>JABCPV010000022.1:0-335698 GCA_016584345.1 Suillus ampliporus
AATGAAGTGTCAGTGGCTAGAGTGAACTGTCGATGTGGATCAGGGTTCTTCAGGATGGGTTCGTACATGAAGCAGGTTTTGAGCTGCTGGAATGCTACTTCACATTGTTCAGACCAGGATAAGATCCTGTCTTTCTTGGTAAGATTGAGCATTGGTCTTGCGATGTCAGAATAGTGAGCAATGAAGTGACAGAAGAAGTTGCAGAATCCAAGGAATGATTGGACTTCTTTTACCATCCTTGGAGCTTGCCATTTGCTAATCCCTTCTAGTTTTGCCACATCCATGGTGACTTGTCCGGGGTGGATAATCATCCCAAGGTATTTGACTTCTTGCATGTCGAAGGTGCATTTCTCCAGTTTGAGGAAGAGGGACTCCTTCTGGATTACTTCAAGGACTTTTTTTTTTAAAAAAAAAAAATCCAATTTCTGTCCTTTGCAGATGAAATCTATGTAGGACATTACTTTCTAGTCTACGAGACCCCTGGTGTCTCTTTCACATCTCCAGGTGCGTGGATGCCCTGATGTGAGGTGTGCCCCCATCAGTCCGCTGTTCCTGCCGGCCGTTTTAGGTGCGCCACCTTGTTGATGAGACGACTTTAAAATGGAGTTTGCTTCGGTTTGTGTGACTATCGTATGTGACATCTGAACGCGTACTCAGTTGCCTATGGCAACAGGTACAGGAATTGGGAGGGGTGCAAACATATGGGTTGTCAAGGCCGATGTGGTCTTCGGCTGACAATGGGTGTGTTTGGCTGATGCCGCTTCTTTCGCAGGTGATTCCATGTATGTGAGTAAGTTGGTTGGTTTATGTGGTACAAGGTGGTGATACAGGGTGTTGGTACATGTTGCGAGGGAGTGCTGACTTTCTATGTATCTGCTATGGGACTAATTGCGTTGAACTGGAGATGGGTGAGGTATTGGGATCTCACTGAATGTCTTTCTGAATCTCTGAGTGGCGTTGAGGTATCGGACGAGGTGTTGAGTGGCTTGGGGATTGGCTAAGAGAAAGGGCAGAGACATGGCTTTTCGCCTGAGTGCGATAACGAGATCATGACATTCGCGACGATATGCGGGGCAGTCACTTCAAGGACTTGTCTTGTCCTTTCCCAATGCTCTTCTTTGGTATCCAAGAAGATGAGGATATCATCTATGTAGACGATAAGCCAACCAGTGTCAATTTCTTGCCTGAATGTCTGATTCATGTAAGCCTGGAATGTGGCAGGTGAATTACATAATTCGAAGAACATAACTTTAGGCTCATAGAGCCCAAATGACGTCATAAATGCAGCCTTCCATCGATCATCAGGATGGATCAGGATGTTGTTGTACCCTGATTGAACATCCATTTTGGTAAAGTACTTGGTGTTATGCAATTTGGCAATCAGGGGTGGAATTAATGGAAGGAGGTATGCATTTTTGATTGTCCATTCATTAAGATATTGGTAGTCTTGGCAGGGTCGAAGTGATCCTCCTTTCTTTCTGACAAAGAAGAAGATGCTAGCCTGGGGGGATTTTGATGGTTGAATGAAATCTTTAGCAAGATGTTCGTCAAGGAATGCTTTAACGGCTTCTGTTTCTTTCGGGGATAAGGGGTATGTTCTAGCAGATTTCGGGATAAAACTGGGTTTAGTTTTGATCTGATGGTCCACTCCTTCTCTTGATGATGGGAGCTTATCCAGGCCATCTTTGGCAAATATGTCAGCAAAGTCATGGAGGTACTCAGGGATGAGTTCCTTGGAGGTTTTCTTTTGTTTTTCCTGAGTATCCTTCACATGGCAAACTCTTGGGCTTTATTACTGGTTTTTGTGAGTTCCACTGCCATAATCCAAGCATTTTGAAGCGAAACCTTGGTCACCATTTGTTCCATTTTTGATGTTCCATCTTTAGTGAGAGGGGGTGTCATACATGTCATTCTCGATGAGTCAGAGTTCAGTTCCATAGGGGGAGTACTTGATGAGTATCTCATCATCATCAAGGGGGTAAGAGGCGACATCCTCCACCCTTGGCGCAATCCTTTGCTCTTCTTCCCAGATGTCATTCTTGTTATTGTAATCTGTTTCCATGGGGATGAGTTGGGGGATTTTGTGCTTCTTCATCTTTCTCTTGATTTTATTGAGGCTATATTTCAAGTTGGCTGGGAGAGTTTTCTTCGGCGAGAAATCTTCTAGAGGTCCATCTTCTACCAAAGCCTTTTTCTTTGTGAATCCATAAGGCTTTGCACCAATGCTCTTTCTCAGAGCATTGATTTCTTCTTCTATCTCAATCAAATGAGGAGTTCACAGAAGGGATATAGTATTGTTTTTCCAATCTATATCAGGACACATGGCAGACAGCCAAGGTTTTCCAAGAAGAATGTCATCCCTCCAGGAAAGTTGGGTGACATTAAACTTTCCTATCATGCATCTTTGATTGATGTGAATCGCAAGGATACAGTATCACATTACTGCCCCTGCCAAAGACATGCTGCCGTCAGCAGTACTAATCTTGAATGATTCTGAGAGTTGGTGAGTGTAGATTTTATGCCTTTTCATGAAGTTGTGGTAAATGAATGATCCTGAGGCACTGGAGTTGATGATTGTGGTTGTGGTAACGGTTTTTTGCACTTTCTGTGGAAAAGAGCATGACAGGGACACGGAACTCCATCAATTTTACAACAGTTTTAGTGTACAAAATTGCTATCAAAGGTACTGACATTACTGCAGTCCTTCTCTTTAAAAGTCCAACCATTTGACTCCAGTGGGCTGTTTATCCTTGACTTGGATCCTCTTTAGTGAGATGCTACTCCCTCAGTCATGTAGGCGAGTGCGGTTGCAACCTGCTTATCGGCAGTGTCATAGATTTTACTATTTAGCAAAAAGTATGCTTTAACGATATACAGCCATCAGTTGGCTTGATCCAATGATCCGTCGAATGTCTCAGGCTGCCCAGCCTTCAACTCCTGGGGTTCTTTTTGAGTAGACATGGAGAGTTGTGCAAAAGGGGCTACAAGGGATGAGACTCCTCCTGTTGTAGAAGACATTGTGTCTGGGGTCATCTCTACAGATGGTAGAGAGTGGTTAGGAGAACTTAATCTTTTGTTATGAACTTGGGTAGTTCCTCACCACGAAACCCTGTACTTAGGATTATATCCTTCATCCCCAATGATGCTCTACATCGATGACTCTTATAGGGTCTTATAGAGAAGAACTACCCAAGTTCATAACACCTGGAAATCATATGATATGCAGTAGAACTGCTAGATGACTCAGATAAGTCTGATTCATCCTTGGATTGAAGTTCCATTGACTCAAATATCAGTATGCGAACAGTGTCATCAGTGTCAGCATCATCAGCACCCTCAATCACCTCACTACCCTTGCTCACATCAAAGACAACCATCCTCTCAACAGTATACACTGACATTTCCTTGTCATCTGATGGCCCACAGTTATGTGGTCATATTTTTACCAAGTTTATCAATGCAATCTGTGCATTGCAGGATGAAGTTGAGAAGTGCTGTGTCCTTGACATTCGACCTCAGCTTAGCCATGCACCACAGCTACACTTGCTGCCTGAGTGGGCAATTCTCTCGCCCAAGAAGTTTTGCTGGAAGCTTTGTGTTTATCTGCAAGGTTTGACAAACTCACTGAACAAATCCAAGGTCACCCAATTTTCTATAACAACTTGAACAACCCCCAGCTGCCTATTGCAGTGCAGTTGACACTGTTTCTCAATGGCATTGGCCATTATGGTAATGCTGCAATGACAGAGGATGTAGTGGACTAGGTGGGTATGTCTGTAGGGACTGTTTACAACTGTTACAAGCATGTGATGGTTGCAGTTTTGCAACATCATGATGACACCATTCACTTTGATCCACTTGATACTGAGGATCAAGAGGAACACAAGAGGGCAAAGCAGTGGGTTGAGCAGCACACATGTTGTGAATGGCATGGAGGCTTTCTCTGTGTAGATGGGACCCCATTAAATCTATTCCAGAAGCCAGGTTGGCATGGGGAAAGCTTCTTCAACAAAAAATCAAACTATTTGCTGACAGCCCAGGCATGTTCTTCTC
The DNA here is from genome assembly GCA_016584345.1 of Suillus ampliporus. Classification (NCBI taxonomy): domain Eukaryota; kingdom Fungi; phylum Basidiomycota; class Agaricomycetes; order Boletales; family Suillaceae; genus Suillus; species Suillus ampliporus. The sequence goes on from JABCPV010000022.1 coordinate 4,054, forward strand.
TTCCAATTGACTTTGACATGTTGACACCTATCAAAAGGTCATTATTCTGCCCCATAATCTCTGTGTTGTCAACTATGTCATTGGCATACCTGGGAGCATTCATGACTCTAATGTGTTTGGGCACATGAGAGTTGCCAGGCAGCCTAGGGATTTTTTCAGCACAGCAGAGTGGTTGTGGACAGACTCAGCATACACTGCACAGACCTGGTGTGTTACACCATTCAAGTAGCCACCGAGGGGGAGCTTAACGAAGGATAAAAAAAATTCAATTATCACCTGTCAAAGGTTTGCATGAGCAACAGCAATGATAATTTTTGAGATGCTAACCACACTCTAGGTCCATGTTCACTCTGAACACTTTTTTGGCTCCCTTAATGGCCAGTTTCAGTCCCTGCGGGAGCTTCACTTCCAAATACAAACTCACAAGGATCTCAAGTATGCTGACATGTGGATCTGTTGTTGCTTAATTTTACACAACTTGATTGTTGAAATAAAGGAAATTCTCAGTCTCACAAATTTGAGTAAGGACCTCTATGAGCAATCTAGAAGAGAAACTGGCAGATTTCATCAGGGCAGTAATGCAGAGGATGAGGAGGATGAGGATGGAGAGGGTGATCAGAATTACATCAGGACAGAGGGGCAGGATTTTCATAACAAATTGATGACTTGTTTGCTTCGAGCTCTTGCTCATAACTCAGAATGACTCATCTGGTTAGCATAGAAATAATTGCTTGTGATGTTCTCTAAATCCCACTGAATATTTGGCTGTGACACAAGACTGGAAATCAGAATGCATTCAAGTCAGAATACCCTAGATCATATTGGCATACATGTTCCAGAACATAACAAGTGGCATGACAGCACAGTGCAGACTGTAACATGACATAGCAAGATGAGACCTGTATATACTTTGAATCAACATGAGAGACAGTGACGAGCAAAAAAAAATGTAAGACAAAACATTGATGATGATACTGCAGTTATAAGCCTTTTTCCATGGCAATTCAACACATTCAAGTTTCCTCCTCATCTCAATGTGCATGAGAAAGCTCAATCTTGAGCTTTGCATACTCCAGCTGATGATCCATCACCTCTAGCTTGTGTGTATGGTCCTTCACAGCAAGACATAGAGCATGTTCTTGTTCTTCATGAGCATTGCATACCCTAAAGTCTCAGGCCAAATGCCTATCCTCTAACTTCATCTGCTTGATACACTCTTGCTCCACACAAAGATCACGCCTCTCATCAAGGTGCATCATCAGCAACTCTGTCATTTGAGACATCTGCTCAGCCATGGCCAAAGCAGGATGCTTGTTGGGACATTTACATGATGCTGTGGATGGTGGGCAAGATGCAGCAGCCTGAGAGGCACCAATTTGAGGTGACAGACTCTGTGTAGATGTATTAGACAGAGATCTTCCATGAAGAGACTTTGATTTGTGAGAACCGACATGGAGTGCTTTCATTGCTCAGCTCGCACTAATATCAGAATCTCCTGAGTCAAGTGGCATGGACTGACGGCTGGTAGCAGTACTCTGAAAATTGGAAAAAAAAAATGGAAATATGTGATCCATGGGTTCATCATTATTGTCAATGGGTGAAGGTGATGGAGAGTTCAGCAACACTGATGGTAGGCTGTGATTGGGTGGTTCACTTGGAATGAGAGAGGATTGATCAATTTGCTCAATCACTAGGGCTGTTCACCATACCATATATGGCATATGGCCGTACTGTATATGGCACACAGCCATATGAAGTTAAACAGTTACTGTCTATTACAGTTGACAAAAACATGCTGACAGTACGGTACAGGGTACTTTATGGCCGTATATGGAACCTTAAATGAGATTTTTAAGTGCAGTACAAGCCAAACAAAGCTTTGTCTTCACAAGCATCAGTGTCCTGATGGTCTTAGGCTTGAGGCTTGTGCGCCACATGGAGACTGTGTTCCGACCCCCAGAAAAAATCTGTTCAATAGCAACAGTAGACCCTGCAAACAGTGCAAAGACAATAATTAGATATAAAAGTTTTGAATAGGCTATACTACACTCACCAGGGATTGAAAGAATGTCATGCACAAGACAAGAAAGGTTGGAAAATTGTGCACAGCGGCCTGCCCACCACTGAATGGGGTCACAAGTATCGAAATTTTCCTGTGGGAGCTTCAAGTACTCCTCAAATTCGTCTATCGAGGTATTTGATCACTTCTTGTACCTTGCTGTGAAGTTGACCTTTATTGGAGACTATCTAGCATTCTCTGAAGGGCCTGTTTCAGTGGGAGAAGGGACCAATTGGACCACCAGCACCATAGCATACTGCTTTTTATAAAGCACATGTAGGTTGTTCTTCTGCATCTTGATATGTGTTTGTGTGGTGACATCACCACCACAGTCACTGTGAAGCCCATAGTATGAAATGCAAGGGTCAAGAACTTCAGAATGCATGTGAAGATTGATAATTAGCTAGCCAAATCAACTCGCAATGAAAGGTAACATACTTGAAGCCCAGACATAGAAAGGTGACTCATCAATCTTGAAGTAATAATTGCTGAGCTTATGATGAGCGCTCGTCAGTGCAGACCACAGCTTCACTGGTGCTGAATCTGGAAGCTCTGCTAAGTCTTCTTGAAGTGACTCCTGAAGTTCATGGAATATTGCATGCGTGGAAGATAGCATAGGGCACTTTGTTGTGGATATTTGAGTGGTAGCAGAGTGAAAGGACTTCAACCATTGCGTGACTAGCCCAATCCCTGCCCAATCAGCATCAGAGAGTTTGTATTGCCTGAGGTCACAAGTCTTTGCAATGAAGTCATCAATAGCTTGATGAAAATCAAGCACCCAATGTAGCATCTGATGTGTGGATGACCAATGAGTCTTGACATCCAAGATAAGCATGAGGGCAACTTGACTCGTTGCATTATCGGCCTTTTTAAGAGACATCACAACTTCTGCAAGCCATGCTTTCTGTTGCTGTGGGCTTGAACGAACTGAACAGACAATTTTTCAAAGCTATTTTTATCTTAGCAGTAGAATATGCACTACACAACACAGTCATACCTTTGCAACAGCAGACAGTACCTGCTGCAATGACTCAAAGTTATCCCTGGCAGGCTGTTCATCAGCATCGTCTTCAGCCTCATCAAGAAGAGCTGCATAGTCGTCATGCTCACGATTGAGTGGTGCCATGACTGAATCTTGATATGCGACTTGTTGATTTCGCTTCACATCCGGCTTGATAGCTCCAATACCTTCAAGCAGCTGCATGGCAGCCAAGTGGACAATGTGCAGCAAGCAATGGATGTGTGAGTGCTTAGCAGAGAAGTCAATTCTTTCATTGGCACACTTTTCTCTGAGTGCTTGAAGTAGGGTATCATTATTTGAGGCATGATTATCACATACAATGGCCATGACCTGATTTTTCAGTCCATATAGCTCCAAGGTATTCCAAACTGCTTCGGCAAGATTAGCTCTGCTATGCTCACCAATGATCTCACAGAAATCGATCAAAAGCTCTTCTATAAATGTGCAGTTATAACTCAGTACATCGAGATATAGCAGTGACATACCTAAGCTCCAGTCATTCGTGATATAATGCATGACAATAGCAAGGAAAGTGAACTGATTACTTGAAGTCCATGCATCAAGAGAGAGACTGACTTTAGAATCACTATTCTGTCATATCATATAGACAATTAGTTGTTCGTCTTTGGCTTGACTCAACTTGACTCAACTTACCTCAATCATGTCCTTAATGCCTTGAATAGCATCTTCTCCCATCTTCATAACACGGTGCTTGATAGCAAGTCTTCCAGGGATGTGGAGCAGGGAGCCTCCATGTGTGTAGTCAAGGAGTGCTTTGAACTCTGGCCATTCGACCTCCTTGAATGGCTGGTCACATGCCATGAGCCACTGTGCAAGTAGCTCTTCAAACCTTGTTTGGTTCCAGTCACCAAATGCTTTTGTGACCTGCTTATTGAATATGTCGACAATATTTACTGATGCTTGCTCAAGCTGGACCAAATATTGCATGGCCGACATAGCATCAAGTACCTTCTCTCCCTGTGCAATTCTGAGTTCGTCATCAGTAGGTGGGGTTCCATGGGACTTCAAGAGTAGATATAGTCAATATATTGTTGGAAAATGAGTCTTCAAATGACTGATCAAACCTGAGACAAGTCAGAAACAAGACATGCCTTAAAAATGTAACATACCATTCAGACTGATTTTCATTGTGCTGTCTTCTTACTTGAGGGTCTTATATAAAGTATGTGTAAATGCAGTGACAACACAACTACACTTTGATAAGACAAAAGTTGCCAGCTCCTCAAGTTCACGATCAACAGATTTTCTACTTCTCGGTTGATAATGTGGTGTTCATGGGTGGTCGATGGGTAATTAGATTACCTCTTCGTTTATAGAAACTATGCTGAATGGGTCTGTGATTTCTTTGTGAAGAAATATCTCTTAGGTATGTTTCAACCTAGTAGGTCATGTCTCAACCTATGAAAGTCAGTTTCAACTTTGTCGTATTCTCTTGACTCATGTCTCTCTTCTGGTAAGAGAGAGGGTCTTTATACACGTAAAGCTTAGCTCAGATAACAGCAAACAGTTGTTATATAGTCAACCCCTGTAAGGTAGTATATAACTCAAAATTCGGTGTGACTTAGTCTTACTTCAACTTGGGCACTTCGTTAGCCTGCACTTTATCTATGTCTCACTGGCAAGTCTCACTCTCGTTTAGTGTGATAGGTGTAAAGTGGGAAGTTATTATTTCATGGGTGTAAAATGAGCTCCTTTTATACCTTTTGGGAGGCCAGTTTACTAAGCATGATTCATCACATGGATTAGTAAGAATATTCTTACAAACCAGTCTATTTGGTGTGTTGAGTCAGCTTGTTTTACTAAGTAGTTTACAAGTACAGTGTAATCTTATGAAGCATGATGAATCAAAGGCATGAGTCATCACATGGATTGGTAAGAATGTGCTTTCAAACCAACCCTTTTGGTGAGCTGAGTCATCCTTGTTACTAAGTAGATTATAAATACAGTTGCAAGTCTTTCAAAGCATGACAAATCATCAACAAAACATGATGAGTCAAGCTGAATCCTTACAAATCAGATTATTTCCCAGTCACATGACATGCTTACAAACATGTTCTGACAGCTAGTGAGAAAGTCTGATGGCTGAATGAGTCCTAGAAAAATAGAAACAGAGAGAATGTCACAGAACAAAATAGAAATACATTGAAAATTGAGTCTGAGACAAAAGAGATGAGAGTTCAAGATAATGAATTGAGGAGAAATGGTAGAGTCTCTTTGTGATAGGGTACAGTACAGTTTATTATACCTTCCTTATCACTCCTTATATACATATGTCATGGTATGAGTTGCATACCATGCATGACAGCGCGCGTGATGGTAAGGACCTTGCGGTTTCCCAAATAGCATTTGTAATGCTTGCCACCAACATCACCTGCTTGTCCATCTGAATTCATCTCCACAAGCTCATAAAAGTAATAAATTGGATTGCACTTGCTGGCCTGCTAATAATTTGGCACAACTTGAGTTGGATACTATGAACAACAGGAAAGAGCTTACCTTTGATAATCGGGGAAGAGCCAAGCTTGTCAATGGCTGTAAGCTACTGCTGTCCTCATCATCTACTTCCTCCACCCGAGCCCACTTGGATGCCTGGGAGTTTCTGGTAGAAGGCAAAGGTTGGTTGGCCTTGCACTTTGTTTTCTGTCAGAGTTGGCGCATGTTGCTGCCCCCTCGTTGTGGTACAGTTTTCATAGGTAGAATTGCAGCAAGCTACATAATTAATAAGAGTAGGCAAGAAAAACATAAGAAATAACTTACCTCCACATTTGTGATCTCCTGGATATCACTGTTAGAGCCCAATGAGGATGACTCTGAGCTAGATTCAGAGTCATCCCTGGTAAAATCACCATCATCAGCATCTGAAGTGTCCTCAAGTGGGAGAGCTGAAAAGAAGTTGTCATTGTCGATAACGGTGCTCTTCTTGGGCAGACAACAGGATCAGTGATGGCAATGCAGAGGCTCATCATCATCTTCACATTCAGCTTGAATAAGAGCATTCATGCACTCAGGATTTTTGGGATGTCTCCCACGTACAAGAACCTCCTGAAAAGCTTGATCCTCAGCAGGTACACATGTGCTGGGAGCATCAGATGACATTGAGCAATAATATGAGATTTGGAAGGGGGGAAAGCAAGCAATGAGAGGAAAGGAACAGTGCCAGTAGATATCTTGACTGGTGTCATGGTTCCTCCAGGATTAGGACAACAGAATTGAAGAATATGTACACTGGACATGACATAGAACATGTTAGAATATGATTGATTATAGATTGTAGTAGAAAATGCACCAGTACTTTGAGGATCTCCATAGTGTGAGGTGTTAGACTCTGAACAATCTGAGATGATGAAGACCAAACAATCCGAGATAGTTGAGAGGGAAGAATGATAGGTCTGAGCTCAAGCCAAAATGGGCGTAGATGAGCAACATTTTGATGTCGGCTCATGCCCTGCAATATGTTACTTTTCATTTTATATATTTCTGTTTCCATACAACTCACTATATATGACGTCGCCAGCAGTAGCATGAAGACATCTCCTTACACCGTATTATAGCCATATACACCCGTAGTAATATGGCAACATACAGGCCCCTGATACCCGTACCCCATAACCATCAACTGAAGGTCTAAACAGCCAATGGTACAGGTATGGTGACTGTATTACGGCCCCATAAAGTCCCATCATATGGTGTACAGCAACAGCCCTATTGATCACCATATCATCCATGTCCATGGTGTCAGCAATGTCACCCTCTTGTTCCTGATGAGCATCATCATACTCCAAATCCATGTCAATGATTTCTCCGTCTTCAATATCACTACCATCTGTATCGTTATTGTCACTCAGAACATGTGGCTGTATCAGATTCTCATGACTAGACATCTGGAAATGTTGCAATGCAGCTGATGCAAAGTCTTGGCCTAGATCAGCCATTGTCTGGAATTGTGGACAAATTCTGCCATAGGCAGTATGTGTGCCCATTTAGTCTGGTTATTTGTGCAGAAGATATGAAGGAATACTTCGAGTTCTTGATTGACTTGTTCAGTTTCTCCATCACTTTGAGGATGGAAAGCAGTGGACAAAGCGACTTTGTATCCAAGGAGACATCCTAGTTCTTTGGTGAATTTAGAGGCAAATTGGGGACCTCTATCAGAGATGATCTTTTCATATAAGCCAAATCAAGAGTAGATGCGACGGAAGAATATGTCAGCCACTCCTTCTGCATCAATGGTTTTGTTGCAAGGAGTAATTACCACCCCCTTCATAAGCCCATGGTCTACCACAACCATGATAGAATCGAAACCGTTGGAAAGGGGCAAATCAGTGATGAGATCGACAGAGCACTGAGTGAAGGGTAGTCGGGATGAAGGAGTGGGAATCGGATTTAAGGGAGGGTGGGAGGGATGTGTGTTGACTTTATTCTGCTGGCAAATGGCACACCCTTCAATGAATTTGCGCACAAAAGTAGGCAAACCGGGCCACCAGTAGGTGTGAGAGATGAGTTCTTGTGTCTTAAAACAACCGGGGTGACCAGCCGTTGGGGAGTTGTGATGAAGGATGATGAGATCTTTCCTGATGTCACCGGGGGGAACATATAAACACCCTTTGAAAGAGAGGAGACCATCTTTCAACGTCCAATCAGAAAGAGCAGACTTCATCAGAGGGGGGAGGGTGGGATTAGATAAAGCATCCAGGGCCAGCTGGACAACAGGGTCAACATCGGAGGAAAGTTTCAGATGGGGTGTGAGGGCAGCATCAACAAGATTGACAAAAAGGGAGTCTGGGAGTAGCGTGACATCGGTATTATCCGTGGTATCTTCAGGAATATGATCTGCATGTCATAAAAGGGAACCTGGAACAGAGAGATCTTTTCCTGGCATGTGTTGCAGTTCAAGTTCAAATCGAGAGAGGAAGAGAAGCCAACGAACTTGTCGCCTATTAAGCTGTTGGGCTTGTCTGAAATAAGTCAAATTTTTGTGATCAGTCATGACCAGGACTGGGAATGGGGATCCTTCAAGATAATGGTGCCATGCTTCCAAGGCACGTATAATTGCCAGCAACTCTCTATCATAGATCTGGTAGTTGTGTTCTGGTGCCAAGAATGAGGTGGAGAGGTAGGAGCATGGGTGCCAGTCACCATTCAAATCTTTTTGAAGGAGAATGCCTCCTGTTGCATACAGGGAGGCATCAATGGTGATAGCAAAGGGGCAGTCTTTGTCAGGGATATGGAGTACAGGAGCAGAAAGGAAGCGATCTTTGAGAGTGGCAAAGGCTTTAGCACACTCGTCTGTCCAGGTGAACACAATTTCTTTCTTTGTGAGGTCGATGAGGGGGTGAGCAATAGAGGAGTAGTTTGCAATGAAATGACGGTAGAAGTTTGCAAAGCCCAAGAATGAATGAACTTGCTTGACAGTGATGGGGGTTTCCCATTTGAGAACACCATCGAGTTTGACATGATCCATGCAAATCTGGCCAGAGCGAATGAGAAGTCTGAGATATTCGACTTCTTTGGTGTTAAAGACACATTTTTCTGGTTTAAGAGCAAGAGATCTGTCTCTTAATTGTTGAAGTACATGTCTTGTTTGCTCTTGGTGGGTAGCAAGAGCTTCGGAGAAGATGAGGATGTCATCCATATAAATGACTACCCATCCTTCGTTAATCATGTCTGCAAAGTAATCATTCATCATTGCTTGAAAGGTTGCTGGTGCATTGCAAAGACCGAAGAACATCACTGTGGGTTCGAAGAGACCACGAGATGTCTTGAAAGCGGCCTTCCATTGATCACCTTCCTTGATCCGAACATTATTATATCCTGCATTAACATCCATTTTTGTGAAGATTTTAGCATTCTTGAGTTTATCAAGAAGATCTGGAATTCAAGGAAGGGGATAAGTGTCTTTGATGGTGGCATTGTTGAGTTTTCTATAGTCTTGGCAAGGTCAAAGGGAACCATCTTTCTTTCCTACGAAGAAGAAAGGTGATGCTTGTAGGGATTTGGATGGTACAATAAATCCTTTAGCAAGGTTTTCATCCACAAAGTCATTCATTGCCTTTTCTTCTGGGGTGGTAAAAGGATAGATTTTGCAATCTTGGGGGGAGTAATTGGGTTTCAGTTTGACCTGATGATCAAATGAGTGGGATGGAGGTAATGAACTCATTGCTGCTTTGTCAAAGACATCCTTGAATTCTCTAAAGGATGCAGGAACAAGTTCTTCAAACATCTTTGGCTTTTCTTGTTTATGGCTTTTCTGAGCTAATTCTTGAGCAATGTTAGCCGCTTTATGCAGAGGTAAGGGGTCGCAAATGTAGTGAATGGCATCAGGGAGGATTATTTCTGTGCCGTCACGAGAGAGTAAAGATAGGGGTCGGATAGGGATGTCAACTTCTGGATCAGGGATTTCTTGAACAGAAGCTTGTTGAGAGATGTAGGTAAGATGAGCCATAGCAAGTGTTTTTGTGGCTTCTTCATCTTCTTCAAGATATACTTGGTCCTTTGCCCAATCTATTTGTGGGTTTTCATTCTTGAGCCATAGGAGTCCAAGGATAATGTCTTCTCCTCCAAGGGATGTGACTAGGAGCATGGCATGTATGGTTCTTTTCCCTGATGAGAAGAACAGATTGCATGCTTTTGTGATAGTACCTGTCTTGTTGTGTGTTCCATCAACATTCTTGATGATGATAGGGGAGGGAATGTCATGGGTAGAGATGTTCTTTTGAACATACTTCCAATCAATGAATTTTCCAGCTGCTCCTGAGTCTATGAGGACAGCTGCTTCGGCAGTCTTATCGGAGTTGCAGGACTCGATCAAAATAGGAATGTGCATGGAATTCGAGTCTCCTACTGATGATACAACAAGTCCGATACTGGTACTAGGGGTTGCTGACGCCAGTGCAGCTTCCCCATCTAGAAATTCTTCTTCATGGAACATGCCTTGAATTCCTTCCACTGGAGGAATTCTTGATATTCTGCATCTTGGTCATCTTTCTCGACCTTAGCTTTGTGAACCAGCTTAGGGTTCAGCTTCCATCCAGGAGCGGAGTTTCTGTGGTTGGGGCAGTCTCTAGTGAGGCCCTTCTTTCCACATTTGAAGCATAGGCCATTTTGGTGCCTAAAGTCTCTTTCTCCTTGTGAGAGTTGCGCGCTTCTCACGGATTGGCTTCCTTCTGCCTGTTCTTCTTCTTCTTCATGATGAATACAATCAATCTCCATTGCATAGGGGTCCTTCTGATGGTTGGTTGGTTTTCCTGCACTGCTTCATCTGGCATAGCCGAAGATGACAGCCTTGCAGGATTCCATGTCAGATGTGGTGTCCATCCATCCGGCAATGGTCTCAGGAATATATTCCTTCATCATGATCTGTTCTACAAGATCCTTCCTTAGTCCTTCTCTGAAGAAGTAGATCTTCATGTTCTCATCGGTAATGCCTGAGTTTGGGAGGAGTTTGTGGAAGTAGGAGATGTATGCTTCAACAGAGCCAGTCTGCTTTGCATACTTCAACCTGTTCAGGGTTTGGATCCCAAGGTTCTTGGGGTAGAAGTGCAGTTTGAAGTGGTCTTCAAATTCTTTGTATCTTCCTAGAAGACCATCGTCGATCCATGAGTTCCCCATGTATTTGGTTCCGTCATTCTTGGTGAATTCCTTTTCTTCATAATGACCATGGGTGTTGCAGTAATGGGTTTCAGCATATTTCTCTGCTTCTCCCTTGGTCATCAATGAAAGTGTGAAAGCAACTTTTCATTCTTCTGTGTTATACACATGTTTGTTAATTCCTATATAGGTATTAACCTGGGCAAGCCATAATGTTGCCCTGTTCTTGTTTCCGTCAAAGGCCAGTGGTAAAGCCATCTTGACCAAGGTCTTGTAGTCATCTTGTTCTTCAGACATTCTGTCTGTTCTTGGAGGGTATCAACTAATGGGATAGTGTGATGAAAAGAGATAGCTTGACCTTTTGTTACACCAAGTGTAATGAGAGGAACAAAGCCAACAAATCTACGACAAGGGAACAGCCCTTGAAGTCAAGTCAAAGAAGTAGAAAGTGCAAGCACCAGCCTCATTGCCAAAGGGCAAGCACAAACACGCTAATAGTGTGGCAGAAGGTCAGAGCAGAACTTAGAGCCGTAATTCTGTTTACCTTCAAGTTTGAACATAGTTCAGAAATCATTGAATGCAAGCAAAGTTCAACTGTCAGAGGTGCTGCATCAGCATGAAGTCAAGAAGGTCAAATTAACGCCTAAGCTTAGTGAGCCCAATCAATAATCCCACAAAACAATAACAACTCAAAATTTATAGGCAGGACTTGTTCCACACCAAATCCACTTCAAGTCTCCAGTAACAAGCACTTTCTAGGCAATCCCAAGGTCAAGGATGATACTGCTGAATCAGACCTTGGAGACTTAGATGAAGATGGTGAAGATGGTGATGGACAAGATAGCCTAGATGGTGATGAGGAGGATGAAGAATTTGCAGATCTCGCTGTTGAAAATTTCAGTGAAGAAGTTCATGAGAAATATCACTCGTAGCATGGGCTTAGATCACTAACCTGGAGTCCTGGACACTGTGGACAGGGGGTGCAATGGACCCAGAAGAGTATGACAAATCAAGTCAATGTGGTGCTTGACAGTGAGTCAGAGGATGAACAAGGCTCAATGGGGCTCAAGAAAGCAAAGCATACTAAAATTGTATGTGCAACTTACAATTGTGATATCACTTGATGTATTCACTGGCAGCACAAGTTGAAGAGTACTACACAAGAGAAGAAACTCCAGGATGAGGTCAGCTATCCAAAGCTCACTGGCTCACTGACAGTCCCACTCACTTTTTTGTTGTCTACTAGATGCCACACTTTGCTGATGACACAGAGCAGAAGCCTCTTACTGTGCTTGCAGATACTGCAAGCCTCAACAGAACTACCAGTGTGTGGTTAACTGACATGGATCTATGGGTTACCACTTGTGGGAATGCTCCATTTATCTCCATCAAACTGCAGTTGGAGAAGGTCTGCAAAGTTGTCCATGGAAGCTATGAATGAGGACAATGCATGTTTGCATTTGGCCTGGAGGATGATGTTGATCTCACCATTGACAATGTCTTTGTGATGACCACTGCATTTGCAACTTGTGGTACTGACACGCTGGCCTATGAAGCTCTTGTTGAGTCAGCTGATCATGAAGGTTATACCGGGAACAATGACATGGCCGAACGCCTTCTTAGTGACTCGTGGGCTCAGTATGCCAAGCCGCTAATAGATTATGTGAGTTCTATCAGCGTATAATTGTATTTTTTTTAGATTCATGACTGCACTTCAAACTACATGCTGTTATGACTAGCGTTCACTCTAAGAGCAAAGGCGTAACCAAAACCACTAGGGACTCAGTCGTAGAAAAGATAGAGAACAAGATAGGATTAGAGAGGGAACATCCTAGTTCTACACTGGGTAGTAACGAAGAGGTTAAGTCTAAGGAGTACTACTGACTACAACGAAAACTATATACATAACATTGAAGAGGAGACATCTGAGTATGAAACAAATCAACCAATCAGAAAAGAGTCGTACGATACTGCGGATGACATAGTGATGACTGATGATATATAAGCGGTGATGTCATAGACGGAGATGAATGTGAAAGGGTGGTCTAGACTGTGATGATGTGAAGAGGTGAAGAGGTGAAGATGTGAAGATGTGAAGATGTAAAGGGATGCAGGGGTCACGTGATCAGCCGAGAATATGATTAAGGAAAGAAAAGTGATTTGTATGAGGAATTCGTGACACATGCCACATTCACCTCTGCTGCAATAAGTTTAAGAAGGCAGTTGGTGTAGTTGTCATGAGCGTTCTCAATCTTGCAACAAATTCTGCAGCTCAGAACTCATCGCTCTTAGAAGACATCAACTATATCTACCCTTGGTCAGCCAAGGTATGGTGTGCATGTGTGGTGTCTGCGCAACCTTAAATAATATTTTTCTTTCAGAAAAACAAGTATGAAACTTTGAAGCCATTCCAGGCTGAAGTGATCAAAGAGGGCGTTCAAGCTGGCTTCTTCATTTCAACCAATACAATGATCTCGGCATCAAATTTTCTTACCTACTTTCATCTTCGCTCTCCACAGCTCCCGATGAGTTGGAGGTTGTCAACCACATGATAGCCAGTGTTGCTACTGCAGTTGGTAAAGTTCATTATTTGTTACTGCCTCGGCTGACATGTACAACTTGAATCTTAGGTTGAAGCTTGTATCTTGGACTTTAACATCAGAAAGAGCAGCAAATTTGTCAGCCCAAGTCATGACAACACATTCAAAGCACATGTGCTCCTCCTCCTCACTATGAAGCAGAAAAAGCCACTTGAGTACCACAAGCTAACTCATGGCATCTATTGTGCTGTCATGTGCATGTTTTTCGATCTTTTGTCCCAATTCCCAACTAATCTCTTTTGGCCATAGTGGCATGCGCAGTGTTGGGTCTGCCCAACTTTCGAAAGAGCAAATTATTGCGCAGGTTGACTGGGAAAACATGGGCAGCGAGTCTGATTAGGTTTATTTAATTCACCAGTTTCTTGCTATCCACTATTACTAGTACCACTAATCTGCTCTTCATGTTCTAGTGGGATTTTTCTGCTACCTCTGACATGCTCATTGACTGGCTGCACATTTTTCTATGACTGTTACCATATCATATATCGAGTCTGGATGACAATATAATGTTTTTTTTGCTTACATCAGTGTGATATTGGTCGTGAATGGCACAGCATGGATGCTACAAACATTCACATTTTTTTGTGTTTTTTGTGTTTTCCTCCACTTTACTGTGATGGTGTTGATGGGGGACTGCAGTTTACTATGTAAATGTCAGTAATGTGAAATATGGTGATAAAACCTGGTAAAACATAGTAAAACATAGTAATTCACACAATGTTCAGGTAATTTCTGGGTAATACCCGGGGGAGGTTTTTCCTGATGCGGATGTTCAAATGGCTAGTTTTGAATACCCTTATTCAGTGAGTATAATATATACATAATTGTATTTTTCAAAAATGACAAAACTCCAAATAAGACTATCATGCTCCCTACAGATGTACATCCCAACAAGTGTTAATCACTTGGAGCATTTCCGTGCTACACGTCACTAGTACTGCCAATTGATCTATGGTCATGCTCCTGGAAGACCATTGCAGTCAAGCACGTTCCTGCATCGGAGTCGACTACGAGCTTAGCGTGATATTCTCGAACACTAAGGATGAGGCGTGGTCCCAGCACAAACATCTGCACGCAGAAGAAAATGTCAACAACACCATAATAAACCTCAGAGCCCGCGGAGGATGAGTACTGCAGAAATGATAAGTGTCACATGCGCAGGGACGCGGTGACAGATCAACTTACAAAGAGGTTTGGAGAGAAATCACCGAGGCTCAATGAAGAAACAGCAATAGAGCTAGCACGTCACGGGAACATCAGCGCAAAAAGACAAACCACATTCAAATTACGAGCTCACATTACAAAGTAAATCATGGGTGTTTTTATTAACACCATGAAACTGTCCATCCATCCCATCTGCAGTTCACGGAAGTGTTTTACAACAATCCAGACTGCAAGGCACAGTATGAGGATCTCCCACACAGCGCCGAGTATCCAAGTCATGGAAAGCAGAAATTGGGCGACTCCGTCATAGTCATAATTACACAGATAGGTGCCAGATAGGACGAACTCCTCTGATACCGATGAGCCTGATGCGCTTCAGTGTTCCGTTTATAATAAAGCTTACCCCCTGAAACATGGCTGTTTAATATTACGGCGATCACTCCCAATGGGATTATGATGGGCAGGAAGATCGCAATGAGAAAGATAAGCATCTTTCTGGATCGCTGATACATAGCATATAACCGAATATTCACAATGACTTGCATAATGTTTCATTTGAGTCAATATTACCGAGGTATTGCAGTTGGGTAGCTCACCGAACAGCATGGCGGCTATCACTACACTCATCCAATTTAGTGCGAAGTACATGTCATTGCCTGAAAAACCCAGTTAGCGACGAACCTAGGTGGACCAAGAGACTCACAGCTGTTGACATTATTATATTCAACCAACAAGCCAGTCAAAAATCTCACTCACCCCTACATAGGGGCGTAGGTAATCAGACGGGAATAGCAGGCACCAATGCAGAATACTCACTGCATCTGTCACCGGGACCGAAGGAAGACCTGCTGTATGCCACTGGTCAGGAGAGACAAACATAGTGTATGTAAGGAGACATACACAGCACGGAGGCCCTGGTTATGGGAGATAGCTGATTAGCACAACGCTGCCTGGTAAGCCTTGCAAACATACACGGCATATGGTATTCCAGCATAGCGCACCTAGAATATGTCGAAGTCAGCACAAGTAGCCAACCGCGCTTCTATACGTACACTGAGATATAAAAGTGTCACGTGGGACCAGCGTTTCCTCTGCCCCAAGTTGTATGATCCCGCCGTTCTTCTGATAGGGGACTATGCTCACCCAAATTAGGTCAAACTATAAAACCATTGTTAGTGAGACGGCTGCTCTGGTAATAGCATCAACCTACCTCTTGTCCGAAAGTGAGTACTAGAAGTATCATGAGCATCACAGAGCTCCTTAATACTATCCTGCTCACCCCAATCGTATACCACCGCAGTAAAGGAGGCGACTGCGAAACCGCAGTCAAGGTTAGATCAAGGCATCACCACATTAGGGGACCGGCTCTCCACGAACCTACAAAATAGCTGGACAAACGGTTCGAATTGATTAGCGGCCAGTAACTGGGATCATTTGAGACTAGTGTCATATTCGAGGCAAGGGTGTGTGAGTGGCGAACTTGATGAACGTATAACGATGGCGTTCGTGATAGATATGCTTCAGCGCTTTCATTTCCCAAATAAGCCTATGATGAATATTCATTCCTGCGATTGACCGCGGCAAGTATTGCCAGATGAAATCGAGGAGAATCCCTTGATCAAATCAAAATAGATCTTTGCAAAGCAGTGTGGAACGCGGGGATTCGTCGATATAACACAGGCTTTGGGGTGATGTGACCATCGAAAACGTCTGTCGTTTTAAGAATTCACGATGACCTCTCCGCCTCGCTATTCCGGGTTCGGAGAGCGGTAACAGCTCGTCCGAGGTCTGTCAACAAGATCGCATCATGTCAACATAAAAACAAATCAGTCAGATAGATGAGATCTCCTACCCATGCTGCCACCACCCCTCAACGCCTCCAAGCACATCCATCAACGCCTAATCTCCTTCCAATGGACCCGTTTCCTTTTAGTAAGTCCTCAGCGTCGGCCACGCCATGCGGACCATAATCTCGCTCTATGCCTCGATGTCATAATGATGCAAAGTATGGAAAAGGAAACTCTGATGCAAAACCGATGAAAAACGCACAGGATTACATCTATCAAGCAGTTGATGCATTAGTGGTGCATCAATTTGCGCAGCAAGATACATCCAGATTGACAACCAGCGATTGCTCTGGTAAATATATGACATCATCCCTAGTTCAAGCTGAGATGAGATGTCGACGTAGAAAAGACGACTCGTACGACCACACGGGAAGCCCGACCTCTTGTTCTTCGAGTGCTGCAGCTGAAATACAATTATCATCGATATCAAGGAGTGATCTTCTTCTGTCCCGACTTGATCCAGTCTATATATACTAGAACATTATAAGTGCACGAGAGAGATAAGGCAAAGAACTCACTACAGATAAGCTACGGTAGAGCACAAAGTAGTCCGATTGTATAAGGAGGGTCAAAGTCCGAGGGACCGCGTGTCATCACAGCGCGTGCTGTTTGTAGCTAGAACATTGTGAGGCCTTGGGCCTTATCTCTCAAAGACTCTCATTCAAATTCACAATGTTCAATGGCCGCGCAGGGATTTGATGGTTCTATCTTCGTACCTGGAAGGTCAAAGTCCAAGAAACATGATGTCATCACAGCGCACGCTGTTTGCAGCATTGACTATCTAGAGGTCGGTAAATGAGAACCAAACGACTTACATCTGCTTTCCCGACTCGTAGAGGAGGGCTTTGTTTTTGATGATCAGTCGCTACTCTGCCAATGGGTTTGTAAGCGTGGAATTTTGCGGAATTAGATTGAAGTTGGTGTTGTATTTGCAATCGAGATCTAGATGCTGCTTTTTGCGTCAGCACTGGGAGCATACGGACACTAAAGGCGGTTGTGGGGTTTCTTGTTTGACGTTTCTCGTCGTGTTCTCGCCGCTTTTCTTGTCGTTTGCGACGTGAAACTTACTCTCTATCATTTAGTACCTTTACAATGTAATCTTAACCAGTCACAATGTGAACTAGAATTCAGTGCTGACAAACGAGTCGGAAAATGGGTCATGGCAAGGGGTACCGCTGAGCCGAAGGCTCGGCGAAGCTTTCCAAGGGGTCGACCTCCGGAGACAGAGTGCCCACCCAGGGGTCGATTGTGGCGCTCTGGAAGGAGACCCCATGAGTTGAGTGGGAAGGGGGACTTGTCTCATGGGATCCAGACACAAAGGGATTAGTCCCATGCGCCAGATATGAGTGCGTCTGACACAACAGTTAGAAAAATTGGTGAAACAAACTCAGGATCGAGAGACGCACTGTGTTCTCGTGCATACGAGAGTGCAGAGACCGTGTTGGAATGTTAGCCCAGAGATATGACCTTTTCTGTTGAAAGATCAGGCTTAAGAGAAATATCACTCATCCTTCTCGAGAAAATGAAATGGATCTATAAGTGAGTATATTCAAGAACGTTGTGACGCTTCCAGTGATCAGTACATAGTGGGTATGCACACTACCAAGATGTGGGTCATCTCCGAACACCAACATTCGCGGCCGTACGGCCGCTCTGTGTCTTCCACCCAATCCACCCAACTATGACGTTCTTGGCAAATATTTCTCCAAAGCCTAACATCATTCCATTCACGAAAGGAAGTAATAGATTGATCGCAAGAGAGGAAAGGAGCAAAGACATTCGTGTCCGTGGCGCGATTTTGCTGTCAAGTAAGGATGGGATGGTAGAGGGCGGCGCGGTGGAGGACTTTGGTTCTGTAGGCTGTTGCTGTTGAGGTTGCTGTTGAGGTTCATCACGTCTTGCCGTTTGTTGAAATACAACGTGCGGTGGAGACGGCGAGGAGGGAATAGAAGGCTCGGGAAACGACATAGATGGGTATGAAGAAGTGGGAGACGAATCTATATGTTCCCATTTCTGTGACAGAGACCCGCTGTCCATCTTAAGGTGCTGAGAGACATCTAAATGACTCGATGGACTCCCATTTTCTCCACTAACAAGATGCCCGGAATCCGCAAGGGATGACGAGATTATAGAGGCAGACGAAGAAGCCAATACCTCACTTGCAGCAGCGAATGAGGACGTGATGTGCGAGCCCAAAGCATCCAAGTTTTCTGGCTCCTGGCCGAGCGCTTGTCGTTCTTCTGCTTCGCGTTTCCTAATCTGCTCCCACCGTGCGCGCTCGCGCTCTGCTTTGGCACGAGCTTCGGCTGACTGGGCACGCCATTCCTCGACCTGAGCTTCGTATTCTCCTTTCCACGAGTCTTCTTCGACGGTTCCATATGTTTCTGCGACCTCTGCAGTTACTGCAGGTGCGTCTGAGATTGATGCAGGTGTGGCCGGAGCAGCAGCAGCAGATTGAGGCGTCATGTTCGTGGACTGAAAGGCAGTTTCCAGTGCGGACTAAATGTCAAAAATATCATTAACCTCGAGCTAAATTACTAGGCGTTAAAGACATACCTGGAGTATGTCGTTGTGGCTTTGCTCGAGGGAACCCGTGTCTGCCATTGCCGTCGTGCTCAATGACCTGATGGGCTTGTTCGACGGTCTGCTGACGCTAAGCCGGTATTCTCACGGTTCGGTTAGTATGTACAATTTCCCAAAAGAAACTATGGGAGTCTCAGTATCACTGCCATGGGCCCTAACAGCCCTTTCGTTGTGACCACTGCCGACCTCGTTTGTCATGGTCGTAGAATGGTGCACCCAATTCCTGGACCCGCGAGCCTCCAAAGATTTTAATGTCCGCGCTCTTATTATTCTTAACCAACCATTTAGTACCAGATTGTTAAAGACCCTCTGGGCTGCCTGCGAATGGCGTTCTTGCGCTGATGGAGGCGCCAATCGTTTGCACGATGCCTTAAACGTGGCTGATGGTTCCGATCTTCGAAGTTCGTAAGTCCTCGTCCTCGAGTCTACCTTGCGCCGCAGTGTATGACGTCAGTCTAGGTTCCTCCCTGATATGGTGAAAGGTGATCTCGATTCCTTACGAGGGGATGTGAAACTGTACTACACATCTCAGGTATTTCCGCTATGTGTTTTCCGCTATGTGTTTTAATTCACACTTTCTCTTAACTTTCCCCCAGAATGTACCAGTAATCTACGATTCCGACCAAGACTCTACGGATCTCATGAAATGCGTGCAAGCGCTGGAAGAGAAAGAACGTTTAACTGGGCAAGAGGTAAAACAAAACAAAAATCACATTCATTCATACCGAAATAATTCGTCTCTCGAACAGTTCGAGATCGTGATCCTGGGAGGTCTCTCCGGAAGATTGGATCAGACTGTCCATACATTATCGTACCTTCACAAACTCCGCAAGACTCGCAAACGCGTTTACGTAGTGACCGACGATAACGTGGGATGGGTCCTGGATGAAGTGAGTCGAGCACACCCTCGCTTCTTCGGCACTGTGTCTTACACCGTTTCAGGGCGAGCATCTCATCCGCATCAACCACGACGTATTGGGACAGACGTGCGGGCTCCTCCCTGTCGGCATCGACTCAACCATCCTGACAACAACTGGACTGCGGTGGAACCTGGACAACGCAAAGTCGTCTTTCGACGGGCTTGTGTCCACGTCAAATCATCTCGTACCAGGACAGGACGTCATGATCAAGACGTCGAAACCAATCTGGTGGTGCGCAGAGTTAAGGAACTGCTAGGTGCATGTGAGACCTCCCTCATTGATAATATTATGATTATGTTCTATTGCAGTTGTAGAGTAAGCCAATTATACCGACATCATACGAGGATTTTTAGAATCGAATCAGCGCTTGACCGTTCACTTGTTCACCGTGTCTCTATTCTTAAAATGCTCATCACAGCAGCCAGCGAGAGCCGCCAATGTACACTTGTCCCGCGTAGTCATGCAAGTTCCGGAGTGTCTATGTGGCTTGCGTTACATTGACACGATGGAACCCATGAAAATAGGAAGCGGTAAATCTCCCCCAGAGACCCAGAGGCTTTGGTGTCAGCGCAGTAAGCTATTGACTAGTGGTACATGAGGATCATTAAACGCAGTGCGCAGGCATATGCCAGTAATATGGGTCCTAATCCTGTCAGCGGGGCTTCGCGCGCAGTAATTGGCGCTACCCAGGTAATAGAACACTTAATTACTCACTGTCGTACTTAAGTTCGATCAGGGATATTAGTGATATCGCACGCATTACTGCATGGAAAAAGCGCGATGCCAGAAAGCGAGGCTGGTCCTGTATGCTGACCATCTTTGAGCCACGCGAACGTGAAGCAGCGCAAATAGGAAAGATAAAAAAGTTAGGTCGAGAAGTAATGGAAATAGGCATCTAACAGGCACCAAAACGGCGGCCGCGAATCCAACTGGCTCGGGTAGCCAAGAAACAGCCTGGTAAAGTGCTACTCGTAGTGGGATCAGCGGATGTGAATTGTCGTTCATTGTTGCTAGAATAGGCTGGGTGAATACAGAGGGGGTCTATAGGGGTGGTGTGCACAGCCGCAATGGTCAAAATGCACCAATCACAGCATGCAGAGATTTCACGCAGGCAGACTTCGGACTGTCTCATGTAACGATGTATAAGTCAAAATCAGCTGGGTAAGAACAGTCTACATTCAATTAACTTGTTGTACGTAGAGTCGTGGTACTATTAGAGTCCGGGATGGGATTGTACTTTGGTTTCCTGGGCGGCCGTGGTTTGCTTGCAGGTGGCACAGGAGCATCATTAGCAAGCTGAATGGAGGGGGGGAAATCGATATTCAGACGAGAATGTTTGAGGGAGGGTTTCCATGTCGGTGTGAGTCGCGTTACACGATGGAAGCTGGTATGAAAATAGGATGACCCAGAAGCTTCGCTGCCAGCGCAGTAACTAATCGACCAGTGGTAGACGATGATCATGAAAATTAATGCGCAGGCAAATCCTGTCAGCGGGACTTTGTATGTGGCAGTAATTAGCGATAGTACCCACGCAATAGAATACTTAATTACTTACAGCCATAGTGAACTTCGATTAGGAGAATCGGTAATATCGTGCCCATAAATGCATGGAACATAGCACAATGCTAGACATCGATTTCCGAGGTCCTGTGTACTGACCACCTCTTCGTCACGCGAGCGTGAATCAGTGGAAGTAGGAAAGATAAGTACGAAAATGAGGCCGAGGAGAAAAAGAGATACAAATCCAGCAGACAACGAAAGGGCGGCGAATCCAGCTATCTCGAACATGTAAGTAACAGCCATGTAAAGTTGGATCAGCAAACTGTCGCTCATTGTTGTTGTCGGGTGGATAAAGAGAAGATACATAGGGGTAGACCGGAAGAAGGTGCATGCACAGCCACAATGCAAATGTGAAAGTAGGGTATGACACGGGTGAGGGTTGCCCGGGTGGGTACCCGGGCACCACCCGCGGGTGAAGCGTGGGTCGGGTGCTACGGGTCACGGGTACCTGCCAGTGGCTCACCCGCACGGGTACGGGTACGAGCACCAGCAAAACTTGGGTATCCGTGGGTATCCGCGGGTACATTTTCGTGAAATATGTCTACTCACCCGCGGGTGACCCGTACTACCCGCGGGTCCACCCGCGGATTCACTACCCGAGATGCTCGGTAGCCCTCCCAGAACTCTCCTACCCGTGGGTCGGGTGCGGGTATGACCCGGGTCGACCCATGTCATACCCTATGTGAAAGGTGAACTGCCTCGCAAATATAATTGGCCTCGCATTCAAATATTCAATATTCATGGGCGAGTCCATGAACGAGATGACCATTTACACGATGACCGTCCAGCTTGGAGCTTGAAGCTTAATGCTTAAAGGAAAATCAGCTGGCGGCCGTGTTTCCTCGTTATTTATGGTTTAGAAGAAAATTCTTTTAGGTCACAAGTTAGAACCAAGTTCCAACCACATCATGAGCAAATCAGAAATCACTGTCCTCTACTTTGCCGCTGCCTCAAC
The DNA here is from genome assembly GCA_016584345.1 of Suillus ampliporus. NCBI lineage: Eukaryota > Fungi > Basidiomycota > Agaricomycetes > Boletales > Suillaceae > Suillus > Suillus ampliporus. The sequence goes on from JABCPV010000022.1 coordinate 26,371, forward strand.
AGCAACTGGCTTGACGGAACAATCTATCACTCTCCCTACCCCACAATACCGGCTCTCCTCGTTGAGCGGTCTCCTGGTATCATTGCACCCAGACGTCGGCCTAGACAATATCCTTCAGTCCAGTCAATGGAGCGTAAACGCTGAGATGGTAGACAACGTCCAAGAAGTGACACTAGAAGGAGGAGAAGAAGTCGCTATCATCTGTCCTGTATCAGGTGGTTAAAAGGTCAGAAATATCTCACAAGTGACAAGTCTCCCATGGTGCATTGCAGGTGGGTACACTTCAAAGATAAGAACTGCAATATTCTCATCTCGCTTTCGACGTTTCCCCACAGGATGAGCTCAGGCCTGGGATCAGTATTGGTCTTTTTAGTTGTTGCCCTCCTTGTATTTGTCTACCTGGTGACGCATCGAAGACATTCTCGTTTGACGCACGACATGGAGAAAGGTGCCAGCTCAGAGAAAAGGGATCTACCGGCGTTCACCGCTCGCCGCTTGACGCAGACCACATTTTTGATCGTCGAATGGGATGACATCTTCAACGAACATCCATTCATCTATGCCAAAGTAGTCCCATCCGCCAACACCATCCTCATCATGGACACAGGATGTGGCGGCGCTACACATAATCCGGAGATTGGTCTGAAGAACTTGAGAGAATTCATCGAGACCGTTGATATCGCTGATAACGGTGGAAAGCCTCTTAATGAAGGAGGGAAGATGAAGTATATCATAGTGGAAAGCCACTGCCATTACGATCATATTCGTAGGTTTTCTTTCTGCTACAGTACATCGACCCTGCTGATCCTTTGCGTTTTAAGTTGGCGTGGAACCATTCGCCACTGACAGCCCTATTCTCGGCTCAAGCCATTCCCCCAGCTTCGTCTCTCCTGAGAACTTCCCTGCAAACTCTGAATGCGAGTCTCATGGCCTACGAGCTCCAGTCTACGAACTCACTTTAGTACCGCATCTTCATGAAATCACCTCATCAGCAGGCCTATCTCTAGGCCTCAAAGTCTTACATACTCCCGGGCACACTCCTGACGAGCTTGCCTTGTGGGATGTAGACCAGAACATGCTATACGTCGGGGACACCCTATACGAAGACGATCCCATCATCTTTCCAAGCGGGGGATCTTTACCCGTGTGGTTTTCAACCGTTGATCAACTCATCGAGCTCGTGGAAACGCAACCTGACTCTGAAAATGTGATGATCAATTGCGGACACGCTACTGCTCTCCGTCCTGCTCTTGGGGTGCTTAAGACGTGTAGGACGTTCATGGAGAATGTTGTCTCTGGTAAAGAGCCGCTTAAGCAACGTTATTTGCGTCGGGGGACATGGTGTGTGGAGTTTCGGGAGGACAAAGGTCGGTTCTCCCTGATTTGTCCTGAGAGGTTGGTTCTCGAAGCAAGGGATAAAGCGTTGGTGTGATGGGTTAAAAAATAGGGTGTTTGAAGTAGTTATCAGTAGCGGTTGAACTATAAGGGTAGCACGCTACACCTATAGTTCGGGTGCTATCAGTTACACAAGCAGGGGCGTTGTGGGTTGTTCTGTATCAATGACAACATGTAGTGATCCTATTAATTGGGGGGGGCAATGCCGCTGCACAGAAGTACATCGAATGAAAGGACAGTGAGCGTGAGCGTCTTGGATGTTGTAAGTAATAATACTCCACTCCGTAGCAGTACCTTCCTCCATAATAGAGTGACATAGGTCTCTGGGGCTGGTCATGTCCTGGCGCAATCCAGAAGTCTACGTTCCGGATCGTCCTCATGTTGCCGCGAAATGCCCAAGGCTAGGCACTCGATGAGCGCCCTCGATAGTGGTCAACGACCTAATATTTCCCGCTCCAGCTGCGCTAAGAAGTCGTCCGCCTCTGTCTTGTGTCCGGAATCCTTAATCCTTTTCTGCTTGCCTTTTGCCTTGGGTCGGTCTGAAGCAGTTGCCTGCCTCTCCAGCGCTGCAAACGGACTAGAAGTGTCCCGCGCCTCCAATGTCACAGCCTCTGAGGTTTGTTGAGTTTCTGGATCAGGAGCTTGGCTTGCAGGTGTCTCGTCATCTTTGACCTTCCTCCGCTTCGCATCCAATACTTTGCGCCTCTCTTCAAGATCCCTCTTCCGTTTCTCCATCGCCCTGCTCCTCGAAGAGCCTGCAGTAGTGCTGTCGTCACGCATGCCCTCCACCTCTCCCGGCTTAAGATCCACCGCCCCAGCCTCTTGTCTTGTCTTCTCAGTCTCCATCCTCGCTGACCGTAATTCTTCCATTTGCTGTTGTCTCGTCTCCTCATCTGCGGAGAATTGATAGTGCGCGGCACCTTTAGCGCGGACTTCCCTCGAAGAATCGTAGTGAGAAGCCAACGGATTAGTGGCTTCCGAGTAAGCTTCTTCAACCGCTTGAATGCGCTCTGCAGAGGGTTCGTATACTGGGTAGTAATTGACGGGATTGCGAATGACGTCCCTGGAGCAATGATTTAGCTATTGGTGTGATTAAGCTTCACTCTTTAGCTTACTTGTCATCGTCTCGTATTGGTTCGGCATCTTCTGAACGCGGAAGCAGGTGTCGGGGTACTTCGGACCTGCGTGCTGTTCGTTGTCGTCCGAACTCATCTTCGTATTCTATGATTGGGTCATCCTATACATTCTATGAGCGTCATCCCAGAAGGTCGTCAGGAGTACCTACATCGTCTTGAGGCTGTTGAGGGATCGTCAACGATTCATCTACATCATCACTGTCCGACTCGAAATCATCATCGGGTCCTCCAGAATCGAACTGTATCAACACTGTAAGCCTGAGTTTGAACCCAAGTAGCATACATACATTGACGAGCAAAGCATCGTACTGCTTTTCAGTAAGTCCCCCAGATTTCCCCTTCCGTAGTTTGTCATACACTTTTGCCTTCCTCTCCAAAATAGCTCGCCCAGACTCGATAGTCACTTTACTGACCTTCCTCCAGTTCTATGTCGCGTGCAGCGCGATTGTGGACGCCGTTATTGGAGCGAGCCCATACGGTCGGTTTCTGCGTTATTTCGTAAGCTCATTTACCTCGTGTCGACGAGGAAAGTTCACTACCTTGTCGGGTCTTTTGATCCCTCCTACCGTGTATCTACTGCCTCCTGCAGCTTTGGTTCGAGCGAATTCGTCTTCTTTCTTTGCAATTTCTGCTTTAAGGTCGAAGAACGAAGTCGCGCTGACGCCTGCTTTTTTGGCTTTGTTAGTCGCCATCCGAGGAAACGTGAGTGCAAGTAGGGCAAGTGTATGGTTGGTGTATGGAATGGAATCTACCATTACAGAGCTATATATGTGTCACATGACTCGCAAGCTTGCTTGGCACTTTCGATTTACTCCTCTGAATTGACAATAATTTCGACGGCGTTCAAGTGATGATCGATGACTTTGCAATTGTTTCTCTGGAGTCTGGTGAATGTACATAAACAAAGAAGAAAAAGCGAGACAGGAAGTGCAACGAATGCGAGCTTGGATATCATTACATCTAATAAGTAGTACGAGCCATAGTAATCCGCGTGCCCAAGCAGTCTTCCAATCTTGACAGTACATACAGAAATCTACGGAAGAACGCAACAACGTAAAACGAACATCATCCCGCGAAATAGTCCCGTTTCCAGTCTCAGCACCCTCCCTTATGTTCCGGGCTAACCGGCGATCCAACAACAGCACTGGCAGCCTCCCAGTACCATTCCTTCTTGGCGGGGGTACCCAGTGTTTCAACATCAGGGATGCGGTTCCACTTGCACGTTCGTCCCGTCGCTAGATCCAGAGATAAGATCCTCTGAGAGCTTGACATGCGGGAGAGCAAGTATGACGGTTTGGAGGCTTGTGAAAGAAGGCCACAGTGGAGCGCGCCCCATCCACCCAGACAGCCTGTAGTCTTCGGATCCAAGCTCGCCACCGTAGCGACCATCGAGGTGGCACATTGTTCCCGTTCGTGTGTCAGAGAGGGTGATGAGGTGAGAGATGGAAACAAGGAACGCAGACCCTTCGGGTGTGCTCTGGAGGGGGTGGAATTGAGTGACGCCCCCCGATAGCGTCAACGTTTTTGTGCTCCATGGAAGTGGTCAATGTTTGTGGTCAATATTCGTGGTCATGCGGGAGTTCCATGCATGTTTAAGGCAGCCTAAAACAAGGAACAGACTTGGAAAGTGGAGCGCGAGTAGCACTGGAACCAGGAGGCTGAAGTCCATCTCAAGGTCAAGGTCAGGCAACACATAGTGGATAAGGCGGTAGCTGGAAGGTCGGGGGAGAGGGATCTCTCCAATCCAAATCCTGTGTACGTGAGATGCGTACTTAAAATTCAGGCGATGGTTTTCCTGAGCGCATGCTTTCTGCATACGTAGAGCATGCACGAAAGTCCTTCGCGTTGCAAGGTGCCGAGAGTAATACCGTGCGCAAAAATTCGGGAAGAACGGCGCGGCTGACAATTCTGGAGACATGACAGAGTGCGAGCACGGATGAATATGGGTTTCTCCGATCATGTCTGTAAGTTTTATAGAATGTTGGCTTTGCAGCATATTTGAAGACAAGGAGGACTAGCTCTGTCGGAAGTTCGAAAAAGGGAAATCTTGTGACAGGTTCCATAAAGGGCGAGTAATATGCAAAGCTGTTTTGAAGCCGAGAGACTCACCTTATAAACCAATGGTGGAACAAGTTCACGGATGTATGCCGAAGCATGTGTGAAACCACAAGCTATGGTAATCCACAGCAAAGTTATTATTCCTCCTTGGTTGGCTTACTTACGGTCATTGTATGCATGGCTGTGAATGACCACACTACGAGTCGAGTCGTAGTTGGTATTTTGGCATGCGCCTTTTGAGTGACGAGTCTGAGAGGTTTCTGTGCCGCGCTCGTTGAGAAAAGGACGTCGTCGCTGGGGGCTCACCCCCATTTCCATAAGCACTATTTGCATATATCGTTCTCCACACAGACAATACTCTAGGTTGATATGATAATGGGAGGTCAGAAGGGAGGTGACATGTACATGGCAGGACTGCCGCTTTCGCTAGCAGGGAGTCGTACCACGTCGCTGGCGGGAAGTATACACGCGACTCGAGAACGTTCCAAGCGGCAACTAGAGCGTTGTCCGTAGTTCTCTGACCCACTCTGACAGATAAGTTAGGGCACGACGAAGGATAAAGCTAAGGGGCACGCTTACTTTTGGGAACGGCACCAGCGCCCCGCAGTTAATCAGCGCGCAACTGCGTCTCTGATGGATACGGGTCCTACCTGTCTTACTCAGCTTATCAGCAGGACATTGACAACTCAACCTCGATGGGCCAGCTGCAGAATAAACAAGAAATCACTCTGACGCCCCCATGAATCGATTCAATCAATTGCTGGAATAAGTTGACGCGGACTAGAAGTATTGATCCACATAACTAACTGCGAGTGACGGTAAAGACTAGGAACTCACCCATCTCGGCAATTGGCTGGTCAAACAATGCAATTGTACAGCGACCACACGAGCGCTTGAATTATGTATGGGACCAGTACAGCTGTGCACTAGTGTCGGAACGCGGCTCTGAAGGACACTCTTCTCCAAGGCTACTGGTACAGTTAAATATATTCGGCCTTAGTTGGTGGTGACAATTTAGTAAGACCACTAGTTGTAGAATTTGCATCACTAGGCATATTTGCATTACGAGCCATTGATAGCAGTGCTGTCCTAACACACGCCGAGACCGATTGCTCAGTCTACGGTGACTCGCCCAGTACTTACTGATGAACGTATGAGACATGAAAAAAATGTGATTGCACCATATCTAAATCATACAACGGAGCCGGCCTTGGCTGCAATACGGGGCCACAGGTCAACCTGAGGATTAGCGTCAGAGACCCAATCTCCCGCATCTGATTCTAAAATTGTAAACTTACGCATTCTTTTGCAACTGGGCCAACGATAACGGAGCCCTTCATATCACCCTTGGGGTTCACAATGACACCGGCGTTGTCCTGTAGAGATTGTTACATATCTAGGAATGCGAACAAGCTTGTCTGGTACCTCGAAGTACAAGAACACGCCATCTCTCCGACGCCATGCCTTACGTTGGCGGACAACAACAGCGGGCATCGCTGCAAGTCAATCTTATTAGTATAATCGATCTACACAAGGTGCAGCGACAAAACACACTTTTTTTCCTCAGTTCAGGTTTCCCCTTCTTTACTGATGCAACGACCATATCTCCAACACCTGCATCGGGCAATCTATTCAATCGTGCACCGAAACCGTAAGGCTCGATGATGAATAATGACTTGGCGCCGCTGTTGTCAGCGCAGTTGAGGACTGCACCAACAGGGAGACCAAGGGTCATACGGAATTTCTTTCCAGAAGCGCCGGCTGAAAGTAGGGAATGAGATGTGAGCCATACATATATACGGGAGAGGTACCGCGATCTTTCTTCGGCATTGTGTGTGTTGCTAGATGCTTACTGGATGTTGCTTGACCGCCACTATCCTAGGTATGGTGTACCCACCAAAGTTCAAACTGTACAGTTACACCGGAGATTTCCGGACGTACGCCACTAATGCCGTTTATTATGCACGCCCATGCGGCCATACCATGCCACCCCCCCCAGTCCCAGTGCACTCCTCACGCATGTGGATGAAAGTGCGAACTGAAATGTGCCTTCGGCTACATGCGTGGGTTGTGCCGACAAACCGAGTGATCCGATGTTCAGACCCCAGACAAATCCTATCTCGACGACAATCGATACTAGCTAGCTCTTAATTAGCTCCTCCATTCATTTTCTTTTCAACACAGTCCACTGTTATATTCACCGAGGTGCCCTTCTGACGCCACTATTGTAAAAATCAACGTCATTTAGAGGTTCGCACCACCACAGCCGAGAAACAGATCGCTGGGGCCAGCTAGAAGTCTTAAACTCGAATTTTTAAAAATGGGTAAGTGCATACCACTATGCACTGCTATGAGAAACAGGTCCATACGGGCTACGTACTGTATGATCACACTGTACGTTCCAATACATGCAACGGAAAATAATGATGGGATGGCCTGGGCATGTCCAGTAACCGAGACATGCACCCTCTTGTGTGCTTTGTTTTTACAGGCTGGCCAGTATTGCAGGTGGCGCACACCGTGCAGACCGCAAGGATGTCGTAAATGGCATAAATCAAGGGAGTCAAGGTTTGGACAGGATGTCACACTAGTACTGTATTTCACGGTGATTATATCCTGACTGCTACAAGCAAAACGACGTCTCGGCAACATCGAACACCGTGGACCCACAGGTGTGCCTCGTCTCGCCCCCCTGACTTCAGCTTTACTGACGCATCTATATCATGAAGAAATACATGATGAGGCGCGAGGATCCGATCATGGTCAATAGTGCATCATGACATCGACTTCAAGTGTATTCGCGTAATATTCGTTATGTCATCTCTATCTGGACCCGGAGGGCCAACTTTGCACATTGCGCACGACCCAGAAATTGGCCATTTGATATTGGAGAAACAACTACAAAGTGCAAATCAGCTTAAAGGGACATGGGTCATTAGGATAGGGGAATATCCTTCCAACCAGGCCTGGGGTGGGTAACGATTCTTCGGAAATCAGACCCGTCAAGTTGCTGAGTATATTGTGTACTGATTAAAATCAGTAGCGTCTAATTGAAAGAAGATTGCTGGAGACCGATGAATCATAAGGGTCTCGCAAAACTACGGGATCGGTCAGTTAGATACTCTAGAAATGAACCGAAAGCAGAACTAACGTGGCATCAATTTGCTTGACCTGTGGCAGCGCAAGCATTATTTTTCGTCTGTAACTTGTACCTTCGGCCTGCTGACATGGATTGCCTTCTAGGTAGACTGTTTCAAGAGAGGCCATATCCTTAAGCTGGGGCTCAAGGGCTCGCAGATCAGGAATCTTGTTGTTATTGAGCTGATCGTAAGATCAGATTTACGTTCGATCGCAGTAAACGAACACCTACCCAAAGCTCTTCTAGTGATGCCAGATGCGAGATATTTTCGATCGCTAGAATAAAGTTCGCACCGACGTCAAGCGTTCTCAGCTTTTTCTGCGAGAGCTTAAGTATTAAGGCGGAACAATTGATCGAACACCTACGTTGTTATCCAAACCTTCCAGACGCTCAACTCCATTGTGACTCAGATAGAGCTCTTCCAAATCAACCAATTGATCTAAACACTCGATCTTTTTGATCCTGTTAGACTGAAGAGACAGTATTTTCAGTCTGCCCAGCTTATCCAGATTCTGTTGTATCATATGACTTTGAGCATCCGACAACGATAGTGTGATGCACCACACCTCTAGCTTCGTGAGCTTGTTTTTTCCAAGCCACAATTCCTCCAGGTTGACCAACGCATCCAATCCTTCGATGTGCTAGAGTACCAGCGTGAGCTACCCCTGTGAACAATCGGCTGATCGGCGCAATTACCCGTATTCTATTTCCACCAAGCTCAAGACTTCTTAGTGTTGCTCCCACCGATTCCAAGCCAGTGATTTTGGTGATCTTATTTTGAACAAAATACACGGTCTTCAGGGAACGTAGATGCGATAGTGCATCAGGCACTTGTCGTAGAAGGTTGAACGAAAGGTCCAGAACACTGCGAGACTTCAAAATACATCAGAGGCTCTGCGTACGAGAAACATGCCCACGTTAAAGAAGACATGGTATCCAAGGCATCTCCCACAGTCTTGAGTTTATTGTCGTACAGGTCAAGCTCTTCGAGTTGCGTGAGCAGCCTGAAGATCTCTGGATCTAGATGCGTTATAGCGTTTTGTCTGAGACATAGCTTCTTCAGATGCCTCGCAAACCGATCGAGTCGAAGATTGGCCAAAGAGCTTAACCGCGAGTGTACTAGTTCTAATTCCTAGTCGTGCATGCCTCGATTAGTTAGACGACAAAACACCGTGTTAAGCACGCACATCAGTGTCGTCCGGGAAGTCCTCCAATAGATCAATATCATTTACTTGCGAACCATCGACCTCGCCTTCTTCATCGGAGTCACCATCTGCCGCAGGAGCTTCCTTGGGGGGTAATGCGACACGTGCTGTGGGGCTACCCACGGGTCAAGATACATTGAGGAGAAGCCAAAGGAGCTTACCGCTGAACGACCATTAATTCTTCATGACTTGCGCAGTCCGCTGATGGCCGTTCATCCGGCCGGTTCATGATGAGATGAACAAAGTGCAGGCCAAGGGATGATATAGATCCGAAAGGCTAAGCACACGGTGGCGGCGTTATGTCACTTACATAAAGAGTGGCTTCTTGTGGCTGTGTAGAAGGAATGGCGAACTGTCTGGGTCTACCCTTGTGAAATGGAGATCGTAGGTCACCGTACCGTGTTGAATGTCGGATTTGCGACTATACAACGAGGACAAAATGACTGGTGGTTCTAAACGATAGATCGCTGCACGCAGGACCAGTCACTAACACCCCCAGAATTTTGAAAGCACGCTGACGCTGCGTAAGAAATTTATTTACTCTCGTGGTCGATCTTTGGCATGTGCGAGTTGATCGGCGTGATAGCAGGTTTTGAGGATCGTGATTGCAGGACCAGAAACGTGGGCAAGCGCGAGTACAATCGACGGCCCGAAAACACCCAAACACTCCGTTGACCTCATGATCTCATTCAAATTAGCATGTCCACTACGATAAAACTACACAAGGCATGTATCCATGTGTTGGTTGCACTATGTAAGTCCGAAGGGAACAACCAGACTAATAAATATTTTGGGCAACGAAGTGCTAGCACCATTGGCCGAAAGAAAGCAACCGGAAACATAAGAAATTGAAACACAACATTTCACAGAAACAAAGCCAAGGTGTCACAAAACGCGCGAGACAGCTTGTTCGAATGTGTGGTCACCGGAATCTGGTACGCTCCGGAGAGGGAGTCAGTGAAGACAGGTGGCGATCTTGTGTTTTTGCCCGTTCAAAAGTGTTAGAATTTGGGGGGTGCGAGGGATAAGGGTGATACGATCCGCTGCGAGACGACGAGCCAGGCACATCATCTTGTCCTCGTGGTGGACGGAGAGTCAGTTGACCCGAAGATAACGGAGATGGGGAGGGTTGGAAAGGGCTGCCCCCGTGATAAGGGAACGAAGAACGACCATCAACTCGTGGTTGATGAGGCGGTCCTGGGGAGGGCTGAGAAGGATGGTAATGGACAAAGTTGAGACCAGGCAACGGAGGTGATGGTGAAGGTCGGTTATCTTCCTGTGCTACAGGGCTTGGTTGAGAGTAAACGTCACTACCAGATCCAGACCCAGCAGATGATGAGGAAACAAATGAGCTCCCGTCAAGACCGCTGCGACGGGCCGCCGAAGCACCACCGGCAATAGGTATCGGAGGCGTAGATGGCATCGTAGACTCCTCGTTAGCCCCAACGGCTCCGGTTTTGTCTTTCTTCCGACGCTGTGTCGACACCACGTGCCCTTCCTTCTTTGCACGAGAACGGGCGTAGCGCAAGCCACATCTGGTCAATGAAGCAGAAAACAAATAAATATTAGTAAGTAGCCATCGCATGTTGTGGCATCACCCACGCGTTACACAGCTCCTTCCTGCCACTGGGGCCCTTCCGCCACTCGGGACTGGAAGTTGCCTTGCAACTACTGCATTTGAGGACACCGATAGGGCGATTGTTGGTGGTACGAGGCAGGGAGTCCCTATGTGTTCCGGGGCTCACCCGGTGCCTGGGAGGAGGTACAATATCTGTACCACAGGGTGCAGGGGGTACACTGGCCTCGAAGGCCTCAAAGCCGGCCTTGGTGTTGTAGTCCTCAGGACTAGGTGTAGCTTGATAGTTACTTAAAGACGTTCTGCTCTCGCCATAAATTGGAGACGGTGATGGCCGCGAGTAAGGCGACTCGCGCATGGTACATGAAGACGATGGGAGGGATGCCATCGAATGGGCAGGACTTTGAGCCGGCCACCTATTGAACTGAGAAAGCGAGGAAGAAGGTTCCGAGTAACTCCCCCAAGGCGAGTGGGAGTATTGGGACGTTATAGACGGTGTGTATTGCCCGTAGGACTGTGGCATTGAGGTAGACACTGGCGGCAGTGTGTACGAGCTTGCCGACAGGTCATAGGGGTGATGGCTGTGTGCAGGCATGTAGGCGTCTGTCGACCTCGTGAACGGCTGAGACTGAGAATAAGAGACAGTCAAGCTCCGCGAAGCAGGGTGCTGAATGGTGTGGCATGCAAACGTTATTGAACCTATATCCGCTTGTTTAATAGAAGCACATGGACTTTCATCAAGGAAGCGCTTACCATGAGGGATAAACACGCTTTCCACTTCGCCTATTCCAGGCATCGTATCTTGGATTCTCCAACGTCTTGTGCAACTTGTCTTTGCACTATTATCCCGAGTCGACGTCTGAATACCCACCGCTCGCCTTGCAAAGTCTTTTGCTCCTGCCGTACCAGGGTATTCGTGGTTACTGTCCGACGGCCAGCTCAACAGAAGACGACAGTCCTGCTGGCTGTAATTGGAGTTAAGTAAGATCTGAAATACCCTGGTCGTGGCGTTCGATTGAGGAAAGTAATATAGAAGCCGCTGTTGCAACAGAGATATCTGTTCTGGGCGCATGCATGGCGTCCCACACCAATTTGTCCATGGAGTTCTGTGATGTTCATCATTGTCGCCAGGTTCAAGATCAACGACTGCGTGAATAAAGCACAACACGAGGCCCTCTGCAGCCCAGTTAATGACGATGTCGACGACCATATAGTAGGCATCCACCGAAACCTTGTCACCATCAGGCCACGGGTGAGAAGGCCCTTGGTGACCGAGGATACGGCGAATGCGAGAGAGGCGGCAATACCTGACCCTGGAAAAAATAGATCAAGATAAATCCTTTTGAAATTGGACAAGACAAATTGCTTACCTGGTAACACTACCGTGCATCGTCCTTTGTTCGAGAGCTTCTGCAAGATCTGCTCGCGCAGTGGCTTGCTCTTCAGGGTGAACGAAGGATAGGAGGGACTTGCCGATGAGCAAGTCAGCCTGGTTTTCGAGATGGTTGGCAAGAACAGGATCCAAATAGACGAAATCTAAATCGGACGATAATAACGCCCAGTCTAAAGGTGAGAACAAAGTATAAAATTGTGGTCAGTGACTCATTGACGATCAAGAGAAAATTACAGGATTGTGATCGAATGTCGAGGTTCCGAAACAATCGGACGAGAGACCCTTTAGGGAATAATAGAATTTATAAACTCACAGCATCGGGTCTCCCCAAGCTTGGGCAAAGTTTGAGACATTGTAACGTCGGCAAATGGTGGAAAGGACGTTGAAGTGGAGAGGGCGGACATGCCCTGGTGAGGATAACCTTCCAAGGATGAAAGGGGTAGATGGGATCTGTTTGGCTGGTTATGTATGGGAGAGAAGTCGCCAATGCCAGGCTGGGTTACATGTTCAAGGCCTCGTTGCGTTGGCACGAGGAAGCTCATGGCTAGTAGAAGCTTGAAAACGAAGACCGTAAGGAGACCCCCCAATAATAGTATACAATATGTTACAATCTGGGGGAGACAGACGGATGATGAACTCGGATCGACCTTCTTGAGAGTTACAACAATCGATCGAGCAAGAAAAGGGACGGCGAGCTCATTCAAGTCTAGGTCAGAGAAGGACCGACCGCCGGTAACGTCTCAAATTGACTTCTAGGTTCGACTTTAGTGCAACTTGTTCCAAACTAAATATCTCCGCTGAATTATATCAGAACTCAGACTCCGTTTATTTCGCCTGAAAACTTCGCGGTCCATCCCGCAGAAGATACAAAATCAACCTTGTAAATCTACGAGGCAGTACTACCGCATGCTCTCTCTAACGACATAAATTATCCTCGTGACGGTGCCGAGCTTTCGAGGGGAAGCTCCGATCAACATAGATCCGGCTCCAAGATTTCAAACGAAGGAACTTAGAACAACTTGCACCATTTTCCTACTGTCAGAAGCATAAAATTTTCCGTAGCCTACGGCCTCCTCGGGTCCAGGTTTTGCTCCATCTCAGTGCTCCGGAAATGAAGGTTTCATCGACTGTGCACTTGGTGTGCCGATTGTGGCAAAAAGTTTGTCCCAAATTTAAGCCTGAATTCCCAATTTGGGACGTCTTCTTTTTATCGACGTCTTTTTACCAAACCAGGCGTTAGCAGTCGCTGATTGAGCTCCATCTTCATCGATGCCCGTCCCAGCGCGAGTTCACCTCGAAAAGAACATCTGGGTAGCTGCAGGCGATGGCGATTTAGTCAGGGTTCGAGTACGTAATAGGTCTTCGCTTACGGTATGTCCCAAGCTTATCTCGTTCCTTCAGGAACTTATTGAACAGCAATGCAGGTTCATCTTATGGTTAACAGGATGAGGTCTGATCCGGCTCCTTCCAGCCACGTCGCCCAATGCTCCAGATCCATTCACATACACCCCAATGCACGCTGCAGCTTCATACGGGCAACTTGTGACCCTAGCGTACCTGGTCTCTCAAGGTCAGTGATAAGATCCTTGACCATCAAATGTAAAAAAAAAAAACTTCACTCCATGCACAGGAGGAGATGTTGATATCACCGACGAAGACGGAGATACACCGCTGTATGCTGTTGAAAATATCGAGACGGCACGGTGGTTATTGGACCACGGGGCCACTTTAGACCGTCAGAATAATGAAGGCGTCTCCGTGCGTGAGCTTGGGAGTCATTTATCACCTTTTGGCTGATATAACATATATGTCAGCCTATTGAACATTTGCGGGAAGACTTCCCCGAAACTGCTGCATACCTGCAGTCACGCCTAGATCCTTCCTCGTGTCTGATGCCTGAGGCGATGTTGCCTTCGCAACCTTCGCAACATCAGCAAAATATCGCGACAGAGTCCCTCACATCATCGCTCATGCAGTCTGTCCATAATATCATGCAACGGGCTGAAGCAGATGGCCAGGATCCGGACGAGGAGCTGAGACAAGTTGTTGGCAGGACGGTGTTAGAAGGGGTAATAACAGGGTATGGAATGACAACGGATAGCGATGCTGCACATCATTCCGAAGTTGGCTCACCCAATGGAGTCAAGAGACCTCGAACAGATGGTAATAATTAATACTCTACACGCAGTAACCCGCCACCAATGTGGATCCATACTAGTCCATACTACGTATAGCGATTCCGTTGTACTCCTCAACAAATCACCCGATCGGATGATCGTCGCAACGATTAATACTGATCATGATCACAGTCGATCAAATCAGCCGTCACCCGAGGGACGTTATCCACAAAAAGTTACCATCCTCGGAGGCAACAGTTACTTCTTTGAGACATGCCTCAAAATGTTATGAGAACGGGATTGGAACTGATTGGAAGTCAGGAAGCTAGCGGCCAAAATTTCCCTTGTCCCTGGGACTCGGATGTCCGCAGCCGGAGTGAAGGGTGTGCGCCCAGGCTTGGCACAGCCCAGCGCCAACTGCTCCGTTAATTCCTTTCGAATTATCCGATCGGGAATTGTTCACGTTCGTGGAGTGAGAGTGGATAGAAACGTTCGGTATTTTGAACGCGCGCGATGATTCCGAGGGCCAAAGTTGCACAGCTCATGAATTACGACGTCTTCGAAGGTAACTAGGGTGTTGAAGCTATGCTTTTGTGGTGACTTTTGTCTATGAGCCGTGGGCACGATATTAACTTTGGGTCCGATTATCGATTGGCACGGCGGGGACCTGTGTTGTACGAATATGTCCATGGAGATCCACGGGTATGGGCCGGTATGGGCACGAGTGTTTGGATGGCGGTTAAATGACCCGACATCAATGAGTATCAATCATGACTTGTCTAAGAAGCAAAAAGTAAGCTTCTACTACACGTTTGTGGGTGCAGAGATTCGGAAAGTCGCGAAATGAGTAGAAGACTAAAGAACGATGGAGGAGGCAAGGGTTATGGAAATTTTGTGATTTCAGCGTTCAACGAAATAAGGTCAGATATAAAAACGCGACACGAGCTCGTCACACGACGCGTTTTATAGACACGCGTTTTTCAGATTGCCTATTTAGGACACACACACTTCTAACAGCTTCCTCCAAGATCATGGCTGACGCTGCGAGCCTAGCTTCTTGTTTCACTTTTGACGACATTTCACAGGCTTCTACACGCACCAATGGATCTGATAAGACACCCGTTCTCAAATTAATCAAAGAAAGTCACTCCAAGGGTTATGACTTTGTCTGTCTTCCTCTGACTACCCCGAAATGGAGAGAGCGATGGAGAAATATGTGCATCGTGCCATCAGCAAGTGCCGATGACACTGATGAAACTGCCACTGCAGAACAGCAGGCAGAGGCATGGAGGAAAGCACCATCTTTCCTGCATGAGGAGGTGACCATCTCGAGACTTGGTAAGTGAGATCAACGAATCATACCCCGTCGATTATGCCACCTGAATCTGGCAATATGACAGATGAGGCGGTGCCTGTGCTTGTGATGGTATCGGACTGGCTTCAGCTTGACTCATCGGATGACTGGGTGCGCCATGACTCTGAAATCGTGAGTTCCGTGAAATTCCATGTTTTTATCAACGTTGTGAAACGATCTTCGCGCCGCTTATTTTTCTGCGCTCGAGTATACTGACGTGAGCCTGATTTATAGGCATTGCGTCAGGAAGTGGCCTACGCCTCATACCTCAATGTTCAGACAGTCATCTTGCCTCCACCCAGGCATCGATCTCATGTCGCATCATATGCGCGCGCCATAAATGAATGTCTCAAAAGTACGACATATATGAACTTTTCAATACGTCTTCCTATCTATGATCCCGCCGTTTTTCAACCGAAGGAATCACCGCCCACTCATTCTTCGACGCCGAGCACATCGTCGACCACGTCTGCACCTTCGACGCCAAAAATTTTCATACCGCGCGCTTCCCCGTCAAAATCCTTGAAGGCCGCCCGAGCGCCCGAAGGAGAGCTAAATGCAACATGGGAGATGTGGGACATAATACGTACACTCTGTGACTACAACACGCGACTGACACTCAGTATGCATATATTTTACGTCTTGGACGCAGACCTTGACGTGCTGAATTCTAGCGCTCGATCTTACCCCCCCATTGCCTTCTAATGCCGGCATCCTCAACAGATGGATGGCTGAACCCGTTCAACACATATTCCTCCCTGCGTCCACGTTTATCGCAAATGTGAAGGGCTACCCTGTTCTTCCCAAGGGTACCCAATCATTTATACGGAATAGCATGGCGGTGAGTTCATGCTGCATTTCTGCAATTGGGTAGATGATAAATAAGAGTTGGCTAGCATCATCCTATTATCATCATGTCAGGGGTAAGTTCAGGTCTACATACCAAAGGTGGCGAATCAGCGTACGCGCAATATGTGCGACACGTCGAGAAGACAAGCTCGGCTATTCAGGCAGCAATGACGGCAGGAACCGTTGAGCACTTCGCTCAGGGATATCAGGACTACCTCCAGAATCCCCTGCAGGTTGATATATGCACCTCATTTCCGCGTACCATCGTACTAATGTCTGCCTAGCCGCTGATGGATAACCTTCAGAGCATTACGTACCAAACATTCGAACAGGACCCTGTGAAATATCGCAATTATGAAGAAGTGTGTTTAACTTGTTGTGAAGCGAAGGTGTACAGTGACACGTGAAATTTGTAGGCCGTGTATCACGCGTTGATGGACTGGCCTGATAGCGATCGCATGTGGGCCTCAAATTTGGCATGCATTACAAGGCTTAACCCTTCTTCGCAGTGTGATTTGCGTTGCTGGGGCAGGTCGTGGCCCCCTTGTCGAACGAAGTCTGACGGCCATCAAGAGATCGGGAAGAAGTGCGTTCGTATACGCAGTCGAGAAGAACCCAAATGCCTTTGTGACGTCTGTTTGGTTGTTATTATCTTCAAATTGACGTCTAACTGCAAACAGACTGCAGGGCCGAAAACAGCAGGAATGGGGTAGCTCTGTTCAGCTGTTCTTTGGCGACATGCGGCACGTAGAACTCCCTGAGCAAGTGGACATCCTCATCAGTGAACTACTCGGTTCGTTCGGTGATAACGAGCTAAGTCCGGAGTGCCTGGACGGCGCAATGAGGTTTTTGAAACGTGTGGATTGCCTATGCTCATCGCCGCGTTCGCTAACCATTTTACAGCTGATGGCATCTCTATACCATCATCGTATAGTGCTCATCTCGCACCGTTATCATCATCGAAGTTGTACAATAACGCACGTATCAGCAGGGACGTCAAAGGCATGGAAACACCATATGTGGTGATGTTTCAGAACGTCAACATTCTGAGTGGAGATGGTGGTGGAGTATCAGGCCGCTGCGGGCGCAAGATTCAACTGTGTTGGGAATTCGAGCATCCACGAAAAGATGCGACCGTCGATGAGCGAGGTAAACTTGAGTTGTGGATTTCCGGGCCAGACCAACGCTAATTACGCTGAGTGTCTAGGCTTACCACTGACCAATAGTCACAATGTCCGCTCAGCCAAGCTGTCGTTCCATATTCCTCATGCAGGGGTTATGCACGGGCTTGCAGGTTATTTTGAAGCCATCCTCTATGGGCATGTTGGCCTCAGCATTCATCCACATAGCAAAGATCGGGTGTCGAAAGACATGCTGAGCTGGTTCCCCCTCTTCTTCCCTTTCAAAGTGGGTCTCTTTATTGACATTCTCTAGTGGCTTTCATTGACCTCTATTTACTCAGGAACCTCTGTACCTACCTAGCAACTCGGAACTGCAGGTATCAATCTGGCGACTTACAAATGAGCGGCAGGTATGGTACGAGTGGTACGCCGAGTCGTTTTTACCTGTCTTCAATGCTCCATCGCCACCTGAACACTCTGACGATGCGTCCGGAGATGCCTTCTTTGCATGCGCTTCGACCCATGTTGCGGTGCCGAGTCCAGTGATCGACGCTGTCGATGCATTTCCATCTTTAGAGCGTTCTGAGCTTCGCAAGAGTGGCGAAGAATCACCGAGGTCCACCGCGGGCGTCATTAAAATCGGGCAGACTTCACTGCACAATCCTGGGGGACGAAGTAGTTGGATCGGTTTATGATGAATATTTGACTGCCATTTAGGCATGCTGGCTCGAAGGTGATTGGGCATCATTGTATCACTTGCACACCCTCACGATAGTTACATAACAGGATTGTCTTTGCTCCCAAAAATAACTGCTGTAATACCATGACGGCAGGCCTTGAAGTATTCTGGTCTCACACCCTTATTTAAAGTTAAACCTACTCCACAAAGTCTTACAACGGCCTTGTAGAACTATAGCCTCGACGAGTTCATTATGTTCAAACGTGCAGTTTGCTGTCAGCTAGTTTCAGCAATGCCCGCCCGTCCATTTGGCGAGAAGAACCGCAAGTCTAATACAGAATGAAACACAAGATAGCTCGCGGAGGTTCAAAAATAGCACTACCGTGAGTTCGGCAAGGTAATAGAATTTAAACTCCGCCAAGCCTTAAGAATGCCGTCGTAATAGGTGTGCTTCATTTCTCTCTCGTACTTTTATTTTCCCGAAGTCCTAGACCAGAATACCCAGACCTGTTGTTTGCGCCGCACTCTTTCACACTTATACCGACCATGAAGTTTGCCACCGTTTTCGTCGCCCTCATTTCCGCCGTTCCCGCCGTCTTTGGCCTTACCATCAACACACCGTACGTTTTTGTGATGTATCTTGTCGCGTTGTAGCGAACTAATTGTTTTGTGCAGGGCCAATGTTGTTGAGTGCCGTATGTACTCCGGCGTTTTGGTTTTCGAGCTCTAACATTGTCCATGCGCTCCAGAGCCCATTTTGTTCAGTTGGTCGGGCGGCACTGCTCCCTACTACTTGACCCTTGTTCCTGGTATGTAGTCTTGTGCGATTGCCTAGGTGTCATTGTGTTGAGTTTTACTCGCTTGATAGGCGGGCAGTCCATGGCCGCACCTGTAAGTCATTATATTTGCATTGATGCTGACCGGTCATCCTGAGACGTATTTCCAGATTAAGTCGTTCCCTACGCAAACGGGTACCTCCTACACTTGGAACGTCGATCTTCAAGCTAACACCCTCTTGTGAGTGAAACTACGTGGGAGTTTGAAATGCGCAGCTGACTGGGATGCAGCAACATCGCTCTTAAGGATAGCACCGGTACCACGGCATACTCTGACACCGTCACCATCATGCCTGGCAGTGACATCACCTGCGTCAACACGGCAGTAAATGAGGGTGGTTCGTCGAGTGGCAGCGCTGCGACCACTGGTACCTCTACCCCGACTTCTGGGTAAGTTGTCATTGTTGCATGCACCTTGGCAGTTATTGAGTTATCTGCGCACCTAGATCTCCTTCGGCTACCTCTTCAGGCTCCAAGAGTTCTGCCAGTGCCACTACATCCTCTGGTACGACTCAAAAGACCGGTGGTGCTACTAGCCTCTCTGTCTCTTCGGCAATGGGTGTTGCCGGTGTGATGGGTCTCGTTGGTGCTGCTCTCTTCTAAGAATGTTGGTGTGGTCACGATTATGACGCGCGACGGACTGTTTAATTTTGATACATACCACCTGTCTTTGCTGTGTTCCACTTGATATTATCCATATTTTACTTGTTTTGTTGGCATGAGGCCCACATAGTGCTCTTTTGTGCATGATAGAAGAGCATTGTTCATTTGTGACTATGAACTGGCCCCAGGCTGTAGTGAAAGGATCACAATGAAGGTAGTTCATTTGGCCACGTCGATTGTGGAGGTTGAAATGAAGGTTTTTTGTATGAACGGTAGCACGTGACCAGTCGCGTAGACCTTTGAAGCGAATTTCCGTTGACTTCGAATCTCTGCACACGTCGCTTGCATTTTTTTGCAGCTGCGACTTGTACTGGGTTCGCTCATAAGAACGAACATTTCTTTCTCTCTCCCCCCCAATCGCACGTTCTCTACTATCATTATTCGAGAACATGTCTGCCGTAGCGGACAACGCTGTCGTTGCTGATGAGCCGGTATCTAATGGCCACCAGATACATGATGGTCCCAATGCTTTCGAGACATCCGGCAAGTTGGTGACTGACAGGGAGGTTGTAGATGTTGCCACGAATGGTGTGCAAGACTTCGCACTAGATGCCGAAGACGTTGCCGCAACCGGTCACAAGAACGACGATAGCTTGGTAACAGATTCCTCTGACGACACCCTCGCAGCAGAGACGTTTGTCGAGATTCTTAACGTGGTGCGTGCCACTCTTTGCTAGCTTATAGTTGTTGTGTGGCTGAATTGTTATCCAGAGCAAGTTGGTCGATGATATGGAGCTAGAGGCACCTGTTCTGCACACGAGTGCTTCTGATAAGGAGAACACTACTCTTATTCATGACTCTGAGCCTCTGGCCAATGGCGAACACAAGTATCCTGTCATAGAAGCATCCGAGCAACTCGCAACTCTCACGATCGTCCCTGGGGACAAACCTGCGAGTCTCGCAGAACCCCTTCCAAGAGGACGCGAATATAGTTTCCGGTACGGTCATTTCAGAGATATCCAAGGTGTGCAAATACAAATACACGCTTTCGACGCGTCGATCATCTAACAATTAGCTACAGGACGAATTACCAACCACTCCCAGCACAGAGACACAAATACCCTTTGTCGATGTTGACACAACCGTTGTGGGCGCTCTCGAAGCCTCCTCAGGTGACGAAGAGCCTCCTATCAATTCTAGCATGGGCCCTGAGACTTCCCTATCAGACGCTGTTGAACTTTCCATAAACGGCGTCGGCAGCACTACTGACGCAGAGCCTTCTCACTGTCAGGAGGAGACGCCCAGCCGTGATCCGAACACTGAGATTAACCCAACTGCAGACATACTGGAAGAGGTTGTCGTCCTCCCTGCTGTCGAAGTAGAGGTGAGTTACCGTATCGCTTATGTATGTATATTCTCGCTCATGTTGATGACATTGCAGGACATTCCCATGGCCGCGGAACCTGAGCCAGCTGTTGTAGAAGATGCATGTGAGCCAATTGGAGCAGAAGCAAGCCCAACGGAAGTGGATATTTCGTCTGCCGGAGAAGAACCTGCGGTCATTGAGACCGTGAATCCAGCGTCCATCGAGTCTGCAGCAGAGGCCACTCCTGAAGGAGAATATATACCGGTCGAACCGGAACTTGCGCTCGTCGAAGCAGAATCTGTACCGGTTGAAACACACAATTCCCCAGCCGAGCCAGAGAGCACGCCACCTACCCTTGAAGCTGCACCAATCGACTCAACATTGGGCGAGGTTATCGTAGAGGAGACTCCGGCTGTCAGTGAGCCTGACGCGCAACCCGCAGCAACTCTGGAGCCCACTACAAAAGTAGCCGAACCGGAACCGCTTGAAGACACTGCAGGAGCTGTTGAGCCCATCGCGGAAGCAGCCGAGTCGGGTCCGGCTGAAGAAATTGCGCCGGTGGCGGAAGCTGTTGTCCCGGTTGAAACATCAGGAGCAGAGGCGGAGGAATCTGCTGCAGAGGTTGATGCACCTGTCGCATCGGAAGAGGAGCCTAATGAGGCGCCTCAGGGTGCTATAGAAGCTGAAAACAAGCCAGCTCCTCCTACTGAACTGGAAGTAGATGCGTTTGTTCCCGAGCTTGTGTTCATTCCAACTGAGGCTGCAACCGAGCCAGTTGTATCAACCGAACCAGAGGAAGCTGTCATCGCGCTCAATATGGAGCCTGAAGTCCCCGTCGAATCCCTTATTGCAGCTGAAGGAGAATCTGTTACTGCAGACGACTCCATCACAGCTGACTCAAACCCGGTTACAGTCCCTGATCCAGAACCTGTTGCTACCACGGAGACGGATCCCGTAGCAGTAGCAGAACCAGAACCTGCTGCTATCGAGCCAGAAGCCCCTACAGCACTTGATCCAGAGCCCACAGAACCTGAAGCCGAGTCTACGGTAGTGGAGACTTTTCCGATCGATGTCGAGCCACCCAGCTCAAACGCGTCATTCGTTGAGGATCCCGAGGTGAACTTCACGTACGATGACGAGCCGCAGACACCTGTAGCTAAAGAGACTCCCGCGTTTGAGGCAGCCAGCTTTGGACGCTGAGTCCGAGGCGCAGGTTGAGGAATCCCCTGTTGAAGAGACCGTACAAGTGGAAGACGTCATTCCAGTTGAGGTTGCTACTCCAGAAGAGCCCGCATCAGTCGAGGAGGTTCTAGCGATTGAGGAATCCCCTGTTGAAGAGACTCTACCGGTTGAAGAGACCATCCCGGTTAAAGAAACTATACCTTGTGAAGAGGTCGTCGCAGTCGATGACGTTGCTCCTACAGGAGAGCCCGCACCTGTCGAGGAGGTTCCCTCAGCCGAGGCTGTAGCAGCCGAAGAATCCGCACCAGTCGAAGAGACCACTCCAGTTGAAGATTTCACTCCTATCGAGTCAGCTGCTCCAATCGAATCGCCCCCGCCTGTCGAAGAGGCTGTCGTTGATGAAGCCGAGCCTACTGTCGAAGAGCCCGCCGCTCATGTGGATGAGCTAGAGGCTCCCGTTGACGATGCTCCGGTGTTGGAAGAGACCCTACCTTCTGTCGATGCCGCTGGCATCGAAGAGCCTCTTCCCGCTGTCGAGGTCCCGTCCCCTGCAGAAGAACCTGCGCCATCCACAGAAGAGCCTCTTGTTGCAACTGAAGAGAGTTTCGTTGAAGAGGTCACTGCAGCAACTGACGAGATCTCGCCTGCGGGAGATGTTTCAACCGTTGAAGAAACTTCGGTTCTCCCTGTTGAGGCACGAGTTGGAGAAGATGTCCCTGCTGTCGAGGAACATTCCGCCGCAGAAGTAGAGGAGAGCGAATCAGTAACGGCAGAAGAATCCTCCGCAGCAGTAGAAGAGCATGAGCCTGTTGCAGTCGAGGATACTCTGGTGTCCGAAGACCAGCCTGTCGAGGAAACTCCCGTGAATGCAGAGGAACCTGTCTCTGCTGATGATCAAATCCCCCCCACCATGGACGGAACACCTCTTGTTGCAGAAGCGTCCTCAGATGCTGATATGCCTGCTCTTGAGGCAACTTTAGCCGCGGAAGAAGAGACCGTCACCGCCTTGCACGAGCCCTCCGCGGTGGAAGCACTGCCGACAACAGTAGAACCTATCGTTGTGCTCGAAGAAACCAAAGTGGCAGGTCGCCGCACCGGTTGAAGAGGATGTCCTTGTTGTCGAGGAGCCTCCCGCGCCCTCAGAGGTAGAAGAGCCTGAACCAGCTACCCCTGAGGAGGCCCCGGCACCAACAGGAGAGCATGAGTTTGTTGCAGTTGAGGATACCCCGGTGCCCGATGATCAGCCTGTAGCCATCTTGGAAACTCCCGCAACTGAAGAGGCATTTGTCTCTGTTGACGGTGAAATCCCTCCTGTTATGAACGAGACACCTCTCGTTGCTGAAGAATCCTCGGCTGTTGACGAGCCTGCTCTTGATGAAATTCCAACCACCGAAGAATCTCCCGCACCTGAAGAAGAGTCCGCTACCGCATCTACTGTGGAGGTACCGCCAACAGCAGGAGAACCTGCTGCTGTGCCCGAAGAAACCACCTCTACGCCAGAGGAGACCGCCCCAGTTTTCGAAGCGGCCCCCGTCACTCCCGCGGAACCAATGCTCGAGGTTGCCTCATCTCTTGAAGGAACCGCAATCGTCGTCGACGAGTCGACTGTCGAGTCGGACGCTCCTGTAGCTGAACAACCCGTGGTTGTTGAAGAAACCGCTCCCGTTGCAAGTGAAGCATTAGTCGTGGAAATGGTTGCCACCGAAGATGTCCACGCTACCTTGGAGCTCGCAGAAGAAGCATTCACCACCAGCGAAGAGACCAAAGACGGACTTGAGGGTTCACAATACGCAGAGGCCTCCGTGTCCTTACCTGAGCAACATGCAGATGTCCCTTTCATAGAGGAGTCTCTTCCTACTGCTCCTATCGTCGAGGAGTTTACGTCCGTAACCGCAGAGCAACCTGAGGTTTTAGAGGAACAGCCTGTGGTCGCCTCCCAAGTTCCTGTCAGCGGGGAGCATTCTGAAGTCGGTGAGGACTCGGAGCCTCTAAATGCACCGGTAGAGACCTCTAGCGAGATTGAAGAGACCGAAGGAGTCGAACAGTTCGAAACTGTGGCAGTCGAGGAGGTCGCTGAACAGCAAGAGGTGTGTACGATCCGTTGTCGTTATCCACGTTTACTCAGTCAAGTTTTAGCTTGCAACAACCCCAGCTCTTGACGTTGCTGCAGACATCGAACGTCCCAAGTCACCATGGACTTCTTCGTACAGCGTTATCACTCAAGGACCAGGCGTTCCGGTCGAAGAGCCTGCGAGCACCTATGAAGGCGATGATGATGTTGTCCCTGCCCAGGCACAAACACCTGAGATTATTGTTGATGAAGTAGACACTATTGTTCCGGAGACTGCAGAAGTGTCCGGACAGTCCCAAGTCGAGGCTGTCGTGACCGTACATTTGGCAGAGGAGCAGGTACGATTTTCCCTCCTTCGTCTTTTGCCCTTGGCTTGACTAGGGAATAGGTTGTACTTGGCGAACTGGAAGAGTCTCACCCTAAATCACCTTGGACGCCTTCTTACTCGGTGACCGTACAGGGCAGCGCTGCTCCGACCGATGAGGGACTTGATGACTTGGAACAGCTTCCTTCAAGTGCTGCCCAGCCTGTCGCAGCAGAGGGAGTTGAAGAACAACCTGTTCCTTTTATAGAAGAGACCCTCATTTCTGGCGAGGTATCCAGTTCTACCACAGTTGTTACTGACACCCATGTCACGCTTTCGGCGATGCTAGACGAGTCCGTGGAGCCAGGTGTTCCTGATCCAGTCGTTGAAGCAGAGGCTCCCCAAGATGTCTCTTTGGGGCAAGGTGTCATCGTTCAACCAGAAACTTCAGTGCCAAGTCCATCCGAGCCAGGTACTGTGGAGGAAGAGTCCGATGAGGAAGTTGAACACGGGTCATTCATCGTCGAGGACGAGAGTACGGTGCGCGTCTACTAATTTATGCTGAAGTCAACCACGCTAAGTGCTTTCAATAGCAATTGGGTGCTACCGAGCCTGTCGAAGAGCGCAGTCGGTCTCCCTGGACGCCGTCCTACTCAGTAACTGGACTCGAACCAGCATCTGCACTTGTGGATCAAGCAGTCGCCAAGGAAGACGAGCTTGTTGACCATGGTTCATTTATCACTGAAACCACCCAGCCATCTGTAAGATTGTATTCTGTGTCGAACTTTACATTCGCTCAAAATTTGTTAGGTTGTTATCGCAGATGCTCCTGAAGTGGAACTAGCCTCGGAACTTCTGACGCCCGTCGATGACCCGGTTGGTGAAAGACCAAAGTCGCCGTGGACCCCTTCGTACTCTGTAACCAAGCAGGGACCAAACGACGCTGTTGAAGAAACGGAGGAGCTTGACGGATTAGCGCAGCTGGCTGCTCCAGTCGCTACTACTCCTGCACCTGCGGCGGACGAGGAGCCTATTCCCCCTGTCCTCATCACCGAGACGCGAGCATCTGTAGACGAACCTGTTATGGCAGAGGCTCCCTCCGAGCACGAGGATGCCGTCACTGCTTCGGAGCTATCCGAGTCAGATGGGGACGTTGAATTCAGTGGAACTTCGATCGCCCGAGAGATCCCTCAAACATTCCCTATTGTCGAAGAGTCACAGAAAATCGCCAAGAAGTCAGTCCATTTCCCCTTCACTTCTTTCTTCATTCCTGATTCTGTGTGTTCAGGCCAAGCTTGTCTGCCGTCGACGAGCTCAACGCCGCCGAGGTCACTGAATCCAGCGCCCTCCGTATCGATATCCCCACCACCAACGGGGCCAACCGCAAGAGGCTGGAGTCCACGACCTCTTCTCGTTTCTTCCCTGGTGGATGGTTCTCCTCTTCGCCCAAGGTTCCTGAAGAGGGTCGCACATCGCTCGACGTTGCAGCCGGAGAATTCATCCATAAGTTCTCAGTCGAAAACACTCCAACCACTGCTCCAACCACCGCCCTCCCCTCTGCCGTCGAGGAAGACACGGAAAAGAAGTCCCGTTGGTGCACAATCATGTGAAAGAGACCGTCCACCGCCATATGCATCTGAATTCTTGAAACTTATCATCATTTTTATCATTTTCGTTCTCGTTCTCTACTTTACATTCTTCTACCATGATGACCTTCACGACAAGTGACGACTGCATGTTCATATTTACTTTCAAGCGGAATCTGGTACTGACATAGACCTTTTGTATATCGGCTAATACTCACTCATTAATACGCGTTTGCACTTGAAGCCCGCAGAAGTTCTTCTTAATACAACCGACCTTAGCTCAGTTGGAAGAGCGCGAGACTGTAATTGGATAAATTCATCTTGAGGTCGCCTGTTCGAGCCAGGCAGGTCGGATCTTTTTTATGCGCTTTCCATTTTTGACGAGGTTGCCTCTCTGCAGCTGATTGGGTAGAAAGTTCGAGATTCGGACAAAACGTGCCAAATTTTCACAGAAAAAGGCTACAGAGACGCGTAGTTCGCAGAAGGAACGACTGTCTTCCTCAAGTCTTCCTTCTTCTATAGGGATCTGGCTAGGGGAGACTAGCAGTTCGAACTTCACACCAATTCCGAAGCACCAAAATCTCGTTTATTGTCTTCATTCTTGACTTCCACTGGGGAGCTGCTCGTCCATCTATTGCATCTTGCGTTGCTTGTTGCGGTATATAAATATAGAGATTATCTCTCTCTACTGCATCAAAATATGGCACTGTTCCCTCTCTTCCACATAAATGATTATAAACAATGTTGAAACAACAATCGAAGTAAAAAAGTAGGTGAGTGGGCACATGCGCCATCCAACTTGATTATCTGTCTGTTTTCCATTTTTCGGTTCTCACCTGGATGAGAGTCTGTGCAATGGTCACATAAGTTAAAAGTCGCAACATTCCAAGAAGGATTGTCTCTCTATGGATCAGGTGTCAGCTGCACGATTATGATGACCTGGCGGAGGAAGCACACCGTCAAATAATATCTGGGGTTGCTGCCATCCACGTTGTGAGAGAGACACCCGCGTAGACGCCACAAGAAGCACGGTCCGATTTCCAGAAGTCCCTGTGCATCCGCGTGACCAAAACGGTTTGGACAACGACTTGAAGCCTGTTGCCGAATAAGTGATCATCACCTCCCCTAAGGTGTGAATGGACAAACTGTGTAACCAGGTGTGCAACTGGAAACTACATCTTGTGTTAATGGGGCGGCGAGAGCGTACACATTAATCAACTTACCGGGAGAAAAATTGTGGTGAGAACAACACTGAGAGAAAAAGCTGTAACATTTAGCAAATAAATATGTGAGATATTTATTAATCTGCGAGTACTAACCAAAGCCGCAGCCACAATACAACAGATTATGTAGCATGAGACCCCGCGCGAGACGGTTGTTGCTCTCCCAGCCGCCATAATCCTTGGCGATGGGATACAGTAGAAACAACAATACGTCTGAAATTATGTGCATGCAGGGGCACACAATCAGTTCAAGCTCGTGTTAGCAGCAGCTCCCAATACGAACGTAACTCGGCAACAGCTAGCAAACAGTACACCACATATAGTCTGGAGCGTATCTCCATATCCAGATATCCGACAGCGCCAGGGATCCAGCATTTTCCTGTATGACAGAGGTGAGGAGCTAAGCAGGCAAAGAGCTGAAGATCTACACTGACCGGAGAGTGACGATGTAATTTTCTGCAAGCAGACGATAATTGGCACTAAATAGACCTACAGAAAATGGATCAACATCGTTAGTTATCTGGAGTCGGTTGCAGCCTCCATATATTGGACTCACGATGAGGGTGACAATTGCGAACACCGCAGGCCATCTCTCCCGTTCCCATACTGCATATGCTCTGAAAAGGAAGATGCCTAGACCAGTGCAAATGTTAGAGAACAGAGTCACTGTTGGTTAGTTCGAATGCTCAACCCACACTCAGCGCAAATCATTATCAGTAATTCTATATCTCATGAGGTATAAGGCACGGAGTCAGGACGTGTCAGGGCAAAGTGTCGCCGGACTCACAGACAGTAGCAATAATATAAGAGCGGCAAAGCTATGGTTGAGATGGGTTGAATTCAAAAATCTGCACCGCTTCAAGTTGCCATGCACGTACGGGGAATGGGGCATCAGGCTGAAAAACTACTGAAAGACTCATTAGGGAGGAAAAATGGAGATGCATACTACCGGAAACTCACTGAGCATGTCCAATAACAAGTAGGCAAAGGGCAAGTGGCTGCAAGCTAGATACAGAAATGTCCCGAGCCCCCATCGAGACTCGGCGATAAACTCGACCTGCACCGACTACAGATCAGCGTACTCTCGGACACCCATACAAATTTGTACTTGCCGCGTCGGGTATGCACAGTATGTAATCATACAACTGGATGTTCAAATAAAAGCATGAGTCTCTGCCAAGAATGTTGTAACTTCAACTACAGCTCACCCAAAACGACATTAGTGCAACTATCGGAAGAAATACAATGAGTGACCAACGAAAACCACTGATAATAGAAAAAAACAGCACCATAACCGTACTATCAGGACGAGCACATCAGTGACTTGGACTCGATGGCAGGGGTCGACTCGCACTCACGTTTAGCCTCAAGAGCGCATCAGTTTGAGTCGTTTGCCACGAAGTACTCATACTAAATTATGACAACGAATCGACTTCGCCCCAGATTAATATAAGAGAAGTATGCAATCCATGCACCGCCCGGCCATACGACCACAGAGAAGAAATCCGTAGATCTGCGATTTGGTGCTATCATGTACGTTCTCGCGAGGATGTTTACGATCCATGCACAAGGATTCCGACTCGGAGAACATGTCCGTTATAATTAGTTGGGTATGCTCAGCTCATGCATTACAGCGGTAGAAACGTTCCAAGGCTATTTCCAGTGTGTCTAGTCATTTTTATGTATGATGCAGTAGCTGTGTGTCGTCCAGCCCTGTGTAACGAGCAGCCGAATAGATGATTGCCGGACCGAGTAGCCTTAAGTAGCTGGCTTTTGGAATTCCGATCCGTTGCCAGTATGCTCTATAGTCAAATTGTGTCAACATCGTGTCATGCTGTGAGGGGCTTCATGAGAATGTCAGTCCTGCCTCCTGTATTCTTCTTACTGAAGCGAACCTTTGTCTACATTTGTCTACAGATCACGCAGGTATCAGATCGGTGGCCACGCGTCCAGTGCATCGAGATAAGGGAACAATTACGCGAGCCTGAGCGTCGCCAATTGTCTAGGAACTGGGATCATGTCAGCATAATCAATCAATGCGACACAAATTGACATTGAGGAGACCAACATATGATGCATTAACGATTGCCTATGACTTCTTGCTCGGTAAGAGATCGCATGTCGTAGCTGTTTCACAATTTGGGCATGGTACGATTTGAACATTCTGCACATGTTGCTAACAGGCTGTTGTACGCTCTACTGAAATGTTCGTGACCCATCCGGTGGGCTAGAAGCTACATATTTGTGAGGGATGGGAATTAGAGAAAGAATACTGCTGGCTTTTAAGCAGCGTCTGAATTGAATTTTACATCCGGCCATTCAACCCGGCCGTTGACCACATCCAACAGCAGGTGACACTGTTGCGAAAGAGGGCCCAGGGAATCGCGTCACCTCGTGGAGTAACCTCAGTGCCATATGGGCTGCATCAAACATTCCAAGGGGCGCACCTAGGTCCCATAGTCATTTGTCACATCAACGGTGGTATTTAAGACAGAGTTGGGCAATGTATCAAGGCAGTACAAAACAGGGGCCATGTTGAGTGGCAAATGCCTCTGATTATGATGTCAATCGCGGATGTCTAAATTATTCAGAAGAAACAACGGTATGTGATGGATTTAGTACTTCATAGTGAGGAAATGCCAGATGCCAGATATTATTTTGCGGAAGATCTTGTTAGTACAGAAAACCAACTAGTTTCCCGCCGAGGAGGCACACCATTGCCGGCGCCACGTGGCGGCTGCCATGGACAATGCGGCTGGGGGCATGAGGCGCAGCTGTGGCAAACATATGAGGGTAAGCCACCCTGAATCCCGCGTGTTTTTCCGTGTCTGCGGAGCATGAAACATGTCAGACTTTCTGTGTATAACAGGAAATCTCGCCACTGACGTTTGTTTACAAGTGATCCGGCAGGAGCTACAAACCTTAGGATGCTCGCTGCTGAAAATACACCAGCGCGAGTAGCAGTCCTGGGGGGGTGCCATGTACGTTGGCTTTCGCTGTTGGAAATAATGTAATGAGCCGAGATGACTTCCAAGCATAGATGATTACAGAACCTCATTCTTTCCATGTACATGGGACAACCGCCTTTGCTTCTCGTCAAAAAGCGGTTCGTTTTGGTGGCACTGGGAGCAAGTGCGAATGGGGACTACAAAATTACACATGATTCTACAAAGATGAAAGGTTAGACTGACACTAATCCCGAAGGCCATGAGTGCGCACCAGTGCAAGTCTATGAGTCAAAAATAGTGCGAGTCTAGTAATTCGGAGAAGAGTAAAGCTCTGATGGACTGCCATGAGCGCAGTCGACCCGAATATATACGAGGTGAAACTGTGGAACATTATTGAGTGTTCTAATCCACAAAGGTTTCCATTGATAGGTGACGTGGGTGCTGCAGCATACAATCGGAACCGCAGTAGACTGGCCACAGTGAACCATTTCGGGATTTGACTATGGAATATGTTAGTCCCTGCCTAGGCCCTATGAGTAACAAGTTAGGGCATCCGCAGAGTCGAGAAAGGCGGATTCGTGATCGATTGATCAATCATGTCCACATGCCTCACTCAATCGGTACGTGTGCGATTCGCTCGTAGACTCATGGCTAGCCACCTTACACAGTGATGACAGCAGGGGGTAGGTGGGGTATTAGAATATTAGCCTTGTCTGACGTTCAAACCACATCACAAATCGATAAGGCGGCTGGAAACGAGACTATGTAAATTTCGCTGTGTCGATGTCTACATGTAGATGAAACCAATGTTTCAATGTTTCTCACGCCTGCTTCACCTTGTTATTACTCTCCGCGAACTTCGAAGCTCAAGCGCTCATGCTGTATTAAAAATTGATCTACGACAGGCTGGATGTATAGATTGTTGTATGATATATTCAGGTACATATGGGCCACAAGGATCAGCGAACTGTGACACAAGATGACTTAAAAACAGCCCTTCGAAAAAGAGACGAACAGGTCAGTTGACAGTCATGGTGTAGCACCGTCAAGCTGCGGAAACATTATTGATAAATACACTGTAGATTACTGACTTGGAAGCCCGGATAGATGCATATATTGCTCGAACATCAGAGACGCAGGCTCGCCTCCTCCAAGCTGTTGACATTGTGGATTCTCTAAAGGCTCAACATGTAGTCGACTTGGCGGCGAAGGAACGCGAGACGCAAAACTTGTCCCATGAGATTGAACGTTGGAAAAGCTTCGCGAAGGTCCTCGAAGTCGAGCGGGATGATCTCAAAGACGTCGTTGAGGACTTGATTCAGAAAGGTGTGTAGTAATCTGTCAACAGGTAGATGTCTGCTGCTCATGTATCTGTGCTTTTTCTTAGTCCAGATGTCCAGTGACTGGAGTATGTGGCCCTGCAGTCGCATGGATATAACGAAACACCTACGTCTGTCCGTTCCTTGTAGCTTCGCAGACGTCGACACTAATCACTGGAAAAATACACCCAGATCAACTCCCTGAAAACCATTTCAAAGCCAGTGATAGCAGGGATTCTGAGGAAATCTTGGAGTATGGCGCTTCTGTCATCACTAAGCTGCGCACCGAGCTTGACCACGAGCGCAAAGCTCATTGTAAGGCTGTGGAAGAAGCCAACCTCCGTATCTCTGAACTCGAGGCGAAAGTAGCTGCACGCGAGGCCGTGTTAGAAGCATCCATTCAACAATATCCAAAGAGGGACACGTCCCCGCTGGATCGTTCGCGTCAGCCCCGAAACTCCGAAGGCGAAATACCGCCTCCAAAACCCATGACGGATGAAGACTGTCTCCGTGTATTAGCAGACGGCAACTCTAGAAACAAATCTCTTGAAATGGAAATACGGAACCTAGCTCAAAAAGTGAGGGTTTTATTTTTTTCGCCGTTCATACATTCCTACTGATTTTGCGATTGCTGTAGCTTGAGCGTGCGCGCGGCCCCGCGGGTTCACCTCCATACATTTCAGCAGATGCAACACCCGTTGGCCCCTCATCACCGCCAAGAAGAGCTTCTCCCGTCCACCCGCATCAACCAGTCGCCCCGAGGACCCCTCCGAAAACTAACACCGAAATCCATTTGACATCACCGGATCTAATACCCACCTTGCCAGCTGGCTCACCTATAGCCACACAGATATCATCTCATGATTGTCCCACAGCTTCCTTGACGTCTGTATCACAGCGCTCTATTGCGCAGCTGGATAATCAGATTATCTCCTATGCTACTCAGCTTGAGGCCTTTAAAGCGGAGAGGAAGGCGCTTGTTGAGGTGGCTGTACGGGAACACAGAGTTCGTGGCATGCGTCAACTACTACGTCATGGCACTGAATAACCTTTCCAGGTGTCTAACGCAGGGGAACCTCCCGACTTTCCACGTATATTGGTTATCGAGGAGGAATGTGTGAGGTAGGGTCCTTAGCATCATTGTATCATATGCACTCTCATCAAATCGACCTACCGGGGTTTAGGCTGGCCTCTCAGGTCTCTCAACTTGAACAAGAACTTGAGCATAGCCGAAGTTCTGCGAAGTCTCGCGAACAGGAGCTGCTAAAGGAAATTGACGCTCTCACGCGGTCATTGCATCAGCAATCGCCAGTAGGTGCCGTCGTCCGCGCAAGAGAGACACCGCAGCTCACCAAATTACCCCAGAATCTTTATCACGCGCACGACGCTCAGCATCTAGATGGTGGTATAGACGTCGAACAAAACATGGAGTTGGCGACACCTCTGCAACCTACCGCTCTTCTATCTTGGAACAATCCTAGTTTAACATGCCCTATGGACCCACTCCTGATTCCACTTCCTTTTTCACCTGAAAGGAATTCGTCCCCTATTATCCCAACGTCTCGTTCCCTACCACGCCCGTCCAGCCCTCATCCTGTGAAAATCAGGCGACTTGAAGAGGGATTGGAGGTTGCCAGGGCTCAACTGACTGCGAAGCAGCTAGCTCTTGACCAGCTCAAATTTGATATGGAAGAGCTCAGACATTTACTCCCAGAAGAGCCACCGTGATCTTGAAGATGAAATGTATGTACTATTCTTGATTTTTCAGTTTCACCTTTGATCTTGCTCTCGCGCTATACATCTATTGATATTTAACGGGGCTCCAAGCTAGATTATTGATATTTCTGCTGCATGTATATTGTATGTACATATGACCAAGTAGCACTATACTTTACGCTACCTCAGCCTACCCTCTGCTACACGTCAGTTAATAAGGGACCTTGCGATCCTATTCGCACCGCCCGTTTGTTATTTCACGGGAACATAACGAAGGTCTTCCATGCGCATATTGCTCCACGGATGATTTCGATCAGGGGTGCTCTTCACATAGTCAACCTCTTGGGGAGGTGCGACGATTCTGTGGACTTCTTCCTCAGACTCAGCACGAGATGCCGGACGGGAAGAGACAGGGGTGTTCGTGTACGATGAGACTATGTATTGCTTCGTCTTCGAGTTCAGAGAAAGCACTTTGTGCGTTTGACGTGAAGGCGTGCTCGACGGAACTGCTGATGTGGCAGAACCAGGGAGAACAGGGAATGCGCCCTCCGCATCGCGGGCTTGCTGGACGACTCGCTCCCTCTGCTCTCCTTCTTTTGCTATTTGCTTAGATATCTCTTCATCAAGGCGGGCAGAAAGCGATGAACGTGCGATGTCTGAGAGGAGCACCGCAGAACAGTGCGGGCATGCGTAGTAGGGCAAGTTGATGGCGCATAGGATCAACCCGCAACCGTGGCATATAGAAGTGTAAGGAGAAAGATCGTGTTCTCTCGCTGGACTCAACAGTGGTATTTCAGCATTTTGAGCATAGATCAGAAGAGCTCTCACCTTGGCAGAAACACCCGCCCTTTGGATCCTTCTCTCTGCCAGACGACTTGCGAACGCCATCAGCGAGCGATTGGAGATTGCGGATCGCTTTGCTTTTGGGAGGCTCCTGGGCTTTGCTTTTTCCTTTGTTTTGTTTTTGGGGAACATGCTGTGGGCGCTGCGCGGGACGTAGACGGTCAGAGGGCACAGCGCCTCCAGCGTTGGACCAAGCGGTGCGTTGCATGATGAGGGCGAGATGCAGGACAAATGAAAGAGATTTATTATTCAGACTCGGGACCGGAGGACACTCATCACACGCTAGTCATAATCTGCACTGAGCGCCTGTTATTTGTTACAAAAGATAGGATGGTCTTACTGAGGATACCAGCGGCCAGATATAGGGAACAAGTAGAGCGACAACATTCTACATCATACATAACAAAGCATATACAGCACTGATAACGTCACGTCGAAAGAAACATCCATCAAGATCCCTGGTTTCTTCTCCATGATGAGAGGCTGAGGGCACCTATAACGCCCACGACCAGCAGCGCTGTGCCGGCACCCACTAGGCTCGGGACATACAGGTACCATGCACTATCGATATCATCCTTGCCCTTGACCTCATCCATGAAGATAAGCTCTTCTTTCTTCTGCCTTCTTCGGCGTGGAATAATCTCCTGTTCTGAGTACAGCGAATCCTCTCCAGAATAGACACTCTCTGAGGCAGAGGGATGGATCTCTATAGATGGCATCTCAAGTTCGTGGGTGCTCCCGAGATCATGCTGTGCAATGCCTTCATCAGGAAGGACAGGAATGTCGAGATCGGGCTGCAGAGCGCGAGCACGCTCAAAGTATCGACCTGCAGCTTCCCTATCACGCTTCCATGCTTCTGTGCCACCTTCTCCTGGCTGTGGCTGTGGCGGCATCCTAATGGACGATAACGTAGAATAAGACGCTGAAAGGAAGACAGAAGCTGCTCCTTCGAGATGAAGAAGACCAGCCTCCAAGAAGAGCTTGGACAGGCCCGCCGGGCCGCCGATGGACTGAACATAATAGGAGACGGTTCCGCGTTGCCCTTCTTCAGATGCATCAAGGTGGTCCAATGATGTTTGGATAGGCAGATAATGTGTAACCAGCTTCATTGTGGCAGACGGGAGGTGGGCATGATGCCACGCTCGTCTGAATAGACAGACAGGTAGTCAGTCATACATGGAATGAATTTTCAGAACAAGGGTCACGTACACAAAGCACTCGAATGCTTCTTCTTTATCTTTCCTGATGTCGTAAAGTTCTATAGCATATAGGACGAGACTTGTGGGGTCCATATTGTATTTGTGCTCCAAGCTGGAATCATATAGCATAGGGACAGGAGCGCATTGCGAAATTTCCTGGGGGATTGGTCCTTGCTGTGCAACTAGGTGAGCTCAAGCATGGAGAAGACCCCAACAAGGGAGGCTCACAATTAACGATGGCCAGATAATCGACTGTTCCTTCTCGAGATGAAGTGTTACTAGTCTTCCTGAGTTAGAGTGTAGTGACTCCAAGGAGGAGAATGACGATAAAGCATGTACAGGCAATGAAGGCAATGAAGGCGATGCGGGACCAGAGGTAGCAGGAATAGAATGACGCTGGGGACCTGAACCACTCGTATGCTCGTCAGCCGAGGAGATAGGCGATGATAATGCGGGTGAAGGTGTCACAATCTCCTCTGCGTCGGACACTTGGCCACTTTCCAGGGAAGCCGCGAAGCTGCTTGAAATTTCTGGATCCGATACGAAGGCGAAAGAAGATTGGGTTGATGTTGTCGATATGGTTGACGTTGTTCGCTCTCGAGCGGAAAGACGCGAGCTGCGAGGCTCGAGTTGCCACGCCGAGTTCGCCACGTCGACGTGGCTGTAAAGACGACCCTGGAAATGGCCATTAAGCATTGCAAATCTGTCTCTTGGATGCGAAGGCTTACCTTCACGATGGGTTGTTGTCCTTTAACCCCGGCCAGGAGGTAGTTGCGCTCAATGACGACCTACCATGGTGAACATGAGATTATAGATGGCGAAATTTGAATAGAGCAAAAATACTGACAACAACGTCCTCCCTTGAGGTCTCATATGGAACAAGTAACAAGACTGTAGCCTGGAATTTGCCCAAGTGTTAGGACTATGAAACAAACCCTTACCCCATTGGCTTCACCTGATCATGCGACTAGGCCATGAGAGCATAAGCCAAATGAAGCGTTAATTAACAGAGTTCTCTGGCTCACCTGGTGCCACGAGTATGAGTGTTTCTGGTGCTCGCTCGTCTTCTCCATATCGTTAATACTGCCAGTCATGAACAACGTTGCAGACAGAAGCGAGCTCGACTGAAAGGAGCGGAGTCAGAACACTACGTAACCCTCAGCGCATGCACTGCGTGACCTGCAATTGACGCCGAGCTTAACTCTGTGGCAATGGCTTAAATCTAATTCTCATCAAATACTTCTGGTAAGAAAATAGATGGCAGGTATCGGAAGTACTCATATACAATACAAGCAATGAACGAGCAGCAAGAAAACAAGGGGGTGTAGTAAATAGGATAGCAAAAAGAGTCCTAAGATAATTCAAGGTTTCGGTACTTTTGCAGTCTGCGCAATTCTCCTCAGCGTATCCTTCTCAGCCTCCATATGTTGTATTAGCATCCCATCCAATCTCTTCGATGACTCGGCCAGTGCTTGCTGGTCCTTCTGCCAGCGGCGCACATTCTCCGATCCAGGTGTGTCCGGCCGCTGCGGTGCCACCCCTTCGACTGTGAGATGTTCTTGTGAGTGCTGCGCAAGCGTGAGATGGGTGAGAGAGCTTGGCGATGCCTTGACACTCGTAAAGTATGGATTTTTATGCGGGACGTTGCTCACGGGCTTGTTACGCTCGGTTGGAATCCCTTGATGATGTGGCTCGTTTGCAGTCCTGGCAAGGTTGGGAGTGGAGTGATTGCCCAATTGCATAAATGACGGATGGGGGGAGGGTTCAGGGTCTCTGTACACAGTCATATCTATGTCACTTCTGCTATCCTCAGAATCGTCCAGGTCATCCATAGCATTCGGATGATTCTGAATGTGGTCAAAGAAGGTGGCTGGTGATGAGGGAGGTGGCGCAGAATGAATGCCAGACGCAAAGCTGTCTATGGAGACATTGACGCCGAGCGGCAGAGGCAAATGACCTGATGTCACGCTGTTGCTAGGCATAGGAGAAAATGAGTTAAAGGAGCGGAAGGTGCCTTGGCTAAATTCTGAGGACGAGCGATTAAGCGATGATGCTTCATGGAGTCGTGAAGGTCTAGGCTGGTGTGGTTTTCCAGAACGATGTGGTGGGGGTGACAAAGAGATGCCTACTATCGATGAAGAGGGTCTAGGTGGCGGGGACATGGTAGAAAGACGAGGGACTGGAGCAGGCGGCGACGTTGAAGAATCTCGCGAGTGTGACAGAGGGTCAACCGGAGGTAATTGGGAGTTCGCCCAATAAAAGCTATTTGACCATCTATCCCTGAAGGCAGACGCAGTCGGAGACGGCTGTGAGTACTCCGAAGACGATTGCCGACGTCCACCGTCGGTGGTTGGCAATGAAATTGCCAGGGAAGGACGAGACCGAATGTCATCGAAACCGGTCGAATCATCCGTAAACCGAGAGAGGCCGGTCAGCGCGGTCATCCTGCTCATGCGATGCGAAGGCGGAGGAGATATACTTAATGATGGCAGCGGTGGAGTCATCATGGGTGTTCTCGTCCGTCTCAATTCGTGGAAATCGGAGAGTATGGGTGAAGATAAGGATTTGCGAAGTATTCGGTGCAGCTCTGTAGAACCTGCAGGAAGATGAGATTGTGAATGAGAGTACTGGGAGGTTCCGAGTGGTCGGCGAGGAGGCGGCGCAAGAGGGGTATGAGGGACTGGGGTTTCCGCTCGGAGAGGAGTATAGTTGGACAACCGCCTATGTTGCGGAGCCGGAAGACGAGCAACAAGATCTCTTCCAGAAGGTGCGCCCGTAGTGGGCGTTGTTGGCAGCTCAGGCTCTTCATGGTGGTCAACTATCGGATTCTCGAGAATCTTCCTGTCTAGCATTTTCCGCGGTTGCATGAGAGCGCGCTGATAAAGTGACTCTGACGAGCGTGGATGGTGCGGCGACCGCGTCGGGGTGGACGGAGCCGTGGTCAACGACACAACGGACGTTACTGCTGAACTGTTGAGCGAGAGTCCAACAGCTTGATGCAGCAAAGCCTTTCTCCACGCCTCATCTTGTGGATCGAGACTTATGGAAAGTCCAGGACTACCTGGAGGAGGTAGGCGCTCCGCTAGCACAGCTGCTCCCACAGAGTCCTCGATTCCCAGTCCATGAAGTGCTGAGGCCTGCAAGGCTAGAGTGTAGTTGGCCGACGGGGGAGGTACGTCAACTGCGTCCGTGGGATCAATGATCCCATCAAACACATCAACCCTAGGTCTTCGCACACCCCTATCGCGGTCTGCGGGAACGTCTCGACCCTTCAGGTCTATCTCTGCTTGCTTTGCTGCAGCGACAAGGTCATCCATTTTCTCCCGGACGACGACCACGCGTGCCATGTGCTGGACACTCTTCGGTGATCGGAAAGCTTGAGGTGCTCCACGAGGGACGTAGCCGGGCACGATCGCAGAATCTGATGTCACTCTCAACATCGGAGAGCCATCGTAGGAATCTGGGCTAGCGGGTTTAGATCTAGATTTCCCAACTCGAAAGTAATCCAGAAATGCAGGAGAGGTTGCTTTTTTGCCCGTGGTTACGAACGGTGCAAAGTCGGCCGGAGATGGTTTTGAGTGAGCGGGAGGAAGAAAATAGTTATTCTTCACAAGCAATTGAAGACGATATGAGACGTCATCTGTGTTGAATTCCTGCACTCTTGGTGGTCCATCGATTTCGAAAGCTGGAATAACAACGCCATGGTCCTGTGTTATCGGTGAGAGGGGAGAAGGAGGTGATTCTGTCCCGAAAGAGGTGGTGAGAGGGTATAGCGAGGAAGATGTAGATGATTGTTGCGTTAGCAAGGAGTCACGGACACTACTTCGCGCATGGTCGCTTTCGGTATGATTTGGACGGAAAGCAGACGGAGGAGACGTAAGCATTGCTCTATTCCCGCGACCTTTGCCCTTCATCTAGTACCTCGTGAGCTCCACTCGTCAAAAGAAATACTTTGAACTTACAGGAATGGTTGGAATGAATCCTGGCAGTGGTTGGGAGCCTGGTTGACTTTCGGCAGGGGCTGAAGGCGCGTCCTGCTTCACAACCACGTGAAAATCGCCTCCTACAACGCCAAACGTCCCTCCACTCCGTTCTGGATCAACATTTGTTTGCATGTTCACGGGACTCGAAACTGGACTTGATCTAGTGTCGAATCGCGTAGTAACCGGGGACAGTACACATTCGGAAGAAACGGTCGGAACCGGACTAGGAAATGGCTCTGCGTTATTCGCAGGTGAGATATCCAGCACCTGGTCTTCTTCTGCATCTGATCGAGTCCCTGTGGTTACCGTTCGCGTTCGTTTCCTTGTCCGCGAACGGCGAGTTAGACTCGCACCACTGCTGCTAATGGTGCTTGCAAGCGAGTTCGAGCGTGAAGTTCCAGGAATTTTAGATGAGGAGGGTTCTTGCATGGGTTTCGTCGCTGGCTCATTCGTCCAGGACAAAGTACCAAGGGCGTTATGGGGACTACACAAACCAGGACTTGCAAAACATCCACTTGTAAAGAAAATACAGTATAAGGAAACTTACATAAGCTTATACATGACCTTGGACGCGTTTGTTGTTGAACGCTTTCAAATTCAACATACTACGGCGCCAAGTCTTCCAAGTCCTTTTAGATGGCCACTCAGATGCTGCTGGATTGTGAGTGAAGATATGTTCTCACTCTAGGCGTTCTTAAAGACTTGTCCCTTAGACCTGCCCAAATCTGAAGGCCTTTTGCCTACATGGCAGCTCGTAGTCGCCACAATGGCTGTATTCAACACCATTCAGAACTTTGCGACACTAAAGCTGACCCGCAGGCTTTATACTGGCGTTCCTTCTTCCTCAGGTGGGATGTAGTCTTTCATTACTGCCACGCGGTAACTTACTTATCTGATCTCTCCAGTAACAGCACTCCAGGCGCGAACGTTTGCAGTTTGGACATTAACATCTGCGGTCATACGGGGATATGCCGCGTATAATATCAGTGACAAAACGTGCGTTGTTCTCTTCGTGCGAAGTCACTGGTTAAACGAACGCGACTTTAAGCATTTACGATATGGCTCTCCTCTCGTACCTTATCGCATTTGGGCATTTCACCTCTGAGATTTGCTTCTTCCGTACAGCTAAAATTATTGGGCCTGTGCTGAGCCCTGTAATTGTCTCCAGTACGTGTCCTTTGGCTATTTTTCGTTACGTATGCTCACCAGCACCGACAGCCGCATCGCTGATTTGGATGTTGAGACAGTATGATTTTTATGTCAAACCTTAACCTGATTGGATGCATGTATATGACAAACGCCAAGGATATCGATACCATCTCTACCCATGTTTGATCATACCTTGAGGAAGTGCACGTTGCAAATTTCACTTGTTACGCAGATGAGTGAGTCCCGTGGCAATCCCCAGCCAATTGAAGCTTTGAAGCTTAAAGTACGATAACTCACCGTCACTTGCGGCTGTCATGTTGCCCCATTAATCTATTAACGTGGCATATTTCAACGCCTACTTGCTCATCAAGTCCATCAGAACGTAATTGTTTTGCTGTCGCATCGTCACTACAACAGGCAGCATTTCCTAGCAGCTGCATATGGTTCGTCTCTCCCCAGACATAGCACGGATGGCCACGTAACGGTAGCACGACATTAGTCACTTGAAAGTACCACTCCATGCTTACTACTACAAACGCAAAGTAAAAGCGTGTCAGGTGCCGTGCGTCATTGAGCCATCAGTTCTTTTAGACTCCCTTTGGTCATTCCCCTGAACTCTCAACCGTACCTTTATTTACGACGTATATAATTAAGCAACGTTTGGATCGCCTTGGGGCACAAGGAAGGGTGTCACACGCGCTTGTTTCAGCACTTCCGCACATTCACACTGTAAGGAAAGAATTCTTGTCGCAGAAGCCCAGAGTCTTCTTCACTAGTGCTCCCGCGGTGAGGCCTGGTCTTGGCTAGTGTTGGCCTGGTGCGGCATATTTCCATTTGTGATACCTTCTGCCAGATCTGTCAACGCTCAACAACTTTCTCAGTTGTTTCTCCACCAGCTATAGTCTAGATCTGTAATAATTTGTCGCCAGGTGGAATGTTTAATAAGCCAGGATTGAGTGAGATTGCAACGTGTGTGAGCAGTGGTCGTTCGAATGAATGGTAACCAATAGCAGGACACGCTTAACTGCCAGCGCAGCATAACTCCATCGTCGCGCTCGTTTGCGGGGAAATTCACCAGACCGCACGCTCTGAGTGGTCCGATTAAATAAATGAAAAGTGCAGTCGATGCAACCATGGTCCATGGTGTGATAGAAACACATATGTCGATGTATGACGCCAGCGGTCGTTCCATGCAGTCAAGCCTAAGCACTAGTAACCCCGCACCAGCAAACAAAATGATGAAATTATCCGTGGCAGCAGGCAAGATAAGCGTGTGATTGCGTGGTCCAGTGCGAGGAAGGGGACCTATCGCGACATGGTTGGGCCTGCATCCGTTCCCCCGATCTGGGCCGATGTATAGAGTCATAATGCAAAATATGTTGCAAGCGTAGAAGATCCGTCGGCGCGAGCATGCCGCAACAGAAAAAGCTCGGCGGGGTAATAAGACTTCACTCCAGCGGAAAAGCTCGTCACGTCCACGAATCAGTATCATGCGTGAGCCGGAACGATCCCAGCTTCATGCCACTGTATTGGAAGCTCCATCAATATAGAAAGGTCATGATTTTGACTTGTTAATGGGAGTCTGTGCTGGCTAAAGGTACCGGGTCAAAAATGATCGGGTCGAGATTCCCCCCGCATTACATAATTGGGGTAGGGGCATTGTAAGAGGAATTGCCGAGCAGTATATAAGTGGTGTTCACATTCCTCAATTGTGACACCATCCAACGTTTCAACGTTTAGCTCGCTCATCCTAACTTTCATTCATCCTCAAGCTTGCTCTTTCTAATATCCATGTCTGCTGTGCTGCAATACCCCCCTGAGCTGCTATTTACTATATGCGAATATATCTATGCCGCCGGTCTACCACCATCCGACGCTACCAGTTCTCTCGATCCACTGGCAATTGGCGAATATGGCACGCCAACGGCGTTACCATCTTCTATGCCACCGCCCAATTGGAGCGAGCCAATAGCACGCAAAACCCTCTCTCGTCTTTGTTTGGTAAACCATGCGTGGTATGAAGCTGCCAAGCCATGGCTGTGGCACAAAATAGAGGTTCGTCTGCCCCGGAGCTGGCTCGCTCTGGTAGACGAGATAACCGATCCAGAAGACGACGAAAAGGCTGTTTTGGCAGTCAAAGAGTCTATTCAAGCTGCCACTCATGCTGCTCTAGCTAGTAGTATGCTTATTGGCGCATCTTCTAACGAGGATGCAGCTAGGAAATGGAAGGAAAGCATCATGGAGTCCTTGACTGGCCCAGATGGATCCATTCCTCCTGAGCTGTTGACGCCTCCAGCCTCTCGTGACCCGAGTCCCAGACGTCTTAGGGCAAAAAGTACAAGTCCCGCACGCTGGAAAATTATGAGGACAATTAGTGATGCCGTTCAAAATGTTATGGACCTTACAGAACCCGGGGTTTATGGTGAGTTGGCATGTTGTCTCTTTGTTCTGGGACAATTGACATGTAACACGTCTGTAGTTCCGAGACTGCACGATCCCCGTCCTGGTCGCTTTGTCCGGCATCTAGACTTCAACCACTTTCGTACCATTGGAATGCGCCGTTCCGTAGAGGATAGTGTAACTAGCCGTTTTGTAACCGGGGAACGTGTCGAAGCTCTTCTCAAGGTTAGACTATTTCAATCCATCATTCTTCCATTAACTGACTACCGAATGCAGGAACTTCCAAACCTGACTGCTTTTGGCGCCACGGAGTACATGGACGGTGCTCTGTCGCTCCCCGTTCTGAATGAACTCTTGCTTCGTGGTTCTGCTTCCAGAGGAGGGGGCCGCCCCACTCGTGGACGAGGGATTGCGGTGGACGATCCCGAAGAAGAGGATCGCGAAAGAAGGCGAGACTGCAAGGACCTTCAGGCCATGGATCTTACTGGCTGCGTCAGCGCAGTTTTCGTCAGCGCCCTGACAGAGTTCGTCAACACGCATCTTCATGAGGATGAATCTTCTAGTGGAAGTGACGATGAAGGTCGACGTCAGATCAGACGTGCTCGTGCTCGATTTATGCAAGAAGAGCCACTCACATTCCCAGGGCTTCTGCGCCTTGGACTTCGCGGTGTGAAATCGATTCAACCTCGGATTCTGATGCCGTTTGTCCTCGCATTCCCATCCCTTACTCACCTCGACCTTTCCGCTACCCGAGTCACACCGGAATTACTCACTGCTATTGGAAATTCAACCGTTCGCCTGCGTTCACTTGCGCTTGCCCGGTGTATACATCTCACTGGGTCCTGTATCAGGGATTTCCTCGTTCGTGCACCGGCAGCAGCACAAATCCAGGAACTCACGCTCTATGGTGACCAAACATTCCCATCTTCGCTCACAACGGATGATCTCAATGAAATAATATCTTCCGCGCCGTGTTTCACCTCCGGTGAACTTACCTACCTCGACCTCTCAAGCACACCTGTGACTAGAGAGCTGCTCCTTGACGTCTGCAAGCCGCTACCAAAGCTGCGGTCGCTTGGTCTATCATATATTCCTGATCTCAAATTAGACGTTATCGCTCAATTTTTAAAGAGCAAGGCCGCGAATGTCGAGGTGCTCACGCTTATTTCGACTAGCCCTGATTTAGATTGGGGCAGGGCCGGAGTTGGGATGGGTGTACCCCGAGGCTCTGCGCAGCAGGCGACGATTGGTTTACACTCTCAAATTATCGGGCCGCTCTGCACGCCCCCATACATGTCTACTCTGCGTTCGCAGGAGGTTGTGATACCTCCTTCACCTACGCGGCTTCGGGTTATTGAGCTTTCCGTATCCACTCTCGCTGCCCTAGGTGCTGGTGCTGGAACCTGGAGAATAATCAGAAGTAAAGGTGGT
This sequence comes from Suillus ampliporus, assembly GCA_016584345.1. Classification (NCBI taxonomy): domain Eukaryota; kingdom Fungi; phylum Basidiomycota; class Agaricomycetes; order Boletales; family Suillaceae; genus Suillus; species Suillus ampliporus. The sequence continues at coordinate 70,552 of JABCPV010000022.1, forward strand.
CGAGGCTGGTATGTCGACACAGCCAGCGGCTGGGTTGGCGGCGAGCTCAAGCGGAACCTTCCCAAAGAACATCCCCTTCGGGTTCAGATGCATCGCCTGGCAGATGCCAATGGGAACGTAAACAGCGGAGTTGGATGGCACGCGAGAAAGATGGAAGTAAGTGACTTATATGCCCGATGGGAACGGATCGGCTGACCTACTTGGATTGCGTTATAGGTTTTACACGGGTGTGGTATGTCAGGACGTGAGGATGGCTTGTACGGTGCCGTTTCGTTTGCTTACCAGGGATAGTCTGATGATTCCGATTCCGTTGATGTTTCGTTGCCTGCCGTTGACGGTTTGCGTTTTATGTATTTGATTGAAGGACTCCAGGAGCAGTGTCTGCGTCATTTGTTCTTTATACTGTCGGATTTACCCCGCTAGATCTCATGGACTAGACTAATTAGCGTCCTTTTGCTGAATGTTAATATGATTGCTCATCATGACGTGTCAGGGTGCGTGACTGCGACGTACTCCAGCGCACTCCATAGCCCCAAGCTCGAATCCAACTTATTTCGACCTGCATGATTACACAACAATCGACCATCGGTCATTGATCAAATATGTATGTGAATGATGGATGAAGTCCTCGAGGACAGTCCTTGACTCCTCGCGAAGGCCACTGACAGTCGACTGACTCCGACCTTGCTCCAACCCTCGCCAACCTCTAAATTCAAATTCTCCTCGATCTGGATAATATGTCATCTTGATACGTGGTTGTTGTCATACTGCAAAGCATGGCCCATGGAAATTGAAAGTGCTGCGGAGCATGGGCCTTGGCATTGCGCTGGGGCGCTCATTAATATTGGCTGCGCTGCGGCAATCCAAGGCGGTATTTTGAATAGTAGGCGACGGGAGTACTGGCGAGTTCGCTGTAGAACAAGATATATCGCCTGATCGAACCTGCCGACGCAGCAAGTTTCAAGCTTGTTTACCCTGGCAGAGACATAGCAAAATTCAAAGCCAGCGACTTCGACCCAGGCTGTGGTTGCACCGCATGCGCCTGGGCCCTGCACCCGCTTGCACGTTAGCTTGTTGTTTTCATATGTTCTCCCGCCGTTCCACACGCTTCAATAATGATCATGATGTATTCATGCTGTTTTCTATACCGATCGTACACTGGAAATTCTGCACTGGTACAATAATTGTATGTGCCTGCATTGTTCTGTTACAACGCCCCCTCACGTTTCCACCGTTCACAGTACACACGCAATGCGGTTATGCAGTATATATCAATTGTCCCGCTTTTGTGTGATGGCTTTAGGCTGGGGGTGGACAGAGGTGGACAGATCACGACGCGCCTAAATTGGCAATTGCATTCGAATTTGTGTATTACGTCACTCACTGTAGAAATCTAGAAGACTTCAATGCTGTGAACCACAGGCAGCCACGCCTTCCTACTTAAAAAGCAACCACTCGACAACCCAGCTGACTTCATAGCCCCGACTCCCACCTTCTTCCTTATCTCTGCAACCGAATTATAACTTGCTGTATAATGAGTACGCAGTGTATGTGTTACCCATTAAATCCAGCTCATCCGATCTGCTACAGCGTTTATTACAGACCTTCCTGTCCAACCAGAAGTTCACCCAGATCACAGTGAAATTTCCACCGAAAGCATCCTGCGTAGGCACACCGACACCGATCAGCTCCGGCCCACGTCACCCGTCACGGGTAACTTGAGACGTAGAAAAAGTACCAGTGACATCGGTGGTCAGCCCTTCTTTCCAGGTTTGCTACAAGCTGCGACGATGATATTCCATCCGGAGAAACCAATAGGCAGACCCCCCGGCACCTGGACAAGCATTCGCTCCATCATCCTTTCATCATGTATGGGGGACCTCCTCTGAAGCTTATAGATCGTGTTAATATTTGCTTGCGTAGGGTTCAACGTCTTGCTAATCTTTATCCCAATATCTGTATGTCGTTTTCCATCAGTTTAAACCATCTCTGACTGATGATTGTTCGAAAGTGGGCGATTAACTTTGCTCTACCCGACCAGGATACTCTGATCTTCGTCTGTAAGTTGTTAATAGTCACGTCTCGATTTACCGGATACTACATCATGCTGTAGTGACGTTTCTTGCCATCATACCATTGGCCAAGGTGGTTACAAGCTCAATTTCTGTAGTTTTAGAATACTGAACCACTGTCAGCTCCTGGCATATGCTACTGATGAACTCTCAATACGGGTCGGTCAAACTCTGGCAGGTCTTCTCAATGCCACTTTGGTTCGTGCTTCATCTAAACATTTCATGGCTTCAATCTAACGGCTGCAAAATCCTAGGGCAACGCGTTAGTCAATAAATATTTTTCTGTCGATCATGATCTAACCTTCTTCCATAGCGTCGAACTGATCGTCTCTGTACGTTCTAGTATTGGTAAAATTATAGGGTGAGATGCTAAGGTTTACACTGCAGATTATCGCCCTTGCGAAATGCGAACTCACAATCGTTCAGTCGTCCTGTATGTCCCAAAACATCTGTTATCTTCCTTTGAACCCTAGACTCATAGTCACTCATAGTGGTGGGATCTATTTTGAGCAATCTTCGTAGGTATTCTCGCCCTTCCATTTAGAAACTGATTGACCCCATCTCAGTCCTGGTGCTCGGCATGTGCTTCTTTGCTGGTGGCATGCGCTTTTCGGAACAAGGTTTCGGACAAAGTACGTGTATACTTGTCTCAAATGAAACCTTGATTTTTTACTTTGCTGGACAGGTGCGGTGCAACTGAATTCGTCACTGCTTACCATTAGCGTCATCGCTGTCTTGCTGCCTGGCGCTTTCCATATGGCATTACAGGGCCAGACGTCATACAGCGAGCTGTCGACAGATTACGCCATACTGAAGACCAGCCATGGCGTGCGTGTCTGATTATCTTACATGTGTAAATTTGTCCTCACTGTCATTCAGGTTGCCATTATTCTCCTCTTTAGTAGGTCATCCAAAGTACAGCTGCCAATCACCTAATCACCTTTGTTTAGTTTACGGCTCGTATTTGGTTTTCCAGCTGTTCTCACACAAAGCCATCTATGATGACAACAATGCGGATATAATGCAGTCCAGGGGCTATGAAGGACAGAATCCATGGCTGCGGTTGAGACCTTACCGCCGTAGACTTGTACAGTCCCCTGATGCAGAGACTGCCATCAATCCCTCTGGGGCTCTGCCCATGGAAGACACAGCCTCTGAGATAGAACCATTTATGAGCGTTCGGTGTGTGCCTCGGGCTTCTGGTCGTTGTAACCGTGGTACGTGTCCTGCCTACGCTGATAACAATCCTTGAAAATATTATCGTTCTAGTTGGTAGCTGTTACTGCCGAGTTTCTCGTGGACTCGATCAACGGTTTGACTGCATCTGGGGCCATCCGCAAGGAGTTTGTTGCCGTGATCTTACTTCCCATAGTTGGTAATGCAGCGGAACACGTTACTGCCGTCACGGTGTCCGTCAAGGATAAGCTAACATTGAGCTTGGGTGTTGCTGTTGGATCAAGTATTGTGCGTTTGTTTACTCGGCTGTCTTACTGTGATCGCTGACCGCTCTCAAGCAAATTGCACTCTTCGTTATCCCGTACGTCTCGTGGTCGTGTCTCCTACCACTAGTGTTCATCATCCATATTTTTGCAGGTTCATCGTGACGCTCGCTTGGATTATGGGCAAACCACTGACGCTCCTCTTCGACCCGTTGGAGTCGATCGTGCTGTTCCTCTCTGGTGCGTTATTATTTCAATATCGTGGAATAACGATTAAACAAATAAAATCAGTCCTCACCGTGAACTACGTTGTACAGGATGGTAAGTCAAATTGGTTGGAGGGCATGATTCTCATGTGTAAGTTCCCGATCGCATTTTGGGCTGCATTTTTGCTCAGGTTTGCCCAGGTTTGTACTTGATCCTGGCTGTTACATTCTGGTTTTACCCTGGTACGTCGTAAACTGAGATGAGAATCACCAAGGTACTGAGTGGTTCTCCCTTAGGCACCGACAGCATCCTTACCTGTTAGAAAGGACAAGGGGCCTCTCCCGGTTATGAATTATGACCATGCACGCTCACCTTCCGGAAGCGAACTATATCCTACTCAGCACAACGATACTGCCCCTCCACCACGAAACATAGCAAACAATCACAGTAAAAAATACAGCATAATGGATGCCAATGGACGGCATCTTGACATGTATCATCTAACTATTGACATGGACTTCGTTGTATTGTATATATTATTGGTTTACACTCCATCACTGTGCTGGATGTGTGTTACCTTGTTTCACATTCACTAGGCCCTGCTGTCAGGACTCGGTTGAGTCCACACAGGAGTGGTCGTTGTAACGTATCGTGATGCTACGTCTACTTTGCTGGTTTTTTGTTGCTTTTAGCTCATCCATGTCAATATTATTTATTTTTGGCTCAAGTGTCCATCGTACACGGGCGTTATGTAAGTAGCCTCAAAGCTTCGCCTTATCGGTATCAACAAGCGTCACTGCTGCTGCTGTTAACACTGTGGTTCCCCGCTCCTTCGTCTTAGTGGCTGATATGGATGAAGGCTTGGCGTCAGTACCTAGACCAAAGTGGAAAGAGGGGGTGTATATCGGACGCACAGAAGATCACTTTGTTGCCTGTTTTCCACATCTCCGTGATGAGCGTCTCACCGGGGAATACTACACCCGAGAAGCTGCGGGGCATATATGAGAGCACAGGATTTCGCGCGAAATAGGAATAGTGCTCACCGAACTTTGATGTCCTTGTAGGCACCAAATGATTGCAGGACATGCTTGCCTGCGATCCCCATGAAGCATAGACCTAGTGTGAGTTTAAGATGTATTGAAAAAGCCCGAATACAGAATCCGGATATTACCATGAAGAATGGGCTGATCGAACCCGCCAATTGCCGCGAAGCTGGGATCAATCTGTATTGGGAATAAACTACTCGAACATGTTGTACGACTCGCAGTGTGACTTACGTGTAAAGGATTGTAGTCGCCACTTAATCTGCATACTAGCGTCAGAAGAGCGAGAAGATACAACAATGATGGGGGACTAACCTGTATAGCGCGGCTTGCGAGACATTCGTCTTCTCTTCGACCACAGCATCAGGTTGACGCTTTGGGGGTGTGTTTGCGGCTGTCGCAGCACCTCTATCTGTGACAAATTCAGATACACGCCAGTGCTCGATCGACAGAAGCTTTAATACCTTTACCAGAGCGCTTGCCACCGAAGCCGCCAGCGCCTCGAATGAACACCGTTATTTGGTTTTCGAAGATGACGTTGCCTGTGGCTACATCCTTCGTATACACCATGGTGGTGACCGAAGCGGCCTTGCCCTTATCCAGGACTTCTAAGAGCCTGTGCAATGAAATTGGAGATTGGCAGGAATAAGATGGGGAAGATAGACGAACCTAGTTTCATTTACGAAATGACCCTCTGTGGGTATAGGGCTCTTGATTGCCAAGTACTGTTCGCCGTGAAGAAGCTTAGCCTAAAGAGTGTGATTAAGTTCCGGATGCATTAAATTCTGTCATTGCGCCTCACAGGATTGAAGTTTGGCAGCCAGCCCAGTGAGATACCAGAACTGGCTGCAAATTGCGGAATGACTCCAAACGTTGGGAGCGCCGCAAACTCGTCGTGACTTTCGTACGTCCATTGCAACTCTTTAGCGGTTGCGCCGACGCCAAGGTTGTAGAGGATGACGTCGCGCTCGGTGTAAATGAACTCCTGGTCTTCTGGCTTGTCTTTCTTGGCGTCTGTGACAAGTTGGGAGTCCTCTGGGTCGGTGAAGACGTCTGGTAGTTTGGACATGGTGGTGGGAAGAGTGACGACGAACTGCACCCTGGCAGAATCACATGAGTATGTAATTTGTAATTAAGAGTCCCCTAGTCTTTACCGTTAAAGCACACCTTAGACGTCGTGCCTATGAATCCTTGCGCTCGGTAATTGGCTCGGAATCCTGCCCTTACAGCACAACATCGTACTCGAAGCTGGCCGCACCGTGACTTCCATAATGCTCATCCATACAAATGAAGATTCTAGTGAGGCAGTATCAATACATGCATCGCAGGGCCATAATTAAACTAAATCTTGATACCATTGTCCGCGCAAATCAGTATGACATGAGAACACAAATCGAAGAAGATGTTTAGAGTTGAAAGAAACGAAAAGAAGCAAGCCAGAGATGAGTCCAGTGTCTCGTACCAGTGAAGGGGACAATAAATAAAAATACCTCATGTGGAGAAGGTAATGAAAAGCCACTTGCTCTGATAGACGTGTGCGTGATCATGGGAGGCAGCCTTCAAATCTAACTTCAGGTCGTAGGGGACAGTGAAGGAGACTGTTTAGTACGTCATCGGGATTGGGTCGTAGGGGTCGAAGACTCGCAACATGGTGCATGCGTGGATGGAACTGAAAATGGCCTTCAACTTCTTGGGCGGTGAAGCTCTGGGTCGTGGGGGACAGTGAAGGGGCATGTTTGGTGCGTCGTCCGTAGGGGACCTCTGACATCGAAGACGTGTTGAGTGCGTAGGCGTGTGTGCGAAACCGGAAGCAGCCTTCAGCCTCTTGGGCGGGAAAACTCCAGCCTGTCGTAGGAGACAATGAAGGAGGCCGTTGTGTTGTGTGCGCTGCATTATCGTAGGGACTTCTGTTGAGGTGGAGTGCTAGTAGTAGAAGGAAGAAGCGTGTGTTGACCAGTGGCGCGCCTCGTAACCAGAACTAGAGGCTTCAGCTGGGTGGAAGACAGATGATCGGAGAGAGAGCGCCTTCATACTCCGGGTCAACGCATCCATGGGGCAGGCTAAGTGGCGGTTGACGACTAAGATGAGCGGCCGAAGCATGGATGGACGAGAACTTCGTCGAGATCAAGAGCTGTCATTTTTGCGATTGGGATGTCGATGAGATGATCAGCGTGTGCAGTAGTGTATTCTGGTTCATATTCAAGCTTCCTGAGGCTAGGGTGTGCGTCAGAACGATCGTCCTAGAGACCGAAATGTTAGGTAATGGAAGTCGAGGCTATGCTGCTTCTTACCTCGTGGACAGTGCTTTCATCACCAAGCGACTCACAGTCGTCTGAGTGTAGATGTTCGTATGTACTAGGTTGTGACCATGGGATACAAGGATGGTGCACACGTATCAGTCGATAGGGGTTTGGAGTAGAGGTTCAGTGAAGTGGGAACGATGCAAGGCATAGAACATGTGATTGGGGGAGCGGTTTTTGTTTCCGTCGATTCGATTATACGTGGTGAAGATGGAGATGGAGGACATTGACGATATATTTCGACAGGCCTAATAGCGATAGGTGTAGCGAAGTCGGTGTTGTCGTCCTTCGGAGTGGGAATACATTTGGCACCGTTGCTGAAGAAATCTTGAGCAGCTGCGTCGGAGGCTAGAACAAGCACGATGGTCGAAGAGCAGACAGACAATGCAACGAGGCCAAAAGAGACCTTCTCCGCTTTGGACACGACCTGGGCGGTGGGGTCGATGACAGCTTCTTCGAAGCAAGAGGCTGTAAGCTAGCCATGGATCGCGGGAGGCGACAGTCAACACAGTGGAAATCATAATGGCAATGACGGATTGAGGTGAAGGGTTTGGATGAAGATCGTAAGGATATGCTGATACGCTTAATATCTCGGATGAGGGTGAACCGTTGAGAGGACATGCAACGACACGCTTTACTTATACCCCTAGATTATTTGTGCGCGCTTGCCGACCCAATAAGGTTGAATAAACTTCAGACCCGACCGCGACGCGTCAGTCACGTGTTTGAAAAATCAACCAGTGTATAACCCCTGATACCGCGGTAGTGAAAGCATGTCCTCCTTGGTGAGTATACCAGGGTCTAACTGGGTGTACGCTGCTGATAGTTCTTGACGTGCAGAACGTAAAAATGCTTCCGAGAACGTGGACGATAGTCGGTACGCTGGTGCCATGGAAAAAGGTCCTTTGGGTGGTGTCTACTATATTCCTGACGTGCTCTGATGCAACCTGAGCTGATCTCAGGTCCCTGTAGGCCTGTCAAGCTGGCGTCAGGATCCAGCGAGATGCCGTATCCGATGAGAGTATCGAATGGCGGGGTGTAAGTCCCAATTGAGGATCGTAGTTTCATCCTAGTCAACCCTAGGCAGAATAGAAGGAAGACAGTCGTCCCTTCTTTTGTTTACCTCCTTGAGTGTCTTCTTTGTCTGGAACTTGGCGAAGCTGGTGCGGAAATCGTATGCGACTTTGCTGGGGTGGACGGGGGCTTCGAGTTTTTAGTCAAAATCCTGAATAATAGGGTATGCGGTTAGCCTTGTCTGACACGTAGAAGATGGCTTCAACAATTGCTTACGTGCAGGGTGTGCAAGAATCGTGTGCTCCAGGACTCACTTTCGATGCTACAATGAAGTCGGTATGGATCAATTAACCATCTCGTCTTCTTGAGATGCACAGCCCGAACCGTGCTGATAATAACCATATGGTCATTGAGTGAGAGCTAGGAGTAAGATTCAATTCAGTTATGTTATGTAGCTACACTGTAGTGGGAACAAGCGAGGGCAACCTCAGTTCCCTCCCGTTATAACACATTACACCGTGAAACATTCTACACGCTCTCAGCGCCGGCTGATGCCACATCTACCGCAGCTAGCTTCTCCTTTGCCTGTTAAACCCCGGACGGCTCAGTAATTATCGTAAGCATGGGTGTTCCATCACTAACCTGCGCTAGGAGATCACTTTCTACCTCAGGCAGGCTCTCCCGCACATCCCCTTCCCGAGGCCCAACCTCCCATCGGGTAGGTGGATTCTCGATGCACAAGCAGATATCCTCTGGGATATGCTGCCCGTGCTCTGCATTGAAATCTTCTCTTACCTGTCGTTCTTCTGAGGAATATTGTTACCTCAGCAACTACTCCAAAGAAGGAGACGAGTAAAGCTGACCTTCAGTCATTGCCCTCAATTGCGACATCATCCCTTCTACAATCTTCTCTGCTGCTTCTCTGTACTGTCTTCTCCTCCCGATCTCAACAAGAAGTTTCTTGAACGACGTTTGGTACTGAACAAAACGGTGATGAAGGTCTTCGACGACAAGAAGTTGCTGCTGGAGTCCATCGAGAAGCCCTTGGCACTCATTCTGTCACGACGTATCAAATACTGACTGCAGGATATGGTGTGAAATCTTACCTCGACATCTTGTTGCTTCTGTAACATATCTGACATAATGTCACCTAGTTCATCGAGGTCATCGAGAGTCGTGGATTGCGTGGCCAGTCGTTCTTGAGCAGCTGTCTTTGCTGTGACTAACTGTTGGCTAGGCGAAATATAAGAATGCTACATGATATAAGTAACAAAATGCTGGCTCACTGAGCACCTTCGATCGAGAGTGCTTGTTCTTCTAGCTCAGCCATGATAGATGGTAGCTCTTCGGTATCACGGTTCATGTCTTTCAAACGCATCAGTCAAAAGCTGAAGAACGGGTACTGCGCAGAAAAGATAATTCCAGCACCTTGCAAGTCCTCCTCGCCGAATATCTCTCCAGCCTCACTTTCCTTCAACGCGTCCGCCATCTGCTCATAGTGGGAAGTAAGACTACTGAGGTGGCGTGCCATAAGCTCTGAAGGCTGCTGCTGTGCATTCAATATATCCTCTATTGAAGGCACGTCATTAGACGATGGGAGAGACTCGCGGATGGATGATATAGCAGCCGAGAGTGTTTCTGGGTAATCATACGTTGAAGCCATAATATCCTTTCCTCGGACTGAGTCGGGTGTTCTCCTGACCAAGCAAAAAAAAGAAACTCACATCTAGCCTTGTTCTATCGCTCTCTAGTGTATCCAGCACATTTTCAATAGCACTCTCATCCACGAAGTCACGCAACGTCTTCCACTTGGTCCGGTCTGCGTTCTTGCCGTGACGGTCGGATAAGTTATCTCGCACAGTGGCGGAAGGGCTCTGCTGTGCACCGAAAATCGCATTGCCATTCTTGCCATCAATGGAGTGTTGACTTCCGAACAGTGAAGAACCAGAGGAGGTCTGGTGGAAACCAGGGGGTACTAGCTGTGCCCCGAGAGACTCGAGGATGTTGTCGAGGGCTTCAGTACGTTGCGAGCGTACAACATCCCATGCCTAGCAGAAGTTACCATGTAGAAAATTAACGAGGCCAATACACGGGGAAGCATCACACACCTTAACTTGCTTGTCCAGCTGAGCACGCTTATGCTTAATACTCTTAGCAACATTCGCCGCAAGCTAGAATTGCAAATTTTCCAGTTCCAAATTGAATTTGTGGTGATAAACACACACCTTGAACTGCTCAAGGACGGCTTCGGTGATCCACTTAACCTTCGCGTCCAGTGCAAGCACGTCTACCGAACATTGTGCAGACGCGTTTGAAAGACTATTAGCCTTGGAACAAAGTTGTTGGCCGTGTTGAAGTGCTTTCTTGGACTGTAGAACTAGAGAAACGAGATGGGGCTGTTCTGTTCGTTGCCCCGGTGGTGGGGAGGCCATGTCACTGTTGCCGTGAACGTACCAAGGCCTAACTTTGAATAGCGAGGTGGCTGTGCTAGTAAGATGAGCGCTCTTCAAGGGTTATGACTGCCACGGTGCCACCTATTAGAGTCTATCTCGCTCTGATATCCTTATTTCTTAAACTAAACCATGCATGTATGGAAAGCTGACTCGATGCGTTCAACTGCGCTCTGCTTGACTTGCTCATCCTCTCTTCCACCCAAATCCGATCCAGACTTATTTATGACCGAGTGCTGTGGTCGGCCCATCTGTCCTGCCTGTATCAGCTCAAATCCTCGCTTGAGGAGCTATAACCCCTGCTTGTCTTGCTTGGGCGGCGTGGGCGTGGTTAGCTCGGCTTCCGCGCGGAATATTCGCTCCGCGAAGCACGACACAGTGCAGGACGAAGATATATTTGTTCTGGGAGATGATGATGATGATGATGAAGGCGAAGCTTACGAGCTTGCTCCAGCGTCCCCGATCTCCGACGTCTCCCCGCCTGTATATCCGTTGGCGTATTCGTCGTCATCTAGCCTTAACAGCGAATCAACACTCGTCACACAGACTAGTAATGCTTCTGCACGACCTGCGGAGGTTGTAGTCACTGGCGAGCAATGTATCCCGTCTAGATATTACTTTAATCCCAGGGACACACTACAGGGGATTGCTCTCCGTTATGGAGTTAATGTAAGATACGCTGCGCGCATTAATGGCCATCACTAACCTATGGCATCGTTGTAAAGGGTCGGGAATTGTGCCGCTTGAATAACCTACCCCCAAGCACCCTTACCACTACCCCTCATCTACTCCATACCCGCACTTTCATCGTCCTACCACCCTCCGCCAAGTCACTTACTGTTACGCGGGATGGAGATCTGGACGCAGGAGCAAGGCGCGTCCGTGAGAGAGCCACAAAACGTTTGCAGATGCTGACGAAAGAGGTAGACTGGCGCGTGGCGAAGGCGTACGTGGATCTGGCTGATGATCCTGACGAAGAAGCCGTGTATAGTGTCAAGTGCAAGGAAACGGGCAGCACTGGTGCAAGCACCTTGGAAGCACGTGCGGCTGATCAGTACCTAGAAGATCAGGAATGGGAAGAGGAACGGAGAAGAGCTAACGAATGCATCTCAGTAAAATCCCTACCGCTGCTTCGACTCGGCAGAGTTGTCGCATATACATGATCAAGCCGTTCCTGGCGATTTGCGCATGTTGCTAGTGATATCATGTTTGTCTATTTTTGCAGCCATTGCACGCAGATTTATCTATTCCTTTCGACTATTCAAGGCCCAAGTGAAACATTCAAGGTTATTTATTTGAATCATACGCTTTCATCGTGTATTAAGATCTTCACAGGATTCCACAAATTTACTTCTTGCAGAACAGAAATCACACATTTAATCTGAAACCTTGCACTCGATATTTCCGGTCTGAAAGGGTGTCAGACACCATCGCTTGGTCATCACCTGGTGTCAACACAGAGGACATACATAGTACGTTGTGGTTTTCCCGGTGTTGTCATTTTTTATGGTGTACTGAACATCCTGTGCCCAGTATCAACCCACCGTGCCGAGCAAGCTCACTGTGCCAAAACCCTTCACATTTCTCCAACTGTCTCGGAGATATGTGAAGTCGCCCCGCCTATAAGCTTATACTCCCGGCTGTGAACGCCGTGAATGGTAAAGGGCCAAAATTTCCTGTACCTGATATTCAGTTTGATCAATTTGTGTCAGAAAATTGCAAGTCTGGACTACTCTTAACTGAACCCACCATTTCGGTAATAAACTCGATGTGCTTTCGATGTGCAGATGAAGATACAATCTTGGGGATGAGGCTGCTACCTAAGTACGTGTCCTAACAGACCCGTGCCATTGGTACGTCAGGACTCATTGCTTCAGACATGAATCATATGTGAATCATTCACGATCCAGGGTCTCCAACTCCTAAGTTAACCAGAAACAGGCTATGCCAGAAGGCAAGTCGAGTACTATGCTGTGTAATAGCAAACTCTGCGTTACATTGGGCATACCGTTTCTGCCACCAACTGAGCTCCTTCCGAACCAATCAGAATCTCTGAGCGCTCGCTTCAATAAGTACTCAGAAAGCTTCAAGGGTCAACAGCAGAGGAATATTAAGTTAGCCTAAGGGTAACTTGAACCTTGCACCTACAATGTGCTAAATGAGGATAACACGTAGCTACTAGGTCTAAATTACTAGTCTAGCTATAGAAGTAAATGAACTCAAGTACCAATCTGCGTCTTCAAGGCGATTAGTTGGACAAGTTAGCCAGCCGTCATCGAGAAGTCGGATAAAACATTCGAGAAATTGTGTTGTCCTCGTTCTAAGAGTCAGTCTAGGTCGTACTCTTGCTAGTATTGCCATTGTATACGTTGGTTTGTGCGTCCTGTGACAGTGCCAGCAAATCGCCGCGACCAACCCTTAGGCTAGATAGGGGCCAACATACGCAGCGCTATCACATACTGCAATAAGTGCCTGATCTATCGAAAATTTCAGTGAATTGATGGTGCATCGCGATTCGCGGTAGGTGGGATACGCGAAACTATTAAATAGCAACTTCTTTGCGTGTCTTCTGCGCCAACTCGGAACCTGATCGAGCCGCTTTGCCTGTCGAACACGCGGCCCATAATCACGCGTCGGTGGATACAAGTCCCTTAGACTCCCAATCGAGCAACTTGGTCTAGATATTTCTGTGAACGCCCGGCATTTTAGCTTGAAACATTGTAAAATGCCCACCAGAACAAATTCTGAACAATATTGGGTCCGGTAATTCTATTCCAGTTGCTCCGCACTGAACGCATCCGCAGCAACTTGTAACTCAGATGCAGCATGGGTCAGGGGCTGTCGAAAAGACGTACGCCATGGAGGCGCTCAGGTACTAGAGAAATGGCGTGCTGAGCCGGTGACCATACCAAAGCCAAGCACAACGGTAAAATAGGAAATCTTGGACTCGGAGCCTCGGTAGCTTCAAGATCGGCAACATTGATCAAGACACTCGAGCCAAATCTAGCCTGCCCTGCCTTGGTTCGACGGATACATTCCCCTATTGGCACGTCCTCATTCAGTGAGACACTGGTCTCCTCATCTGCCTCTTTGGCCGCGCCGGCCCTGCGGATTCCAGGGACCTTGTTAGTAAAACTCTAAAGAGCAACAAGGAGCCATCATGTAAACCTTTCCTTAGACGTATGATAGGTTTGTCTCAGTCACAGAAATGGGAACATGCATAGATTCATATCTCACTTCTTTTTTTTTTTCCAGTTTTTTGTCCGTTGAGAGTAATACTCTATGTAGGACAATACTATCTAGTCTTGGGACCCCGTGTCCCGTCCTCTCATCTAAATCCTCAGATGCACTGGTGTAGGGCGTGCCCCCACCAGTCCGCCGTTCCTGCCGGCCGTTTTAGATGGGCGATTTTTCGAAGGAGGGGTGACTGTAAATAGACTTGCAATGTATGTGTAGGTAGCAGGGTAATCAATAACGCATGCTATCTCACTTCTTTGTAGGTCCCCCTTTGCCTCTCTCTATCTCTACCGCATCACGCTGCAGTTCCACAAATGACAGATCGTGGTCAACCTCGAGTCGGCAGCAACGCCCTGCAGAACCGTGCAGGTCTTCCAGGTCCTACCATCCATGTCGACGTCACTGAGGTCGTGCCCCACCTACGACTGAAGAAATACTCTGGTGGATTGGGTGATGCCATAGCGGTTGCACGGCCCGAAATTCTTAAGTGTTCGGAAACAATTTTCCATCATCTTTGTGTACACACTTACCCACCAATTGTACGTATTGATGCCCCGAAACGTCAGTCTCGATGATTTTGGATATATGCAATTGACGGTTTCACAGAAATTATTAAGTAACCTAAGCCGTCAGCCTCCTTTGAGTCTTTGACGCCTTTGCGTACTTATTGCTGAAACACAACGATAATCATGATGCAGTTCAATATCAACGGCATATCTGGCAACTGCAGATCTCGCGTCAACTAATTCACTGATATCTAAAATGGTCAGTGGTCGGTGTGGATCCTACTACTAACAGTAGTTTCTAGGACAACTTGTTATTCCCGAATAGATAACCCCTGCAATGTTTACTTGAAACAGATTAATGGTCTTACGAACGGCGAAAGCCCAATTGTGAATTTTACAGGGATGGCATCCATCTGGGCCCTTGGCAGATATAAAGAGAGAGAAAAGGCCGGCAGGTAAAAAAATCATCATCCCCTCTATTTCGTGCTCATGTGTCGCGACATCCAACCTCTCGTGAAACCAGTAAATCCAGCGTTCCCCTTGGATGAATCATTATATTGTCCAGAACCCGAGGAGATTGCATTCTTCAAAAGACAGACTAACATTCAAGATGAAGTAGCCTTGAAGACGCACATCATTGATGTGCAAAAGGAGGCATACAAGGTGCTCTGCGGTTCTTCCGAAGATTGGCTGAATATATTTAACGCGAGATTTAGGTAGCTCCCTATGCGTGCATCCGAGGATTTGAGTTCATGCAGTGAGGGGTAACCTGGACTCGCGAAGAAGATAGTTACTCACTTTCGTCGTAGCCCAAACATCTCTAAACTACATATTTACGACCGCATTCTGAAGCGTGGCTCTGAGGGGGCAATCTTACTCGATATTGGTTCTTGTCGTAAGCAGACAGTACCCCCCTTGCATGTCCCTCCTAATTTATTTTGCAGTTGGCATCGACGTTAGGAAGGCAATTGACGACGGATTTCCGGCCAATAACATTATCGCTTCTGACATCGAAGAAGGTTCGTTCCTTCAGAATCCCTTCTCACCGTCGCTAACGGATTATTTCGAATGCCAGCATTTTCCGAGCTTGGGCGCAAGCTCTTTAAATCGAGCTCGGAACCGTGTTATTTTATTTCTGGCGACGTATTTGACCCTGCATTTCTATCGGTTACTTGGCCAGCTAGCTCTGTCCCAGAGGATGTCATGCCAGACATTCAAACGTTGCGGTCATTAAACAACCTTCGCGGTCGCGTCGGCGTCATCCACATTTCCAAGGTATTTCAGTCATTCGACGAGGAGAAGCAACTTGAACTTGCTCGCGCCTTGGGAGGCTTGCTGTCCTGCGAGCCTGGCTCCGTGATCTGCGGCAATCACGCAATTGCGTTGGAGAAAGGCATCGTTCATCTTACAGTCCTAGGCGTCGACATCACCTACTTCTGCCACTCCGTCGAAAGTTGGACTACTTTGTGGGATGGTGTCGTGTTTGAACAGGGTCAAGTAATGGTTGAGACGAGAACATCGACTGTAGACGTGGGCGGCATTGGTTTCTGTCTTTTACATTGGTCTGTTACGAGACTCTGAAGGCAAATTTTGTCCATTCGTGGAAGAGCGCAACCGTTCACACAAATACCGCGAACGGTCTAACCTCAACTACTAAAGTCACCGCGCATTTGCTCTTACCGCAATGATAAGCAGTATGCAGACTCATTAGTGTTCGCGAGGTAAACGCCACCGCCACCGCCACCAGCATGTTTCTTCGTGTAATTCGCAGGAGTCCTCAGACCGTTTTTGGCCAACATCGTCGACCTGTCAGTCCCAGTGTCCCTCTTGCTGCACTTCTTCCTCTGCAGTCTTACATAATGAGGTCAAGAGACGGCACCTCCATGCCGATGTCGTGGTGTGGCCATGAGGATGAGGCTTGTACTGCCCATCAAGTCGACCATGTCTGGCGCAGGCCAGAATCTGTCTGGGAATACTGATAGGGCGATATTGGGTGAAGTCTGAACGACCACGACAACGCAAAAGTCACGATGCTCGAGTTAGATTCTTCCCCTCGCTAAAAAGACGACGGCTTCCGGTATGCACCTGTTGCTAATGTCAATGCTTGATGGCCGATCTCAACTTGACCTTACTATCTCAGCGTAACATATGATCAGGAGCAACTTGTAAGATTTGAAGTGGCAGTCGACGTCAATGTGAAAAGTCGAGGGTCATACGGAAATGAAACAACGGAGATTAATCAGGACCTTTTGAATTGAGAACAAAGATAGACGGATAGACGGGTGACAGGGCTATTGTCAAGCCGAAGAACAAGAATGATGCACGATGGTCGAGCATCAATACAACCATGATAAAAATATTCTCAGAGAAGGTCAAGGATCTCCGAGGCACACAAGCTGCACGCATAGTCACGAAGTCATGATTACAAGCGAGCATTCTTGGGCATCTGTCGTATCGCCTGTCTCACTCCGAGGTCACCGAGCACATCTTCCGCTACAATGGTTCAGTTAGAATACCTTCGGCATGACAACACTGCGACACCAACCTCCGCCGAGAACCGCATCGAAGGGAACCGTGCGGTGATACTATCAGGGGCATCAGTAGGCATCAGTTGATCTCCTTGCACGATAAGACGAAGTAAAATTCTCACATGTTCAATGTACTGCCCCATCCCGGTCTTCGTGATACCGCGTCCGCCGAATATCTGAACGGCATCGGCAGCTGTTTCTTGGGCACACCTCGTTGCATACATCTTGAGCAGACCGATCGGTCTACGGAAATAACGTGTGAGCGAGGCGCCACGATGGTGCAAGAGGAAGACCATACCCCGCAAGCTTCTGTGCCTGTTCCTTGTAGGTCTGCGACATACGTCAACCGATGAGTCCCGAAGGCTCCAAGAAAACGGAATGAAACTACCATATTGCACATTTGCATTGTTAGATTCTCAAGCCAGTTCTGAACACCTTCCGTGCGTGAGATCATGGCTGCAATCTTCGATCTGATTACGGCCAACGAAGACAACGGTTTTCCAAATGCCTTGCGCTGATTGATCCATCTGGCAAGCGACGTAGTTAGCTAATGTATAGAAGGAATCGATGAACATACTTGAGGCATTCCTCAACGATCAACCGCTGGCCTCTGGCGGAAGAAGCGCACATCACCCACCGCTCGTGATTGAAATTGCTGTGTAGCTACATGAGTCTCACCCAATTCATTTCCTTGAAAATGATACACACGAAAGAATGACGAAGATTCCTCCACCCTCGGGTCCGAGGGTGTTCTCTATAGGGACCTTGACGTTATCGAATGTGACATAGGCAGTACCAGCTGATGATGAATAGCTCGTTTTGATAGCTTTTGTCTCAACACCTTCCGAGCGTTCCACCAAGACAACGGTAAATCCCGACTGCAAGGATGATTATTCAACTGCTTTTTATAGTATCGATCATCACCTACATCCGTTTTGCAGCCCACAGTGAAGCTAGTCACAAATGTAAGTTCGCGCAGCACGTGTTCAACCATTTCACGTACTAATCAGCAAAACTGCGACCCAAGTCACGTTAGTAATCTGTAATATGAACACGTGGATTGCAGAACGACTTCACTCACGTCCCGTTAGTGATCCACTTCTTCGTGCCATTAATGATCCAGTACTTCCCATCTGAACTCTTAGTTGCACGAGTCTGCAGGCCTGCAACGTCGCTCCCCGAAAACGCCTCAGATATTGCCAGGCAAATGAACTTCTTGCCAGAAAGCACTTCAGGAATGATCTTCGTTTTAAGTTCTGGTGATCCGAAGTTCATGATGGGTGGTAACCCTATGACAGCTCCGCTCTGTAGACCTGAAGGGCGTCCTAGTCAGTATCCTCATGACCAGAATCTATAATTGAAGATGTGTTACCATCGCCATATCCGCGCTGACCACAGCGAGATATCTCCTGTATGCAGACAAGCTAAACTGAGAGTTAGTATCTAAAGAAGAAGGTCGGTTGCGCCACCCAACGCCACTCACCTCATGGAAGTAATCAAACTAAGGGTAGATGTCAAAATCGATCACACATTAAACTGAAGGCCCTTACCTCCTCAGGAGACACAACACCGCCCATAAGGGTGAGGCCTTTCAAGTGTTTTCCAGGGCCAATGCGCATAGCATGTATGTTCAACTCTCTGGGAATATTGTAAGAATAAAGTGGTTATGCATCAGCGATATGGACAGACGCCATAGCTTTGATTACATGGGCACTTGGACGTTTGCCGTCTTCCTCGCGTAACTAGGGAATGTCTCTCAGGATTTATCTTGGCAGCGATTTTCGGCACTTACCAGTGCATCCGGAGTGATAACCTCATCCACAAACTGTCGCATTGCTGCCTGTAGGCGTCGATGACTCTGTTTTGATGATTGTGAGCGCTGAGTTCTAAGCAGTTTGCCATGCATCTTACCTCCTTGAAGTACGGACTGTAGTACCCAGCACTGAGCCAGGTAGGTTCTGCATATGGTACATCACTGAGCTTCCCAGGCTCTCGAGAATATATAACGCTCCCTTCTCCCTCAATGATACCTATTTGTAAGCGAGCGTATTGTGGCCGTAAAAGAACTTCATGACGGTGGAGGCCGTAAAATGCTTCTGTAGCATCCTGGCCAGCTGAGGCACAGATTCAGTTGTACAAACACCAGACCACGAAAGTAAAATGTACCTATGTCTTGCTCTGCGAATACAGAGGCACCCCCTGGATGCAAATCCTTGAAACGAGTGATGTTGTACACCTTGCCATCAACAACAATCCACTTGATAGATATCAGACTCAGTCAGGAAGATAAAGTAGAACGAAACTCTTACCAAGTCATCAGGTTTATCGTGCTGTGCAGTTCCTGTAAGTTAGATTCGCGCATAACGTGTTCCATAACGTACCTTTGCCACCTCTTCACGGGTGAACATCTTCTTCGAGTCCGTTGATGCCATGTTACAACGTTCGTCTGCCGTCAATTCTGGACGTTATGAAGAACGAAGTTCTGGGGAGCGATGCTAGCGCGTGCTGAGAGCGTCAAAGAAATCACATGTTTGTACTAATTCGAGTTGGGACTCCGGATCTAATAGGCACAAATGCGCATGGCGAATTTACACTCAACGAAAGCACCGCGAAAGAGCAAGGAAAAGTTAGTGAATTGCTGCGACTGACAATCACTGACTCTTATTAATATTGCTACCTGCAGTTGATCAGTAGAAGCAAACTTACCATTCAATATTCAACCATCATTTGAAATTAAGTACTCTGGCCATGTATATTGATATTTGGCGACTACAAATTCACACAGTACTGCAGTACGTACGTAGACTATAGTCTAGTCACAACACGAGCCTAGATTCAACAGACCTCAATTCGCGCCCTTTTCCCGGTGTTCGCTGGCATTTTATCGCTCATTCAATACCATGATCGATCCCAGGAGACTCGCCATGAAACTCGGCTATCGAAACGCTTCACAGGTGAATATGCCACATTGCATATTATTACTCTCTTGCGACACCAACGGCGTGATGAATCGATCGCAGCAGTCACGCCAGTTGTCCAGATCGAAAGGTTAAACTGGCGGAATTCTTGTTCACTGCATCGATTATACTGCCACCAGCATGTTAACTGCACTCTCCAACGTATGAGGACCAGCATCTTGATCTAACTTGCTGCCGTGACCAAAAAAAAAAAAAAAAAAAGGGTCAATTCCTGCATTAGAGGGCATCCCAGCTCCTGTGCAATGATCGATGATCTCCTTCATCATGATGTGACCGATGACGACTTCTACATGCAGTGGCCTTCAGGCTTCGAAGCTTCAAGCTTCAAGTTGCTTCTTAATAATCTACAGGTAAGCGGCTTACCAGCATTACCCTGACAGTAGGCTATCATGCAACGGTATTTTTTGCTGCATGCGGCATGATGTAGCTCGATCCAAGCTTGACCTAATACTTAAGTACTTGGCTAGTCATGCATTAGTCAAATTAGCACACAGTTGAAGTCAACCAGTGCGAAGGTGGCCACTCATCCCCCGATTTCGACCTCTGGAGTATCCATGCTTCTGAATGATCCATTCGTCAGCGTTGCTAGAAGTCAGGACTATCTTAACGGCCCTTCTCACGATTAGGCGCGATACGAAGTTCGTGACCTGCATCAATGCTCCGGTATTGAAGGCGTCACAACGGCTACTGCCAAGCATTGGAAATTTCGTTCATAATGGTACGTGGTTCTCCTTTCCTTGTGGATGTAATAAGACTGAAAGGGTCGTAGCGGGGAATCCCCATGTTGCGATCACTATTTACTACCCCGACTAGTGCCGTGACATTCGTCTAGAGCTAGTCTAGAGCTGTCCGTAAACAGTCCAGGCGGTTCATCAACTCTTGTCATGACTAAGGCATAGTTTGGCATCATGAACGTCATATCCCTTGTCATCTAATCTTCTGTCCTCAAACCTCGGCTACCCGGTGGTAGCCGAAGCATTTGCTTATCGCGCGTGGAAGCCCAGGCTGCTAGACAACGGCAAAGTGTCTGTATCACAGAGGATTTTCAGTCATGTTCATGACCCTCATTTCCTAATTCATTCACATCTCAGTAGCGGTCCCCACACTCTCATGTATTCTTTCAGCCTACCTGGGTTGTGCAGAAGACCATTGTCGTGTGGCAATCACATGTCGGTGCACCGCTGAAGCCGGCAAGACCCTCGTTAGGAGTGTCATCTTCAGATTCATTTTCGGCGTTGAACGGTGTCAGATGCACCAACACGTGTGCTGCACCGTTCTGCAGATGGCCGTAGCATTTATCATTGTAAGTCAACGGATTCTCATTGTCTACGAGATCTCTTTCACCGCACTGCAATGAAGAGAATGAATACCCGGTTGATTCGAACCTTCAGGGTCGCCCGCACCCCAGACGTCAGACCTAGCGTCCACTTATTCTATTAGATCGTGATGCCACAGGGGTAGCCAACTCCAATACAGGATGATGCTCCATAATCATGATGGGCCTCCTGTGCCCTTTTTCCAAAACATGCAGGCTTCCTGGTATCGTATTACGAGAGAATAGGTTCCCGCGAAAGGTTTGCCTTTCTCTTCAGCGAAGAGAAGTTGTCAATATCTCACCCACACCCTCGGTCACCTTCTTTCACCTCGTGGTGGGCGTGATGACGCTCGTTCCTACGCGACTGGGCTTCCCCAGCATGTAACGAGAACTTCTTTTCGTATGATGACTGGCATAATATCGCACTATTACGCTCTCATATCTTATGACATCCCAAGAAGCATTCCGGCTCGTTTGCTAGGAATGTTAGATCTGGTGCGCTCGCCCATTATGTGTCTGACATTTGAACTGAAATCTTATTAACTTGCAGATGCCTAAAAGGACCCGTTGCGGGGTCAGACTCGGAAGCTTCTTCCCAGATATGGAACATGACTCGCTGTTCTCGAAGGACTTGATATTTTGGCGTATTTATGGCAGTTTAAGTATGTCTAGGTTTTTACCGCTGTCATGAAGGCACGAGACTGCAATTTGTCTGATCATGCAGGCAAGTGAGCATCACCCTGTGATGTGCAGAACACACCGAAGTCCTTTGAAACCCGTGAGAAGGTGCAAGGTGACGCATTTGTTGCGCTGATCTTTATCACCCCAGCTTCGCCATGTAGAGTGGGATTATCCCCTCAGGCTCGCATCGCGGCTCCCGAACACTCCAAAAATAGTAGGGTAAACAGCCAAGCGCCCGATAACTACCCCCGTGCGTTGCCCTATTCGTTTCATCGTCCACGAACTAAAGGAGTGCGAAGGCGTTTAGTATGAGGATAACAAAGTTTGTACACCTTCTCCGATGGGTATCAGATTTTGCCCTAGTTTGTCCTCGATATGCTACGTATGTACCTGCAAACTCGAATTTTGTGCAGACTTCGAAGCGACTGAATGCAGGGGTTCGCGATCTTATTTTTTACGTGAAGACTTCGTTCCTGTTCCTCTCGACTATTTGCCCCATTGGAGGTTATTATGAAGGAGGCACTGCGCCACGTTCCGTTCGATTTCAACTATTCATGTTGGGTGGAACTAAGAAGATCACTTGACGTTTTTCTTGGCCCTTACGATGACCTCCATGTAAACCGTATCAGTCCAGTGACTGAACTCTGAATTGGAGATCCTGATCTAATCCCTTGAAGCGACCTGAACGTTTGAACGTCTGAGTGTGAATCTATTCAACGTGCTGTCCCGAGTCGACAGATATCTGATAGGGCAATGCTTGAAATCTATCTACGTAGCGAATCCTATTTACACCCTAGACGAGCGTCTCCGCCACAGAACGCGTTGCTGCATTTTCCCCGATGGGCAGATGGGCCCACAGAAAAGACCGTAAAAATTCCTGTCAACCGCAATCAGAGCCGTTATCAGCGCGCGCTCAGGTTCGAGCTGAAATAATATGTTAGCCTTATCGCCAGTCTTTAAATAATTACTTACTAGTGTATACAGGATTCCGAATGGCACGTCCTTGCAGTGCCATACTACTACCAACAACTTCTGTGTATACAGTTGGCGATCTAAGCATGCCATCTGAAACGGGTACCACAGCAGCTCTAAAACAACATACTCTGCATAATATGCATGCTAAGGAGCATGTTGCACAGATTCGATCGATCATGGGTATATTTTCTTCTCTGGATCTGCGGGATCACGGCAGCGACCAACCAAAGCCAACCAACTTGTGCAAATGTCATGATGTTGGCCTAATTCGTGTCCGAGCGGAATAGAACCGGCCAAGAAGGAGCGCTTTCCGAAGTGCGGAAGCGGTGAAAACGGCAGCTGGTTAGTGGCTGCGTCGTGTTCTGAGACCCTTGGCAACTTGCAAGTAAAGGCTAACCACGGGTTATGCCAAATCTACGATCAGCTTGGCCTCATGCTGGGTGGTCCTTCATAACCATTTCCGTGCTACCCTTATCAAGTGTCTATACGGTAGTGACGTCTCATGGATAGATGTGATCACGCAGTTACTCTCAATTCAGGCGCGCCCGTCACAAAGCTCCGAGTGCTCTCTCGATTGCATTACACCATGGTTTGATATTTCCTCCCACGATTACTTCGTAAATGGGTTTCCGCTGCACCGAAGATGTCTTACCATATGCATCCAATCATATTGGTCCCTTACCAGTCTGCGTATAAAAGCATACCACGTCAATTCCGACCGAGTCAAACCCACTCCTCACTACAATTCGCGTCTGTCGCCTACAGAATCATCCACAAGGATCCACAGTTATCCACAACCTATTCAATATGTGCAACATGGAATGGTACGTTTCAGTCCCACTGCAGGTCGTGGATATCAATGACCTAGGTCTCTTCGTCACAGTTTCGGTGATCAATACCGGGGATGTGGGGTACGTTTCTCTGAGCATTCTGCGCGCCCTCGCCTCTAATGATAACAATGGCACCATTTAGCATTACGTCCGAATCTATCAGACTGGGATTACATACGACTGTGGCCGGCCGAATTGCAAGCTAAGTGCATCGCATATGCACAAAACCGCCAAGAACTGCGGGTGTAACATGGTGCGAAACACTCGCCGCCTTGATAGTTGCCAGTCTTCTTATGGGTATTACTCGCTTCCAGGAATTTTCTGATCATCGCAGAGTCCGCAATCTATTCCAAACGAAATGCGATACTTGCTTGGAGTACGAGGCTGGAGGTTCGGATGAATACGGTCGTCGAGCGGGACGCCACTGGTGATTCCGCAGGATGCAACCATTGAGGTGGTTGCCATCGCCTTGATCTATCTTGCTATCCCTCGCTGCCATCGTACTGCATTCGTCACTAATAATAATACCCCTCACTCGGACACTCGACTGCTAGTAGCTGTGCTATTAGCTGTGTCCATCGTATCTATCGAAAGGCACTCACTTACAGTAACCGTTGTATTCTTACGGCACAGTTAGCATCATTAGGTGTGCAATCATTTGTAGAGATAACTCCACATCTTTTACACAGAAAAGGGGTTAATGATGTCGATCCATCAAACGGAAGTCATGGTACTGAATATACCCCGAGAAATGTGCACGCCTTGTCAGCGTGGCCTTGGGGCGCCTGGAGAAGCAAATTAGGAATTTGTTATTAGAATCGTACTCACTACAGAACAAGAACAAGGCGATATGTCATGTCCAGGGTATCCGAAATACCAATAACCAGTCTCACGACCAATCCGCCCCCGATGAGGAATCTACCTGTCCATCCATGATCCGGTTCTCGGCGACAAGGAAGAAAGACGAGGACAGGGACTAGAAACGCTTGCCACCTCGTTTTAATGGCTGTCTCGTTCCTCGCTTAGCGGCAGCTCCGCTTTTGATTGCTGCTGCGCGTTGCCTGCGCTCCTCCTCGCTGTCGTCCTCATTTGAATCCTCGGGAGGTTTTGGCTTCTTCGTTGGACGCACGGGCGAGGAGTCGGAGTCTGATGCGGGGGCTTTTGCGTGGCTGCGGCTACGGCTGAGGCTGGGTTGGGCTGGCGTGGCGTCCTTAGATAGGCTAGCCGAAGGTGGCTGCCCTGAGTCGCGGAGGTGGCGGCTGGGGGTGGGAGAGACAAGTAGGGACCGTTGCTTCGGCGCAGTCACTTCATCCTCAGACTCGGTGGCAGAATCTTCTTGTTGTGGCATTGCGGGCGGTGTGGGCTCTCGTGGAGACTCCATGTCGTAATCCTGATCAGTCTTTTGCTCAGCGCAGGGTAATGAGATCTGCGATCCAAGATACCTACATTCGGTTTGTGCTCTGAATCCCGAGCCGTTATTTTGGGCGATGGAATTTCTGCCGCGGGCACGCGAAGGTCCGGAGTGCCCGCGTCAGTGATTATTGCAGCTTTTGAGAGAAGCCCCGTATCATGCCAGGATAGAACTTGAGCATTTAATAAGACTTACGAAGTTCAGGTAAGAAGTTGAACATGGCCGTCATCCGCCGAAGGGTTGTCGATACGCGTGGCTTTGATAGCGCGTTCCTGAGATGCGTGTCGGCCGTCCTCCTAGCAGTACGTCCGACTTTATCCGTCGCCTATACGCAACGTGAGCTGTTGCAAATAGAAAAGCGAGTGAAGGAAGCATGAACTGACCTTCTCGAGTTCTCCCGGGGTCAGATCGCCCAAGACATCGGAGGACGAGAATGCAAGGTGATTAACACTTATCAGGGGCATGATAAGGTGCTTTGATAAGATTTCTGCGGATAGTTTGGGCCCCAGGAAGGTGGGCTCCCACTTCCACTTCCAGTGGCTGCATTCCAGCTCGAGCGCTAAATCCTATACGAACGTGTCAGGGTGTATCACATCTCGAAAAACACTGATAAAATTACCCCCAAGGTAGGTTTTGCTACATCAAAGGTGAGCTCTTGAAAACCACCGAGTGTGTGTGCCGTGCCTAGGAGTGCGAGGTGGCGGTCTCGCCAAGATTCTTCTTCATCCGGATCCGGTAGAAGAGAAATGGAGAGCTTGTTACACGCGCGCCACCTCCGGGCGAATTGGTTGCTCGTCAGGACTGTCGGGGTTCAGATGAGCGGCGTCAATTGAATCGATTGGTATCATGTACGTGTTTCAGGATGATCGGCATTAATGTCGCATTGGGTGGATGTGGTTTGTAATTGGATTGTGAGTGTTTCATTCATCTCGGTGACTAGACAAGATACTTACCCTCGGCCCACGCGGTCTTGGTGTCAGTGACAAGTATGCAAGCCGTCAGATCCACTGAAGAGTAGGTAAATTTCTGTGAGGGACCGTGGACGTCGGAGTCGTTATTTCATATGGAACTCAAATCTCTGAGCATGCACACACAAAAAGATAAGGGGTGGAGCTCTGCGAGTCAACCTTGACCAGCCATTCTTTGGAGAAAAGCAACTTGGAGTGGTCCTGGAAGTACATGCCATTAATGAGATATGGGGTTTTGCTGCGGAGGCAGGTCACACGTACTTCTGTAAATGATTCCATGCTTTCGAAACGCACAGGCCAATGCGCAGTGCGGGGTCGACTAGGAAGTACTTCTCCTATAGTGTCAAAGCGTGTTGACCTCAGAACATGGTAAGCAAGTACTAAAGTTGACACCTAAGTGAACATCGGAGTTCGAATTCCCTGCACATTTCGCTTTCCAACACCCAAGCACCAAAATTTACGTTCACGGATGGGCCGAGTCTAACAAACTGATCAAAGAAGACAGTGTCAGTCAGGACTGCGCTGCTACATCAAGGACCCGTGGAAATGGGGGATGGCGAGGTGAGCGGTACAAATCACATTCATGCAGAAACAGGCTACGATCCGGCATACGAATGGCCCGGCGAAACAGAAGTCACACACTCTACGATCCTGAATGAATCCGTTTCGTCAACGTTCAAGCCATGGCCCCTACTTCGCCTCCTTGTGAAAACGAGCTCCGTCCTTCCAAGGGTCCAGCGTCTCGCAATGCTTGATGAGCACAAAGAAGTCCAGTTTGGGAGAGACGTCGCGCCAGCTGGAAGCAGCACCCCTCGTGTGAGGCTGAAAGAAATGGCGGTTTCCAAAGTACACGCTACGATGTTTTGGGATGCGGAAAGGCGAGAGTGGGCAGTTGTGGATATGGGTTCCAAGCATGGGTCGTTCTTGCGCCCTCATGGGTATGTTGGTCCGGCCGTGAACGTGGGTGAAGGTTTGGGGATCAGACTTTCCCCTTCACGAGTAGCCAGCTTTCCGCGCGCATTGAAGCATGAAGATGCTTTGACAATTGGAAACACCACGTTTGTGGTGCATGTCCATGCGGACCGCCTGTCATGTGAAGGGTGCGCGTCAAACGGGAGCGGCGATAATATTATTCCGCTTTTTCCTGTTTCGAAGGTGCAAAACCGAGGCGTTAAACGAGCAAGGGAGGAAGTCGGTCCTATACCTGCAGAGGGGAGGGATGCAAAGAAAGCGTTGACCATGCTGAAACGGACGTTGCTATCTCGTCACGATACGGCGAAGTCATCGGCATCCAGCCAGTCTTCGAGCTACGTTGACCGGTCCGCAAAGAGACGGGCACTATTCCCCAATTCACCGCTCGATAGTCCGGGTGCTCCCAGTCCTAGAAGCGATTCACTATCTGTTGCTTCTTCTGATTCTACTCCCATACCTGACAACCCTGCACCGCCCCAGCCCCAGCCGCTGCCGGAATCGAACATTGGCCGTTTGCTTTTAATGAAGCAGGGTTGGCAGCCAGGAACGGCTTTAGGCTCAAGGGAAAGCGCATCAGGGTTGGTCGAACCGTTAGAAGCCAGCGGGACTTCGCATAGGGCGGGCCTAGGCATGCCCGAGAAGGCGCCTGTCTCTTCCAGCGGCGACTGGAGGGAGAGCGGGAAGCACAGGCGATGGGCGGATATGGTAGATAAGAAGTGATCCGTGAATTAGAAGCACGTTATACTTCGGTAGGTCTCTGCTTCTATTGCAGAGCTCATGCTAACATACGAGCTATGCAGGTCGATTATCGACCCATTTTCTGGTCCAGCGTTCATTTGCGTCGCGCGACAAATACGGATGGTACGGTCATACTGCCGTCCCCACATGATAACAGCCACGCTGTGTGGCGCTTGGATTGATATATCACGGAAGCCGACGGTTCATGTAGTGGGCTAGACCGGACTGTTACCTTCTTTGTCTGATGGAAATATGGGATAAATTTGATGTATATGTACGTTTGTATTTTTGTGGGTGCAATTTTGGTACGTACAAAGAACGTTATGTGAAGGCAGTGCGAACGCGTCGCGACACGAGCGCGACGCGACTGTTTTGAATTGTTTTAAGTCACGTGTGTGGTTCGCGTCTTACGCGAAAGGACTGAACTTGAACTTGCTTGACTTGAGGTTGTTTTGAACACGACCAAGTCGCTGGTGGCTGACTTGTTCTTTTTGATTCACTTCTTTCTTTCTTCTTCAACCACAACGTCTCCCGCGACACAGTTAAAACCTAGGTTAAGTTTGCAGTAGGGCTCTTCTTTCTCTTACATTCACAATCTCTTCTGTATCTTTCCCTGCCCCCTGCTCTACACCGTCGCCTTGTATTTCAACTCAACCCAATACATCATGGCCAACAACAACACACGCGTACGTAGCCTACTGCTTTAGATTTAATTTTTTCAAAATTTGATTGCTGATCAACTTCGATTCATCAACACAGCTCCAGACTCGTCGCATCGGCATCACGCGCAAGAATGGCGATGAAAATGCCACCAGCAAGCACGTTCGCCAGACTTCTGCACTTGGTGTCGCATCTCGCGCCTCTGTCGTCCTCAGTGGCCTTAAGAATGGCCCACAGCGCCCAGCGCTTGGTGAGGTCACCACCACCGCGGTCAACCGCAAGGTTTGTCGCGTCCTTCCATTTTCACCCGTCGCAACGTTCTGAACGTCCTTCAGGACGTTGCTGGTAAAGGCAAGGATGCAATGAAAGAAGGTGTAGACACGGGCCTCAAGCGTAACCGCTCGTCGTCGCTAGCAGCCGCCACCGGACCACAACGCGTCCCCCTTGGGCCAGGTCGCGCGGAGACCGTCGCACAACGCCCTACTTCACGTGCAACGCGGTCATCCGTTTTCAAACGTGCATCGCGGCAGGAACCCGCTGTACCAGTAGTCATTCCCGCCGAAGAAGAGAAGGAGAACGACATGGACGTGGAAGATATCGAGGAGGACCCTGAACTCAGTATCATAGACGAGAAAGAGATCGATGAAATGGTGGGTGTACAAGAACAGGTTGCTCCACAACAAGAGGAGAAGGACGCCGTCACAGTCGCGAAGTCGCCCCGTATATGGCCCGACGTGGATACCGAGCGTGCCGTGAGACATTACCGAGAGGTCGCAGAGATCCAGGAGACGTTCGAGGATGAGGTCGACTATATGGACACGACGATGGTCTCAGAGTATTCGGATGAAATTTTCAAATACATGAACGATCTCGAAGTGCGTCTGATCTGCCTTATGTTTCGCACATGCTGACCATCATTTCTAGGATGATGTGATGCCGAATCCCGATTATATGGAGGGTCAGAATGAAATCACTTGGGCAATGCGCCAAACACTGGTCGACTGGCTCCTCCAAGTGCACCTTCGCTGGCATATGCTGCCCGAGACGCTTTGGATCGCAATAAATATCGTCGATCGTTTCCTCACGAGGCGTGTCGTCTCCTTGGTCAAGCTTCAGCTCGTCGGCGTTACTGCCATGTTCATCGCTGCCAAGTACGAAGAAATCCTCGCACCCAGCGTTGACGAGTTCGTCTTCATTACCGAGAACGGCTATACGAAAGAGGAGATCCTCAAGGGCGAGCGCATCGTGCTGCAGACGCTCGACTTCAAGGTCTCGCAATACTGCTCACCCTATAGCTGGATGCGTCGTATCAGCAAGGCCGACAACTATGACATCCAAACGAGGACGCTCGGCAAATTTTTGACGGAGGTGACACTCCTGGATCACAGATTCTTGCGGTGTAAGCCGAGTCTCATCGCTGCAGTGGGGATGTACAGTGCAAGGCGGATGCTGGGGGGCGATTGGGTGAGTAATCCCCTTCTACCTTGGCTTTTTGTGTCGTGGGCACGATGCAAACGCGTGTCTTTCGTGGCTGTGAATCATGTGACTGATTTTGCTTTCCTTTTTTAGAACGAGTCGTTTGTGTTCCACTCGGGCTTCGTCGCGGAGCATCTCGAGCCTGGACATCAATGGATCTGCGAGAAACTGCTCGAAGAAAACTTCGCGAGCCAGTACGTATGCCAGAAGTACGCCAACAAGAAGTTCCTGAAGGCGTCACTGTTTGCAATCGAGTGGGCGAAGTCGAACACGGACGCAGTGGACTCCGCCTAGGGGACGCTAGCGTGGCTAAAGCCCTGTGGCTAGAGATAACTCCCAGGTCACGGCTTGAAAGTCCCTCCGTCTGAAAGTTCATGGGTTCCCGATCTGCCTGCATCTCATCTCATTCTGTGCTTGACATACTGTTTCACTCTGGCATTATTGCAATCTCAATTGTCTGATTACGCATTCCATCCAGCCATGTCTCTTATTATGTCTATCTCGCTCTGCTCTGCTGTCCCATGCATCCCATTCCTCCTCGCAGCATCTCCATCTCGTTTCATTATTTTTCATCTCATATTCACCATTTCCCCATCACTTTCGCACTCCATTACTGTGCCCATCGTCGAAACGCATCGTATTCATAAATAGGTCTACATGTCCGTTTTGCCTATGAACCATCCCGCACATTATAGCAGCCATCATTCATCCTATGCTGCTACCTATCGTCCCCTCCGTTCGCTCTATTGCTTTGTGCTTCCTTGGTCATTGTCCTTATTCTTCAGTTCACTTTTCAGTGATTTGCACTCTACATTCAAAATTATCCCCGCCGGCATTTGTCGGCACTTATTCCACTCCGCTCTTCTGTTGCGGCATTGTTCATCTATTGATTTATATATTTCCCGATCTCGATTTGTCTACAGGCTTCTTAATCTTTAGTTGGTCTTGGTTAGCCTCCGTGGACGGTATATACTTGCTCGTGTATGCTGCGCGGGGCGCGTCTCATCAATCTCGTTCATCAATATACATCATTATTTATGCCTCTCCCTGGTCCATCGACGTTAAGTGTTGTTCATTGCGGCTTGCCACGTCGTAGTCCGCTTTATGATGAAAGTACACCCGAAGTGGAGACTGACTTTCACGTGATTCTATTACGGCTCCTATTAAGTTCATCCCTCACACGCCCGCACAATCTATTGCAGCCCGGCTGTTACGTTATACATTGCCTCTTCCTCTAAAGCTTGTCATATACTGCCATTATGTCTCTATCATTCAAAGGCCACACCGTCGTAGTCACTGGTGCAGGTGGTGGGCTCGGGAAAGTGTACGTGCTCCTTTCGTCTCGTGCATGGGCTGTGACCGAAATGAGCGATCCGTGGGCAGGTACTCGTTGCTGTTTGCATCGCGAGGTGCGAACGTCGTTGTGAACGACTTCAATGCAGAGGCTGCACAGAAGGTCGTGGATGAAATAAAGAAAGGTGCGCTTGTCGATTCGCTTGTTCCGGCCCGGAGATGTGATGTCGCCTTGAACTGTAGCGGGCGGCAGCGCTGTTACGAACACGTCCTCTGTGACCGACGGTGCTGCGGTCATTCAGAGCGCGATCAGTGCTTTTGGGGGTGTGTCTATCCTCATTAACAACGCTGGAATTCTAAGGGATAAAGGGTTCGTTATGTTCTGGTGAGGTGGTTTGGAAGTGCTGATGGAATTGGCAGGTTTAAGAACATGACGGATGCTGAGTTTGACCAAGTTATTGCCGTGCACGTCAAGGGCGCTTTCTCGTGTACGAAAGCTGCTTGGCCCCACTTCAGGAACCAGAAGTTCGGGCGGATTATTAATACTGCTAGTGCAGCTGGTATCTATGGTAAGTCGCTGAGTGAATGTATGCGCATCATCTTAGACTTTTGTACAGGGAACTTTGGCCAGGCGAACTACAGTGCTGCCAAGATGGGTCTAATTGGATTTACGAAGTCGTTGGCGGCGGAAGGTGCAAAGTATAATATCAGCGCCGTCGCAATCGCGCCCATTGCCGCATCAGCGATGACTGCGACGATTATGTCTCCTGAGATGCTCGAGAATCTGAAGGTTTGTGGACTTTTGGCATGTTATTCCGTCGTAACATTATTTTGACAGCCTGAATTCGTTGCACCTTTCGTCGCTGCTGTGTGCCACCCGGATGGACCGAACCCCTCTGGGAGAGTATTTGAACTGGGGGCTGGATTTGTCGCTGAGATTCGATGGGAACGCAGCAAGGGTACCGTCTGGAAGACGGACGATACTTTTACCCCTTCGGCTGTGAGTCGGCTGGATACATGCATTATGCAGTAGCTGACTTCAGGTGCAGGTCAAGCTCAAGTGGTCAGAAGTGACCGATTTCTCGGACGCGAGACAGTAAGGATATTTTACTATGGTAGGAAACCTTGGTTCAACTGATCTTCTTTCTTGCAGCCCAAACTCTCTGAAAGATGTCGAGAAGACTGTATGCGACAACAATAATATGTCTTGGATCCCTTCTAACTGTATCATTTCCTAGCTCGAAATTGCTTCTAAGATGCCTCCAAATGCTCAATCAACACCGCCCGTACGCTTCGACGGCAAGACCGTCATTATCACGGGTGCTGGTGCCGGTCTTGGACGCGCATATGCACTGATGTATGCGCGTCTTGGTGCGAATGTGGTTGTCAACGACGTCAGTGAGAAAGGAGCCAATGCTGTGTGCTCCGAAATCAAGTCGGGTATGTTTTCATTTTCACTTGATGTCTCGATTTGATGCGAGCTTTCACAGCTGGTGGCAAAGCAGTCCCTGCGATTTGCTCAGCCGAAGATGGCGAGGCTATTGTCAAGACTGCACTGGACGCATTTGGGGGCGTGCACGTCCTCGTAGCGAATGCTGGCGTCCTGAGAGACCGCTCATTCACCGCCATGTCCGAGCAGGAGTGGGATATTGTCATGGCGGTGCATTTACGCGGTACTTACAAGGTATTGTCTTCGTCTCATAAACAGTCAATAGAGTCTGAGATCAGTCAAGTGCGCCAAAGCTGTTTGGCCTATTTTCCAGAAGCAGAAATACGGTCGTATTGTTACGACCTGCTCGCAAGTTGGCATTTGTATGTTTCGTGTGTGTTTTGTGTATCTACGTCTCTCATAAGCCCTTTGTTCGCAGATGGTAACTTTGGCCAGACGAATGTAAGGCATCTATTTTGGTTTCATAATGCGAGTGCTAAAGACCACCAATACAGTATTCGTCAGCCAAGGCTGGTATCATGGGCTTCACCAAAACGCTTGGCTATGAAGGCCGTAAATACAACATCTTGAGTAATGTTATCGCCCCTTCCGCGGGCACTGCCATGACGATGACCGTCTGGCCACAAGAAATGGTCGATGCATACAAGGTCTGACACTTACACTTGTTAGATATTCTATTCAATATCCTCCTTTTCCTGCAGCCCGACTACGTTGCACCAGTTATCGGCTACCTCACAAGCGAAGCGAACACCGAAACAACAGGGCAGCTGTTTGAAATCTCTGGTGGATGGGCAGCGCAGACCCGGTGGCAACGTGCTGGCGGATACGGGTTCCCTACGAACAAAGTGCTCACTCCGGAGGATATCATCTCCAAATGGGATGTTTTCACTAACTTTGGTACGTTACACGATCCCAGCTCTGGAAGGGGAAGCTGATGGCACGACTTGCAGATGATGGCCGTGCTACGCACCCTGCTACCTCAGGAGAAGGTATGCTACAAATTATGGGCAACTTCGAGAACAAAGCGTCGGTTGCGGAGACAGCTTTGGCCACTGTGAAGGATGCTGCAAAAGCATTGAAAGCTAAATTATAGGAGTATCCATACATTTTTGGGACTGTATCCATGTACCTATCCTTTTGTATTATTTTTGCTTACATGTCGTGCCTGCAGGAGCGTTGTTCAACTGCAAATGTTAGAATGTCAGCTTCCATGATGGATTCAAGACTCAGATGTGTTTCAATGGCATCTGAAGGAAATTACCATCAAGACACATCCTACTTGCATCGCCAAGGCTTGTAAATCTGGTATCATAACAATATCTGTGACGACTCAACAGCCGCAGTAATATCCTTTTCCATATCAAACAATACCAAAAGCGCGGCAAGTACTTACTGGGCGCCCGTGAGGACACAAGGCTCCTTGTAACCAAGTTACGTGGTTCATTTTCGCCAGACGAATTCGGAAAGCCAAGCAGAACGTATCGTCGAATGAACATATCCCACAACACTCAACTGCGATGCAACCGCATGTGTAAAAGAGGGAGAGATCAGACCGGGACCGATTCGCCTGTTTGATAGTAACATCTTTACCTGTGGGTTAAGGCGGACAAAGAACGCATCTTCCGACGGAAGGGCACTATCTTCTCATAATTTTTGTTCCTCATTGAAGACTCCGCGATGCTTTATTAAGGTCAGCCCCAGAGTATCTGTTTTCGCGGGCTATCTTCGTGCAATTCGAAGTGACTAGCGCGGATAGCTCGTATCGAACTTATTTCTCCGCGAACTTTCGACCGTCATTCTTGAAGATGCTCCTGAGTTCGTGCATCTCGCTGAGATATTCGAAGACTGCACATCAAATGGAAATTGGCAGAAGTCGGAGGGTAACACGGCGATAAAATTATTCGCGGCGCTTTGCTAATCTCTTCCGAGGTGGATCGCCAAACCCTGCGGCTGGTTGCGGTAAAGTGAACGTTAAGCCGGAAACGGTGCAATGATATGGTCTAGACTCTACCTTGGTGGCCAACATCATCAGAGGATCGAAGGATATCGTTAACGGAGCCCCTGTTGTTTGATGCCCGTCGCTGCGGATTGAGAACTCCCCCCCAAGGAAGAGCGGAGTGACTGCGCCGAATTCGAATTTGATAAATTGACCAACCTGGGATTCTGGAGAGTTTGATCCCGATGCACTTCATAGCTTTACGCCGTCAAGACTCCGAAGCGCAGCGTGTCTTCGAAGATACGGACTGGTGGTTGAAATACGACGCTGCATGGTAATCGCTGCATGGTGCTTGCTTCTCAGGATCATGATTGTCACTAACGATGGCAAGATCCTAGAACCAGTGATATGTCACTAAAAATGTATGCTGCACTCCAGATGGTACTTCAATAGTACGGTAAGGTAGCTGTAAACAATGAGACATACCCTCGTTGATCTAGTTATTGCGACCAGGTTGTAGATTCTGCTTCGTACAGATGTAGAGATAACAAAGAAGAATCTACAACCTTCACACAATGGGAGGTGCAGGTTAGTCTCCCCTAGCCATGCCAATAGAAGAAGGAAGACGGTCGTTCCTTCTAATGAAGGGTGCAGGTTCGCGGAAAGAGCTGATACGGTCCCTTATGGACCATGACGCGTGATGCCAGGTCACTGCCTCGTTTCGCAAGTCACTGTTGATAGTGAAACTCGACGCAAACTCGAAATGTAGATTTCTTCTCTGTCACATATCAACCTTATGTATCGTCTGGGATGTGTAGCTCGAAAGGTGATGGTACGCTGTGGACCAGCGAAAGCATAGCGTGCTCCAAGGATGGACAACCTTCAGGCTTCGAGTTGAAACTTTGTCAACCGACAGCTGCTCTCGCACTATGATGACAAAGACAAGCTAGACCATCATTGCACATGAAGAAATCCGTGGTCAAAACCTGGTGCTTCTGCCGCTCGCTGTGCACTGCAAGACTGATATAAGATTGAATTTGTGCTAGCATCCTCAGGCTCAAGCTTGCAAGTCTGGACGTCGCCCTTCATAGGTTTGTCTGCCATTGGCGAAAATCATCATGAAATCTGATGTTTTACAGATCATGTCTACCGAGTCCGAGTCACGTCCCCATATCATACTCTGGAGTGTCGCCAGGCTACCCAATACACCCAGATCGTCTGGCTTCTGCCCAAAGCTAGAGGCATTCCTCAGATCTAGTGGCATATCGTATGAACTGGGCGAGACATTCCCAATGAAAGCTCCCAAGGACAAGGTCCCCTTCGCTGACATCAGGCACGACGGGAAAACCGTCGCTGCGCGGATTCTCATTTCACCATCCGCTACCTCGTCGAGAATGGGCTTGTCAAAGATCCGGATACAGTCGCCGTCTTGACACCCGTTCAGAAGGGCGAGTCAATAGCATGGCAAGCGTATATCCATACGCTGCGATCCATCGAGATCGGTGGCAAATAGACGAAAATTATGTAGTGACCGCCGAGGAGATATTTGGGGTCATGTCCTCAGGAAGAAGCACAATATCGCAAAAAGGGGCTTTTGAGGCTCTCAAAGCCACAATGTCGGGTCACTTGTACTTTCACGACAGCGAGCAACCGACTCGCATTGACTTCACCATCTATGGCTTCTTCTCCAATACGCTCGCGACGAATGGAAACCTTTACTGGGCGGATATTGTGCTTGGGAGTTCTTCTACGTCGCATGGAAGAAGGTTCTGAAACAGCAGGTTGATGGGTGATTGGCTTTATAGAAGGAACCGCTGACTTCCTTCTATTATTGGTCTACCTAGTCTGGGAAACTGGATTATTTGCATACTTTGCGCCCGGTTTGTCACCATGCTGGGGTAAAGGGCATCATATCGGCTTGCAGTTATCTTGAACGCTGATACGTTGGCCCAGCAGGTAGATCGCCGCACCCCGCAGCTGGTTGCGGTAGAATGAATGTAAAGCCGGAAAAGGTGTAAGAACGTGGTGGCCAACATCGTCAGAGGATCGAAGGTTTCAGGACAAATAGTTAAGTCGAGCCCCTGTTTTTGATGGACCCGTAGCTGCGGAATGGCAACCCCAGGGAAGCCCCCGCGGGGAAGAGTGGCGTGACTGTGCCGAATAAGACACAGAATTTGATAAATCGACCAACCTGTGATCCTGGAGAATTTGATCCCGATACTTCACGCTGTTTACATTCCCAAGTGAGGCGTATAAGGGCGTGTATAGTCTTTGAACTTTGAAGATACGGACCGGTGTTTGAAAACACGATGCTCCGCGTTAGTTGCTGCACGGTGCCTGCGTTTCAGGATCGTGTTCGTCACTAACAGTAGCGAGACGCTAGAACCAGTGACTCACTAAAATGTATGCGGCGTCTAGATGTCACTCCAATAGTACGGCTAAGGTGACTGAGTTGTAGATTCTGCTTCCCTTTCCATGCATATCAGCATCACAGAGACAGAAACAGAAGCCTTTGCATAATGAGAGGCGCAGGACCCAGGTTGGTCTCCCCTAGCCAGGCCTATGGAA
The DNA here is from genome assembly GCA_016584345.1 of Suillus ampliporus. Taxonomy (NCBI): domain Eukaryota; kingdom Fungi; phylum Basidiomycota; class Agaricomycetes; order Boletales; family Suillaceae; genus Suillus; species Suillus ampliporus. Next base: position 107,599 of record JABCPV010000022.1, read on the forward strand.
AATTTCCTTCTGATAAAGGGTGCAGCCCGTGCAGGTCCGCGGAAAGAGCTGCCAATGACGGTCCCTTGTGGTCCCTGGTAACGCGTGACGGGTTGACGCAAACTCAGTCTCGAGTCTTGAAATGTAGGTTTCCTCTCTATTGACCTTATGTGTCGTTTGCGATGTATCAGTCGCGACTGTCGAAAGGGCCTGATGGGTGCGCTGTGGACCTTGCTCGCGTGAAAGCATAATGTGCAGCAGCCGCTTCAGGCTTCAAGTCATAATATAGAAGGAACGACTGTTTTCCTTCTATTTGGTCTGACTAAGTGAGACTAGCTTCAAGTTGACCATCATGGTGTAACAACATGCCAGGTACAAACCGAAAATTTGGAGCTGCAAAAATCGCCAACAACTCGAGACCGACAACTGCGGCCGCAGATGATGTCGTAGGCTGAAAATGACAAAGACAAGCTGTCACTGCAAACAAATCCGCAGTCAAAACCTAGTTCTGTCATTTCTGCCCTCAATCGCTGTGCAAGACTGATATAAGATTGAATTTGTTAGCAACCAGGCTCAAGCTCTGGACGTCGCATTTCATAGGTATGTCTGTCATTGATTATATCCGATACCTCTGACTCAAAGAAATCAATAGCTTTACAGAGCATGTCAACCGAATACGAGTCACGTCCCCATGTTAAACTCTGGGGTGTCGCCAAGCCGCCCAATACGCCCAGCTCGTCTGGCTTTTGCCAAAAGCTAGAATGCTTCCTCAGATTTGGTGGCATATCATATGAGCTGGGCGAGACAGTGCCAATGAAAGCTCCCAAGGGCAAAGTCCCCTTCGCTGACATCAAGCATGACGGGAAAACCGTTACTGTCGCGGATTCCCATTTCATCATCCGTTATCTCGTCGAGAACGGGCTCATCAAAGATCCGGACACCGTCGCCGACTTGACAGCCGTTCAAAGGGGTGAGTCGAGAGCATGGCAGGCGTATATTGAAGAATTGCTGTACTCTGCGATCGTTCGAGATCGGTGGTACATAGATCAAAACTATGCAGTGACCGCCGAGGAGATATTCGGGGGCATGTCTTGGCCCGTGCGGCCGATTGTGTCATGGTTTTTCAGGAGGAAGGTGACACAGGCGATTTGGAATGCTGGGATGGGGCGCCACTCTCAGGAAGAAGCACAATCTTTGCAGAAAGAGGCTTTCGAGGCTCTTGAAGCACGGATGTCAGGTCACCTGTACTTTCATGACAGCAAGCAGCCGTCTTGCATTGACCTCACCATTTATGGTTTCCTCGCCAACACGCTCGCAACGGATGGGAACCCTTACTGGGCGGATATGGTACTTAAGAGTCTTACCCTCCTGGCATTCACAAAGAGAATGACGACTTTGCTCTTCCCCGAATATGAACTTCTTCTATGGCGCATTGAAGAAGCCTCTGACGCAGCAGGTTGATTTGTTTCGTGGTGGGAGCTGATTTGTCGCCATGCTGGAGTAGACATTCCTTGTAACTGATTATTATCGCCATGACATTTGTATACAAGTTCACGACTGTTGTCATAATCGTGTTGTAGCGCTTCGTAAAAGTGCCGAATACGGGTGTATTTCGTTACCGTAGTACCCGGACCTGAATGAATGAAAATTATTAATCTTGCTTCTGGTTGTCTACAGTCCATCAACACTGCCGGTGACAGCGACCACGGCGGTGCCTCAGCGACGTGCAAAGCGTTTGCTCGCTCGAGTGACCGTAGGTATTATCGTTGGATTGAGTATTATGTGCTAACCGAACAATCGTACGCTAGCGACGTTTATCATTCACACATAACCATTGTTTTTCAGCTCAATCCCCTCCGCGACGGGACCTAGGCGGTACACTCATTTCTTGATTCCTCTCGTTCCAGTCATTCCGTTGTATTCAACATCTTACATTCGCAATGTCCCAATTTCGCCACATTCCCCTGCGAAAACGACAGACGCTGAGTGGCGTTTCTGGATCCGTAGTGGTTGGTAACCCTACACCAACAGAAACTGCCCTCGCCCAGAACACCACAGCCGCACCTGATTCAGGTTCTGCGACGGGCATCCAGCTTGCTTCCTCGACACCGTCCCCATCGCTGACTTCATCGCCCACTTCATCTGCTGCCACTACCCCCAGTTCATCTTCTGGCACTGATATCTCATTAAGCACTGTCATTGGCGCATGCGTAGGCGTATTCATCCTGCTCATACTTGTCATCTCTTTGGCGATCCACTGTTCAAAGCGACAAAAGCCGCAACGTCGTGGGAATTACCCCACTTCCCCTACTTCGCACTCCCGTAATGCTGCGAACAACCAGTCCCGCCGGCGCTCTCATTTGGAGCCTTGGGATCGTTTAGATGATGACAAAGAGGATCATCAGAACGAGCCGCCGTTGATACAAAGGCCTCCATCCGGGCCGATGGAGAAGCTGGGTGCGATGTTCCATCGTACGCCCAGCACAAACTCTGCAGAAAAATCCTTCGACGGCCATGGAAACCGCGAGTCCATCGGCACAATGCAGCACTTTGCCAAGTATCATCCTGGCTTGGCTGAGGAAATGGCGTCCAAACCTGTTGATGCAGGTTATATCGTTGTTACTAAACCTCCACCTGTCAAACAGTTCGCGGGTCGCACCCAAGCTAATGGTGTGCCAGCCGTCTCATGGGACGGCGATACTATCGGCGGGGACTCTTTCCACACCACGCGCTCCCGTCTATCTGGTACCATGTCACCCACTATGACCATGGCCAAATTTACGCCACCTGCCACCGTGTCTGGGTCGCATCGCTGGGAGAGTGCGGAAGTTGGCCATATTGACGTTTGTGTCTCAGAGACGTCAGAAGCGGGCGATTCGCGCAATCCTTTCGCTGATGCAGCTTCCGTCAAGAGCGGCATCAGCCGACGCGTCACTAACCCGTTCTTCAACGCCCAAGAGAAACCGCAGAAGCGCACGCTCCTTGCTAATACCACACCCGAATCCAACCCCTTTGCTAACACCACATCTGAATCCAATCCCTTTGCTGACTCAAACGCTCCCATCCCGAGGCCTTTCCTTGAAGTTCAAGCTCGCTCAAATAGCGATACCAGCTCTAACAATTCCCACGCTATGCAATCACTCCTCGCTGCCCTCGACATGCCAGTCGAGGATGTACGGGAGCGTCTGCGCGTGGCGTCCATGCAATCATCGTATTACTCGCGCGCCTCGACGATTGACGATGTTGACGCCGTGAGCGTGACGGCCTTCCCATACCCCCCAACGCAAGTTCCACTCGGATGATACACTTCAAAACAACGCTTTGTTTTTTATTAATATTTCGCAAACTTCATTTCGCACTTATACTTGCCGCCATCTTGAGTACGTATACATTATTTCATATTCATTCACCCGGCCCCCCACTTTCATACTTTTTCCATGGGGTGCTCTACGGTCCGGTATCGACTTTACCCCTCCCACTCTTGTCACTCCTTGAAATTCGTAGAGTAGCTTGTGATCACCCTGTTGTGTCATTTTGTGCATTATTACTCGCTATACATCCTGCGTTCGCCCCAAGATGTTCTGCGGTAAATCCGTTATATTTATGTGTTGTTAGCCTGTGCAGTTGTTGGTTGATAATAGACATCCCCTGACCAACTTCAACTTGAGCAACTGCATTGGAAGCCCAAAAGTCTCTTGTCGCCGAGCCCACACAGACGTCTCTCCTCTCTTATCTCTGCTGAGAGTTTATCGCTTGGTGTATCATCACCTTCCGCTCCCCATGGTTCAAAAGGCTTGCACGCCATCTGAAGGGTCGCAGTGAGCTGTTGTCAACCGCGCATGGGTGATAGCTATTTACCTGCATCGCTTTAGCCATGATACGTTTCCCACTGTCATGGTCTCCCTCGACTTTCTTGATGAGCTCCTCAAGCACCCACTGTCTAAGCACAAAACGGGGGTTCGCATTTTTGGCAGCGTCTTGTCTGGCACTGTCAAAGTCAGCTTCACCAGCCCACTCCTGCCCATTGCGCTCGCTTTCGATGCGCGCACTGTACTTGTCTAACCAAGCCAACCATTGTTCAGCAGCCGGTCCATAATCCATGCTGTCTGGATCAGGCGTCCCGCTCAAGATCCCCTTGACGAACGTCTCCATTCTCTCAATATCGCTTCCCTTCATCATCCCAGTGTGGAAAAACGCAAGCCGCCTAAAAGTACCATGGAAATCCAACCGCTGCGTCTCCATCATGTCCAAAAGCGGTTGCACGATCGAGCGCTGGTCCTTTTGTCCTCACGACGAAGTCCCAGGCGCTTGCGCATCAAGTTTCCGTATTCCGCGGCACAGGTTTCTTCGAGGATGCGTTCCATTTCGGCTTTTGGGAGGTGTTTGCCTACTGTGTGCCATGAGACGAGCGTTTCGGGTGTGATTGAGGATGCCCAGCCGGGTTGGACTGCTTTGTTGCCTTGAGCGGCTTCTGCGCCGATGAGTGGGGCGAGCGCGTCAAGGAGTGCACGACAGGCGTAAACGCTGCAAGTGCGTTGTTAGAATGTCGGGAAAGAGAGTTGTAAGACTAACATCATGTTCGGCTGATACTGCGCTGGGTGTCAGCTTGCGAGATAACGTCGATGTTGATTTACACACCTTGTATGCGTAGCGACCTTCGCCGTCAGAATGGTTACAGATATGATATGGGTCGAAGACGTCCATGAATGCATATGGGCCGTAATCTATCGTCAGCCCAAGGATTGATATGCTGAGAACAGATGCTTAGTCGCAGAAACCTTGGGAATGAGCAAAGAAGTTCACTTGTCTGTGTTCATAACACCATGCATAAATCCATAGGCCTGCCAAGCAGCCACCATCCGTGCATTTCGTCTTGCGACATCAAAGAGGAGCTCTTTACCCCAAGCATCGCCAGCCTCCCAGTCGATCCCTTGGAGCTTTAACACTCTCCTCGCAGTCCACTCACCCAGCTTGCGCAATGCCTCGTAATCGGCAGCTTGCTGGCCACCGCCGAAGAAGAAACTGTTGGATGGAGGGCTGAGGGCTTCGAAATTGCCAATACGGATGAATGATTCGGCAACACGCGTGAAGATACAGGCAGTTTCCTTGCGCTCTCGTATGACTGGCAAGTCGGGGAGGGATATCAGACTTAATGACCTGGTAGTCGGGATCGAGAGTGCCCGCATGGCTATGGTGTTGTTAGTGGAAGTACGACGTTGCCAGTAAGAATATCTGCACCTTCTGAGCATAGGTATTCTCGGATGGATGAGCGAAGTACTGCTAAACCATCTGCGGTGCGGGAGAAGGGTGTCCGTCCAGGACCCTTGAGCTGTAGCTCGTATGTGGTTTCGGCGTCTTCGGGGTGCGGTGTAACATCTACTAGCCTGTTAAGACGCCCTGGAGCAGACGTGGGATAGACGACTGACGGATAGAGATGGCACGGCCATCACCAAGTTGACCAGCCCAGCTGCCAAACTGGTGGCCGCTATACCTGGCAGACCAGGGTGCGAAGCTAGGATTTGAGCTGGACTCGGGCATCATCAGAACGGCGTGACCACTCAAGACGTCCACTAATTCTTGGCGGATAGCCTCAGCCTCCGGTGAAGAGGTCGAAGCAACCTCTTCTTCTATAAGGGGGGCCAAGGCTGGTTTCCCCAGCACTTCAAAGGCATCTCCAACGTCTAGATGTGGCAGGCAGTCTCTGAGGCATGTCTCAGACAACCCGATAAGCTCCCTCTTCCGATTTCTAAGCTTGGAGGTATACTTGTTTAATGAAGGCTGCATTTGACTGCTAACCGGAGATGGATGAATAGCTTCGCGCTCGCTAAGCCATTTCTCGACGTAACCAGCCTTGTCCTCGATGACAGCAGGTGGGTCGGGCGGAGTGATTTCATAGGGAAACTCTAGTGGCATTGGATTCACATACGAGAAGTGCGCTTCTCCGGAGAGGAGCCTTGCACGCCGCTGTACACTTGGTTTATTGGGTAAGACATCAGAGAAGAATTCTGCTGGACTCGGGGTGGCTGGATCTGGGGTAAGGTTATGGGTCACGATGTGGCTTGACGGCGGTAGGGGCAATGAGGAGATGGGTACTTTGCAGAATTTTCGCCATTGTGGAACAAGTACGCAGAGCGTTCATCCACAGACAACAAGCTATGGGCACCGAGCAGACGCCAGTGACGTCGGTCTGTGCTGAGAATTCAGGCTGTAACTTAGTTGTCAAGTGTTTATGTTAGCGGATCCGTGCAATTAGTAAGTCCTATACTTAGGTGCCAACCACTCTAACTTATCATAGCCAAATCACTTGTACTAAGTAGCAGAGCCTACGATGAATGTTCTACAGGAAGCCGGGCTTCCTGCGTGCGGTCAGACTCATATATAGGCGTGTCGAAGCTGTCATACTATATTCACCAGACCAATAACGGATCATCAATCAGGAATCAGGATGTATCACCTGGCTGTGAAACTTGATGCAACGTCGATTGGCATCATATCTGCATGATGGATTGAGTGTGCTGCGCATGAAGCGAAAGACGCTGAGGATTGAGAAACCAGCGCAATGGGGGGAGATAAGGCATCGAGGGCTGTGCTTAGAGGCGTTGCAGGGGTGATGGCCGGGGTGAAAGAGGTGAGTTATCTGTTTCAAGTTGTTGCGTTTCAAAGGACCTACTCGATTTTCATTTCTAACTTGTCATTCGACAGCGAAATCTGATCAATGGGCGGTTACGCTCTCCGAGCAGGACAGCGAGGCAGGGACAGTGTCGATGCTCATCGAGAAATTGGGATGGAAAGCCTTTTTGATTATCGCATGGCGCCCAGACCTGTGTTTGAACCACATGATTTCATTTATAGAACTCCTGAATCAATGCAAGTGCGACAAGACCATCAACCCATCACGAGAATGGCATTGGAAACAACCCCAAAATCACGAACAGCTTTTCGAACTTTTGTGGTGTTCAAATATACGTCCACTAAGTTCACTGCTCAATTGCACCTATCCCTCCAATATGACCATCATCTCAAATGATCCCGCTTGGTGGCCGCTAATCTCTCAGTTTCGTGGTTTCAGCTATTTTGTAGGTTCGTGGAGAGCTAGTCCGATATGTCAGCAATGTCTTAATCTAACACACACTGCGGTTGCGCAGTTGCCTCCTCAGCTGCAGTAATATATGATTGGGGTAAGTAACATAGTATTAAAGAACCGCTGGTATCCTTATGATTTTTCAGTATTGACATTTGGACAAGAGGTAGGTTGATGCTACCATTCCCGGAGGAGCCATCTCACTGAGAATGGTCAAATAGTTTGAACTGATCTGGGTGAGCAGAGTCTCATATCAGATGAATTTGCGGGATGATACAATTAACTCGAGCCAGAGGCAACGCTGGTCCCGCATGACCCTTCTATATCTCAGTGTACGTACTTATATTACAAGCGCAGTTGGCAAGTTGTGCTGACTTCAAACTCAATGTTCTAGGTGCGCTACATCGGAATACTATACGTTGTGTATGTTCGCAAGGCTCGCAAATTGGCGCTGTGCTAATATGCCGATCACTCACAATCAGTATCAACATACTGCGTATGTCACCGCACATACAGTGTTTGTTTCTTCTGACCGGCGGCACATAGTAAGTCTTCCGTCATTCTCGGCAACAGATGTAGTGAGTATTCTGCACCGGATCTGATGCCTGCCATTCCTGTCCAATTAACTACGATCCCATTTAGGGGTGAGTGTCATTGTTGGCTAGCTTATTGGTTATAATGACCGCAACAGCTGTGAGTTTGTTTGGAGTCTTTGGTCCTGCGACACTCATCACTAACTGGGCTTTTCAGGCGAATACTATGAACTCCGCACTAAATGGGGTGATTTTTGTCGTAAATGCCATGGTGGGCGGTGAGCTACCCAGCTGCAATATTTCAGTGATATTGTGTTGACTGAAACATTATGCAATAAGTTATCATGATCGCTCGAGTACATGCCATGTATCAGCGATCCAGAGGGATGCTTATCTTTCTCGTTGCCATCTTCCTGACTGTCACGATCACCTGCGGAGTGATCACTGCAATGGGAAATGCGCATACGTCAGCGGGTAAGCCTTAATTATGAACTAAAGACCTAAGTACATCAGGCTCATCGGACAAATACCAGAGGAAATTATTGTCTCGGGTATCCATCAGTGCATTTACGGTGAAGAGGAGAGAGAGATAACACTTGTGAATTCCGTGGCTTGGGCACTCTATCTTGCATGGGAGGTCCTCGCACTGTGTCTTGCAGTCTGGATTGTAGTAAAACACGTCCGTGAATTGCAACGAGTATCGACAGGATGGACCATCGGGGATTGTTTCATGATATTGATAAAAACTCACGTGATTTACTTCGCGAGGTGAGCTCGTGGTCTGATCAACGTGGTTATGTTTTTCCGCTGAAGTTCCGTACGTGTTAGTTTTGCTGCTGTCTGTAGCTTCCAACTCGGTCGTTACTCTCCAACCTTGAAGTACACGGTATGCCAACCTGCCATTGACATCTGAATGTAACCATTGACCATCATTTCCATAGAACTTGGTAACGGGAGATTTGGCAACGGGAACTCTGATCTGTACTGAATTTCTTGAAATTTTCTCGGTCGTGCAGATGTTCGTGCTGGGACCACGCCTCATCCTCAGCATTCGAGAATACCACGCTAAGCTCGTGGCCAACTCCGATACAGGAACGGGCATAAGTACAATTGATTTCCAGGAGCGCATACATGTGTCAACTGGCGGTGGTGTGTAGCATGGGAACCACTCGAAGTGATTAACACTTGTCGGGTACTCTGTAGGGGGCACGAGAATTTGCTGTAGTTCCGTCGTGGCATTTATTTGGTGTTACGAAGTAGATGAAACCAATACTGGAACTAGCTGCCCATCTACACCTGTATGGTGCGAAGCTGAAATCATGCGGGACGTCTTGCAACCCACCGAGCCAAAGCTTCATCATCAGTGCACAATGATATCAGTTTCATGGTATGGACTGTAGCTTAATAGAAATCACACTTCACGAGTGCGAGGTATGCCAATCTCGCCATCGTCACTCGAACAAAAAGGAGTAATGCAGTATTTCAATGTTCCATACCTTTTACGTCAGTAAGTTGCGCCCCAAGCGCTCACGCGCACTGCATCACGTGTTAACACAATTGCCCCCAAGCCGGCGGCTATTTCGTGCTAGCAGTAGCTATAGTCACTAGGCAACGCCTATTCCTTGCATGAGCTAACCTCCTTTGATTCAGTCCGTACAAAAATCAGAATATCCTACAGCGGTCAGAAGTCGTTGCCCTTATTGATATGCTATTACTTACATCGCTTCAGCGACGCTGCGAGAACCGTGGAGATCTTCTGAGATATGTGGAAGAAGACTGGCGAATCTGAAGGGCCAACTGCCTTATTGAAAAGGCTACAGAAGCTGTTGTCGTCAATGTATGTTCTTCGTCATATTGGTGCTATGACGCTCACAAGCTGCCTCAGTCACAGAAGTCACCTCTGTGTGAACCAACGTCACCCACACAGCGATTGATGCCCCTTGCCCACAAACTTGTCTCACCGTCGTCCGCCTTCTCCTCCCTCTCTTCACACAGTATCCCCGGAGACCTACTTCCGACAATCAATACGGAGGTGCAGAAGACACACCTTGTCTTGCTTTGGCATATTCTTGTAGGTATGACAGTAACCCGACACTATGTTTTCGCTATGGACAGAGCTGTAATCTATCCTAACCTGTTTTTCCTTCGTTTGCGACGCAGCTTACAGGGAATTTCCCCTCCTCGACCGCTATCATCACTCTCTATCAATGTACGCACATCCATCGAATAGATTCCGTTCTTTTTTCGATTGCGATAGAATTTAGCGACATGCACGATGAGGGGGAGCACTGGATCTGCAGCAAACCATGACACATGCATGTGCACCGCGTGAGGTGGAGACAACAAAAGGAGACGCAAATCACGCAAGAACACAGCATGTGGACACAATTGAGAGCCAGCGGCTGTTCGTGCCTACAATCTGTAGATGTTGCTGTGGTACCTAATGCAAACCTGTATCTCATTCCTGTACGGTTTGCATGTCAAGTACCACCCCCGACTATGCTGAAACATCATGAGTACACCGCATGGATCTCAGTCGATGGTCAGCCACTGGAAACTTACGCTGTGGAGACATCTCTGGCGACCAATGAAGTGGCGTGCTGGGTCGTGTCGGAAGCTGGCAAGGTGCGCCACCTTCAAGCTGTTGGCTTCTCTAATGTTTGATATTCAACGTGCTCAGGAGTTTTCTGTGCACTGTCAAGATACCTCTGACACTGTAGCCGATAACATCGGTGCAATCGTTTATATTGATGGACAGGGATGCCGCGGCGGCATGTTCGGGCACTCTGAAGGCTGGGGCACGGATCATACAGTCGAGATTAGTAACGTGTTTGTTTCGGATAGGATCAGCAGACCGTTCGTATTTTCAAAAGTTCAACTCACAGGTATTTCTGCTCGTCATGATTTTATTAGTTAGGTGCCTCACTGTTGTCCAGACGGAGACGAATCCACGGATACGTCATCAGCCGACTTAGGACAAATCCAACTCAGAGTTTGCAAGGTAGCGCTCGGTGATTTCGTCGATACCTCGCTGCCCTGTCTTCAAACCGAGCATTCAAATAAAGCGGTGGCACACTGTGTGGGGTAAGCAGATCGCTAAACTGAACACCGACAGCTCAACACATACCTCGTCCAGGCTTGGCGAGGAAATCATGACTCCCCAAACAATGATGCGCAAGACACAGTACATTGGTCAGCCTCTCGCAATATTCACATTCAAATACAGAGACCGAAGTTTGTGTGCTGTTTCCTCCTCCTTGCTGTGCTTATCTTCTGGCAGATCTTTTGGAGGCGAACGGAATTATTCCACTCTCAGCACCTTCGGAGCGCTGGAACCGAGCTCTTCGGAAAATTGAAGAAAAGTTACTCCGGGTCTTCAACATGTTGTATGAGCTCACGGGTGAGCTGAATGAACTCTGCCGAGACCGAAGTTTGTACCATGCTGTATTTTCCTCCTCTTTTGCTTATTTATGGCATCGTCTGGTAGGTCTTTTGAAGGCGAATGCAAATGCACCGGTCCCAGCACCTTCGAAGCGCCGGGACCAGGTTCTTCTGAAACTCGAAGAGATGTTGCTCCGGGTCTCCAACCTGGCGTATGAGATTATGGATGAGCTGCGGGAACTCCGCCGTGCGATATCACTGCGTTCAGAGCCAAGTTAGTCGTGGTTGGATGAGATGTCGCCAGATGTAGTAAACAGATATGCTTACAGGCAATCAAAGCGTTCAAGTAGCCCAGTAACTTCACACTCTGCACTTAAATTCTCGTATCCACCTCAGGTGCATACTACAGTTTCAAGTTTGAGTGCAAGCAGCTCCAATAACGTTTACCTCTCAAGTGTACCCAACTGTACATAAATTCACCTAGTTGCGTTTCGATGGGGTGATGAATGATTTACGCAGTCTCTGGCAACACCCATTGCCAACCCACTGCTACTCAATCGAACTCTATACCTTTGGACAGTCGGAACGAATGTAGCTACCAGTAGACGAACACATACGACAGGCAATTACAGTAGTCAACTGAGGAGAATTGAAGCGCGCGAGTTGGCTCGATGAAATAGGAGGTACTAGCAAAATATAAGTACATTACTAGACATGAGACACGATACAAAACAACGAAAAATAGATCCTGAGGCGATGCGCTGAATTATTAGAAATTGTGATAAGTCATTCCACCATTAGAGCCAAACTCAAAAAAACCGAAGTCATAATCATAGCGCTGTGTAGGGCGATAAGAACGACAAGAATGAGGGTTCGCAATCACTCACCCCATGGAAACGACTACAATCATTGCACTGTTCATCCGACGCTCTGCATTCAGTACAGACAGTGACACCACAACAGTTACGAACCTCTTCATCTTCACAGAGCTTGCAAAGGTCTTGGCCACATGACTTGCATGGTTCCCCACCACCATCAGCGCAAGTCTTGCATAGGTAATCTTTGCAGTTCCAACACTTTAAAAGGAGGTTCTCGCCTGGTGTGTGATCAACTCCTACGCTCTCTTCTTCTTCCATGCAGTCGTTACAGAGTCCCGCACGTCGGCACACCCCGCAGCTCTTGATGTACGAGCACAATGAACAGTAATAGTTATCGCACCGAGGACACGTTGGAAGCCTACGAGCAGAGGAAGACTGCGACTCGCAGCTGCCGCAAGTCCAGTACTGACCACATGGGCAGGAGAAGGTATCCTCCGTGATGCATTCAGGACACACTTTGGTGTTGCTGCTCCGAACAGACCAACAACTACTAGCGTTGGAGCACTGACGCCCGCCTCTTCTGCTACCTTGAACGTTTGACATGCAGGGGATGGAGCGGCAGGATAGGGGTCGCACTGGGTGTACTTGGGTTATTCCTGAAACATCGATATTTGATGAAGGACCGGTGCCAACTGTGCCGCTATTGGCAATTGGGCGCCCAAGGCACCAACTGAGCTCTGCTGAACAGAACAAGCGTAGACATATGGGACACTTGCCCAGCTCAGGCAGAGAGCCCGGAGGAGGCTCCAGACATGAAGTACAGAATTGCGTCGAGGGATGAAAGAAACACCGTGAAATAGGGATGGCAGAGGAAGCTGCACAATCACTATTGGAGCACGAGATAATTCTGCACTTGCAGCACGATGTCTGCTGCGCTAAGCAGATAGGGCAGTACGGGCTGTCGCTGGAGAGGGAGCGATCTTCATCGACCAGACCTTGGTCGATAAGACAGCGATGAAAGGCCTGTACAGGAAATTAATTCAGTAAAACCTTACAGCCACGTAGCTTACTCACCTGGACTCTATTACGCCGCTCTTCTCGTTCCTCCTCAAGGCGGCGCGCTTCCTCAACTTCGGCTTCCTTTTTCTCTCGGACAGTCCTCCTTGCGTGCTCTTCAAGGTCTCCTAAGACAGAACGGATCGCCTTGGGTGCGGGGAAACGCCTGTTCTGAAACTTATCGATGACCGTCATGGTGTTTAAATTGATCGTGAAGTGGGTTTTCATGGTTGAATCTTGCCTGCCCTCTCGGAGATTGAGGATGACAATTGACGGCTCATATCCAGACTCCCCTACCTGGTAGGAAAGGCTTTGCGAGTGCCACCATTTCATTACAGTGGGTGGCGGTGGGTGTGCGGGATCGACAGCGTAGTAGATGCATTGCATAACTTGGACCACCCGAGAGAGCATAGGGTGCCTGGAGGTAGGATCATCAAAAATGATGCTTTGCCACTGACCGGACATGGTATTGGCAAAGATAGTATGTGTTGCTGAAATGACTTTATGAGTTATATATCTGCAAGAGTTCTAGTGTACACCGGTAGAAACTAGAGAACTTCATCGTCCCTCCCGAAATAGGAGCACCATAGAGATTCCGGGAGCAGCCGAGGTGGGTGATCTGTGCACCCATCATCAGAGACGATGTGATATCTGTACTCCTTGTCAAATCTGTAGCTTGCTTTCCCCCACCCACCATCTCTCTAGATCCGTGCCGGTTCATTTGCCAGATGTGCTGCCAGCCAGGAGCTGCCACAGCTGCAGCACTGAGGTCCAGGCCTCGGCAGCAAACACTGGTTTCCAGCGATCCATGAGGCCTGTCCGGACTCTGGAGTTACCCTGAACAATTTTAGGAAAGCCTACCTGGCTTCCTTCTCCGTGCTCCACCCACAGCCACGCCAGAGCCCGACTCAACACCTGATCACATTACAAGTTCAACAACCCCTCATCCTTCAGTGATTTGAAATCCAAAGCCAACATTGTTCGGAATATTTACCTACTTTAAGTTATCCGTAGGAGAGTCTTCCAAGGCTCAGCGTTTTATCCTCTGATGAACATAAGCTTAGTTGTAGACGCCCTGGATAGTGCCGTGGTAAATGTTACCACGCATTGCCAGGGCGCTGAGTTTCTGCCTTCGGTCGATCAGGTGAGCGGAATGTGATGAATACGTTAGCGGCAGTGGCCCTCCACCCCTGAAAGCTTGAAATCCACTCGTATGTGTGGAATTACTCGCAGCCTACAATCGCCCTGCACAAAGAACACGGTATTATCACGTCCTCGTAGCGACTGTAGTAGAACGTGACGATCGCGAAACGAATATCGGGTTGATAGGGAGTGACCCACCTTCCGGTCTGATAGATCGGCTTTTCAAGCTACCGGGCTTGGTGACACGATTACTCAAATGATGAGCGACACGTTGGACCATCGAAGACTGAGTGGTGAGCGGGGGCGCAATGAGTGGCGGGACACAAGGGGTAGAGATATGGGGATTGTGGATGAAGTTCAGGTGAGGGCATGCTGCACGTGTATTTCTTCGTTGTCGATGGCTGTTCGGCACGATAGACGCTGGGCCTGACGTCACTGAGCGATGAGACTAAAGTCGTAACTAACGGCAGAGAGTGTGCTAAAGAAGTCACGGCAATGTCATGGTCAGTCACATCAGCGAGTGGCTTACCAAGGATCAGGCTGCTGGTAGGCAGGTAGCTGGAGCAGACGTACGAATCTGAGATCGCCTCGGCATTTTCGATTTCGAATATCGTCAGCCCCACTCGAATCACGATGCATGAGTGACATACGTGTTACCCTTCGGGAGAGCATAAAACACGTCCTTGATCGACGTGATCGGACGAGCATTTGGCTCAACAGTCTCGCCGGTGTTGGGAAAACATTCATTGCGTTCATGGTAGCTGAGGAGATGAAAGCAGCAGAAAGGCTTGCTACCACTTTCTTCTTCTCGCACAAACATCATCAAATCGCTGCCGTGATTATTCCTATCATCGCATATCAGCTGGCTTTGACTTTCCCGCGCATTCCGAACTCACTCGCCAACTTGCAAGCTTCGTGAAGAGCTTGTCGGCGTGTTGCATGTCATCAAGTTACGTGTCATGTGCGCCAGCAAGGCCAATACACCTAGTACGGCCAAGTCTGGTGGAACTGCCTCGAAAGTGAATAAAAAATTCGAGGAAGCTGGCACTCCGAGGGACGCTGAGTTCGTCATCTCGAAATCTTCCCGTGGGTCAAGACCGGTAGATCTACTAGTGGGCACGCCAATGAAAGTTCTTGAGATGGAGCGTGGAAGAGGGTGGAATTGGGAGGGGCGGGCGCGAGAGCGAGAAATGAGGATAGCGAAGAGCACGAAGATGTAAAGGAAGAAGACGGGGCTAACAAGGAACCGCCACGAAAGTTCTGGATCGATGAACCCGAGATGGGCCTGGAGAACGTGCAGTGGGTGGTTGTAGACGAGGCGGACGTTCTGTTTGGTGCGTATTCGACTGAACCTATACGTCTGTTTGCTAACACTATGCAGATCCGGACTTCCAAGAATCCACTCGCATGCTTCTTGCGGATATTGCAGCAGCACGTGGGCAGCCTGTCCCGGTGATCCCTTTCTCAGCCATATGATCGTCAACTCCAGATTCAGATGCGACACCTACATCTGCGCAGCAAATCTCCTACCCCTTCAACTTCCTTCTCACCAGCGCTACAATTCCCACATCTCTTTCTACGTATCTTTCAAACTATCATCCTTCTCTCACTCGCCTTGCGTCTCCGCGGCTGCATCACCTCCCCCAGACCCTTCGTACAGAACACACCTCATGGACTGGCGGGAACAAGAACGCGGACATCGAGCGCCGCATCCGTCGCGTATGGGACGAAGACGCCGTCGTGCATGCAAAAAGTGCAACAGGTCCTGGGCCTGTTAAGCTCTCCAAGGTCCTTGTCTTCTGCAACAGCAAGGTCGAGCAACTCGCTGCCTTCCTCGACGGGCGAGGCATCAAATGCGTTGCACTCACCGGTGGAGCAGATGCGCGCAAGAGAGGCTCAAACCACCATCTCGACGGGTTCCTCAAGACGAGTGGGCCTACACCGTCTGGTCCGGGTCTGTCTGATCCAGCACAGACTCCGCATGTGCTTGTCGTGCTGGTCGCGCTGGACGGGCGGGCGAGGCGGGTAAGGTGGTGGTGTTTGGGAGGTTGAACGGGAGGGGTAGTGCCGTAGTGGCCGGACGGAGGAGGTTAAGCAGAGGGTTAGGGCTTTGGTTGGGTAGACAGTGTTGGTTTCCGAAATATAAGTACATTAGACACGAGATACAATAAATAAGGAAAGATAGATTTGAAGTGATACGCTGAATTACAAGAAATTGTCACAAGCCATTTCACCATCAGAACCAGACTCATAACCGTAGTCATAATCACAGTCTGATTCACAGAGCTGTGTATGCGAAGGGCGATAAGGACTTGAACCACAGGATTCGCATCCACTAACACCACGGTAGCGAGCACAATTATTGCACTGTCCAGTCCGACGCTCTGCGTTCAGTACAGATAGTAACACCACAACAATTACGAACCTGTTCTGTTTCTTCACAGAGCTTGCACAGCCCTTGGCCACATGACTTGCATGGTTTCCCGCCATCATCAGCGCATGTCTTGCATAGGTAATCTTCGCAGTTCTGGCACAGGAAAAGGAGGTTTCCGCCCGCTGTGCGCTCAACTCGTGGGCTCTCTTCTTCCTCCATGCAGTCGTAACAGAGTCCCATACGTCAGCACAGCCCGCAAGTCTTGATGTATGAACAACATGAACAGTAATACTGACGGCACCGAGGACACGTGAGCAGCCTACGAGCAGAAGAAGACTGCGACTCGCCACCTGGGTGGCACCATTAATATTACTAATTAGTAATAACATCGGGTATCCCATTTCGTTACTACTTAGTAAGGGCTACCTATCTATCCCCCTACCAGCAAGAAAATCGTGGTTTAACTTGTTTGACCGAGTTGAATCAGTTCGCGACGCTGGTCAAATCATTCATGACTCAGCTTTCGAGTCATGAGCTTACACATACGAGGCCCCTCTTCGTTTGTGCATATACGAGGCCTTTCGACGAAAGTCGTTCTTCGGTCTCTTTTCGCTTGCCCTCACAGAGCACCTCTGCTCAGTGCACATCTGCACCTCTATTTTGAACTGCTATTAAATCTACGATTGATCATCCTTCATCCATATGACCACTGAACTTAATAACAATGCCAGCACATCGTCTCAAACCCAGTCTACTGGACCGACTACAGGATCAGGAGGGCCAGGGAATACATCCCAGACCAACACTAATGGATCGTCTACATCCCAACAAAGTCTGGCGAAGGAATGCCTCGACTATGTTGAGGACTACAGATGCTCGCGGATCAGTAAACTTGAAGCTACCGTCATACTCGTCGAACATATTGGCACGGAGATATTCGGAACGTCCGACAAGGTCTCCACTGTTGCCGGACCATATATTGCCATGCTCGATCAAGTTGAGGCTGAGCTCGCACGAGCTGGAAACAACTCATCTGGGGAACGCAGAGAGCGTTTGGTTGAACCAGCACCTCAACGCGAAAAGACCCCTAATACAGAGAATAGGAGCAGAGAAGGTAGTAACGAGCCAGGAGAACCTGCTCGTAAACGTGCCAAACTCGACTATTCCTCCGTTGCTCTCTCGGTTAAAACCAGACAGTACAAACCTCTCTCCGCAAATCTTGAGCGGACCAATGAGATCCTCGCCAACTGGTCACGAGATCAGAAGGAGGTCCGACGGTACCTCATGTACCATAGATATGGGCCAGGAATTTCATGAGTCTGGATGGGCCGAAATTGTCGCAGGCAAATGTATCAACCTCGACGTCGTCCATACCATCATCTCATCCTCTCGAACAGTCGACAAGCAGACCGAAACTATCGGGGAAGTTGAGATCAGGTACGGAGCATCAGAGGCAGCTTCTAAAAAAATTGCCACCAGAGTCCGACTGGATCTCCAGCCTGGAACAAAGCAGCTGACGCCATCAAATCGCCTTCCCTCATCGAGAGGCTGAGCTCCAACAGTTACTTCACCTACATCCTCCACTTACTTCGCGCAAGCCAACACTTCTGCCCACGGCAGGATCATACGGTTTGATAAGCGTCAGGAATAGAGTCCGGCACTTCAAACAGCAGACTTGAGCACTCAACCCGAACTAAGCATGAATTTCGAAGACCTTGGCTTCTTGCACTTTCAAACTCCGAGCGGAAACAGACGGAACGATAATGGAGATTCACAAGCCCAGCGGTAGGCGCTCCGAGAACTCAAACTCATCCAATAAGCGTGACCCCTGTCGCAACATGGAATAGCTGGAGAGTGTACAGTGGCGCAGCCTCATGCCGCTATGCACACATCTGCTCCTTTGAACAAGACGACATTACTGTGGGCCGCAAGCACGTTAAAACGAAGCATATCGAAGACGCTAAGTCCAAATCAAATCAACTCTGAGTCTGAGCTTAAAGCGTCCACAATACCAGCCGAGTGCCTTATAGGGTCAAACCAAAAGTCGGAGGCTTCATTCAGCGTTCAGTCCCACAGGCACGCGCTATCTAACGGAGTATGCTGAACCAGTTAAACTAATGCCCAGAATGCCTCTTAACATTCAGATTGGCTCGAAAAGTGGCCAGTAAGACTGGATCCGTGTTCAAAATCATCACGCCTATCGATGTCGATCATTTTCCAAGCACTGTTAGCGGATAACCCGTAGATCAGTTGTTTGTTGATTCAGTATGCCGAGCACTACACGAGGGTTCTGGCCCTGGGCGGAAGTGCCTGAAAACTCTTATCCCTCTATCAATGACAATTCTATGCACCCTGCAAAAAGTCAGATGAACAATTGGCCTTTATAGAGGAACAACTTGAGGAAGAGATACGACTCGGACGAGTCTCGGAGAGTTTTGGACGAGAACTCCTGCCAGGAATGTATAGCGTTCCCATGCACACCGTGCCAAAACCCAACACCGACAAATTGCGTCTCGTTGTTGACCATACTGCTGGCGATTTTTCACTCAATTCCATGATTGATTCTGACTCAATCAAAGGAACAAGGCTTGACAGGCTGCACTCACTTGGGGCCTCGCTTCTTGAATTCCAAAAGGAACACCCACATGATGAACTCATCATGTGGAAATCGGATGTCTCCCAGGCCTTTCGCAGGCTTCCAATGCATCCGCTCTGGCAAACCAAACAGATCTTGACAGTTAATGGCCAGCGGCACGTTGATCGGAACAACAACTTTGGCGGACGTGGATCGCCCAAGGTATGGATATCCTTCATGTCTTTGGTAGCTTGGATCGTGATTCATCGGATCCTTGTTGACGCACTCAAGACTTATATGGATGATTCCTTCTCCTTCGAGCTCGCAAGTCAGAAACTCTACTACACGCCGTATCAGTCTTACTTTCCCGCAAAGCAAACACGCTTGCTACAACTTTGGGACGACATAGGTTTACCTCACGACAAACCCAAGCAATTATTTGGCAGCCCGTTAACAATCATAGGTTTCGACATTGATCCCAACGAAATGTCTGCGATACTCCCCGCACACAAGAAAAATGAGCTGGTCATACACCTGCAGAATTTTGCGGGAAAGGGCTACAGATGGTCACTACGGGAATTCCAACAACTCGCGGGGTGGTGCGAGTGGAGTTTTAACGTTTTCCCGCTACTTAAGCCTGGACTATCTGCGGTCTATGCCAAGATCAGTGAGAAGACATAGCCCTTTGCACGTCTCCATGTCAACAACACCATCATCCGTGAATTACGCTGGTTGGCATCTCATATAGAACGTTCTCCGGGCCTTTTGTTCTACAAATCACTTGATTTCAATCCCAGCTCTCAGGATGTTGTCGTCGCATATACCGATGCTTCAGGCATTGGCCTGGGCCTATGGTTCCCTGATGAAGACTTCGCATGCCAATGTCCCCTTCCCGACGAAAGACCTAAGGACACCATCTTTTTTGCTGAAGCTTTGGCAGTTTGTTCGGCGATTCACGCCATACAGAATATGCCGGAAGTTCCATCGAAAATGTTGATCTACACTGACAACACAAACACGGTAGCAATGTTTAATTCTCTCCGAGCCCATCCTCCATATAACTCCATCTTGATCTCAGCTGTGGATGTTCTGATTGAGCATGCTGTTGACCTTCGTGTGGAACACGTAAGCGGCTGTGATAACATCATCGCTGATGCACTATCTCGTTTTCACAACGAGCGTGCCTTGCAATTTGCACCTAACGCGCAGATTTACGACTTTGAACCCCCTCGGGATGCGCTGGGGGTGGCAGAAAAATGATCTCACTTTGCCAACAGTCCAGGCAACCCACTCGGGAGGCCTGGACTGAAGAGCAGCTCTTTCACGAATGCTCTATCGCGCTTGGTTTTGCTATCGAACCGTCAACATCATCTGCTTACGACTCACATCTGAATTCTTATATTGCCTTCTGCCAACTACACCGTCGCGTGATTGATCCCACAGAAGACACGTTATCATACTACGTTGTCTGGCTATCACACCATATTGAACCCTGCTCTGTCGATAATTACCTCTCAGGGATCGCAAATCGGCTTGAATTCATGTTTCCGAATGTGCGTGCAGCACGCTGTTCACCACTCGTCACTCGCACCTTAAAAGGGTGCAAACGTCGCTTATCAAAACCAGTTCAGCGAAAATTGCCGCTGCGCATGGATGACCTTGTACGAATTGTACATGAGATCGGTTTGCACCCACACTACGACGACTCTCTCTTCCTCGCTATGCTCATCACTGGCTTTACAAGCCTGCAGCGCTTAGGCGAGCTTACGTGGCCCGACACCACGAAACTCCAATCCTACAGGAAAGTGTCTCTTCGGCACACACTGAACTTTGACTCCAGTACAGTGTCATATCTCCTCCCTTATCAAAAGAATGACAGTCTTGGAACCAGATCGACCATTCTACTCATCGCAGACCCAGCATCACATCTTGACGCACATGGGCATATGCTGAACTATGTCGGCACTCGTGATGCTTAATTCCTGCATCATCCAGCCCTTTGGGTTACGAGTGCAGGCAGCGTTCCCACGCGCTCTTGGTTTCTTCGACACCTCCATCAGTTCTGTGGTGCAGATTTTTCAGGGCATTCAATGAGAGCAGGTGGTGCCACTGCTCTCGCTGCTGCAGGAATGTCTTCGGATCTCATTCACGCCGCAGGACGTTGGTCCTCCGACGAATTTAATAAGTATATTCGTCAACACCCCTTCTTGCTGCATGCACTCATGCACGGCACAGCACACGCGCCATCTTAGCACAACTTCATTCATTCTCTCGTGGTACCTCTCGGCATCTCTCACTCGATTCACGCAATCTCGGACTCACCTAATCTCCATCACATACAAACAAAAACATCAACATAACTACGAAAACAACCACAAAAAAAAAAAAAAGGAATAGCCCTTTAGCATCCTGTTCGAGTCTCCGTCTCTGGTCTTCAACCTCTCGAACCTCCATCTCTTATATTAGTTTTTTCTATCTCTTTACCGAGTCCCCGATCGCTCACGGTCTTCGCTACTGTATTCTGCGACTCTCTGATTGCAATAAAATGTGACTGAGTCCCCTGAGTATAGAACTGGGGGACTCCGCTTGCCTACACATGTGAGACCTCTATCTAAGTGTAGACTGATTCACTTGTATGTAATGTATGTAATGTCTACACAGTGCTACTTTACATAAGCGAGTACTTGTCGTTGGTCTGATTCACAGCGCGTCTTGGACATTCCTATATAGCTTTCTGAGGATTGTAGTTGCACCAGTCTCCATTCCTAGTGCTTTCCGTCTGTCAGTATTTGCTGCGCTTATACATGTACTAATATGACACAAATTGGCAGTTCTAAAGAGAACCACTGGCCAAACTCAGGGCATACAAAGCATACCGTGATCATCGAGGCTGGCTGACTAGCACAGGCTTTTTTCCAGAAATAATATGTATCACTTTCGAGGTTTGCGGTTTGCTCTCGTAATCTAGGTATGCCAGGGTATATAGACGAGCTCGAGGAATCGACGAGGATGACCAGCCTCAATATTCTCCCAACTCCCCCCAAAAGTATCATCATTCTTACCCGGCTCTCCATCCACCCTGCTCCACTCTATACCCACCTTGCCCGACTTTACACCTATCCTACCTGACTTTACAATGGGCGGCTTTGCACCCATCTCACGTGATTTAACACCCATGCCCAAATTTCTACATCAGGCAACTTCGCCATCCAGGTAAAGGACTTTACTGTTTAACCCGTTATTCACGTTACATTATCCTAGATGCTCTCTGCCCAATTGTCCATGCGATTCTATGAGCCCTCACGATGCCACTACTATAGTTGTGGAGACTAGCACCACTGTTAAAGCGCGCTATTCTGGAGTGGATACCGTAGTCTACCACTGTGACTGGGATAGACATTCCGGAGCTTGTGGTATGTTCCTTGGGGGAACTCATGCAGAGATTCTGTCCCATCTCCGGCAACGCCATGGCATCGGATACAGTGCCAAAGAGAACCTCAGGTGCAGTTGGAGTTCATGCTCAGAACCTTTGAAGATCGACAGCATCCCGAGGCACGTCGCGAAGCACCTCGGGATTCAGTCAAAATGCTCAGGATGCGGACATGTCATGGCACCCAAAGATGTCGTTCGAGATCATATTAACAAATCTCCTGGCTGTGCCGGAGCGAATGTCGAAATGGTTCCTGGTCCGGAAGCTTGACAGATTGTGTCACCGTACTTGTAGCTTATGGTAAGCAACAACTTTACCATCTCGTTATCTTGTCCCTGAACTTGATACTTGTTACGCACTCGGATAGTTCTTCTTGCTAAGTCCTACAAGGACAGTCGAAGTAGCAAGCGTATCAAGGCCGAGATATAATCCCGGGTTCGTGGAGAGGTGAACGACGACGGTGGTCGAAGTTCAAAAGGGTAAAGACCTAAGTCCGCAGACGAAGGGTTCAAAGGCTCAATGCGAAGTGCAAAGAGAATCGGCAGTGAGGGTCCCTAACGCGAAGGGGTTCGTCTCAGAGGAACTGGAGTTCAAGGTCTAAAACCGAGTAGATTCAAGTTAGGGAAATACAAGCGTAATCGAAGGTCTATATATACTAGGTAAGGCTGGTTTAGGGCCGGTCTATCAGGGTCAAGGGTACAGGTATGAGTCAGAGATAAGAAACGGAAATATAGTACACAAGGCAGGCTAGAATCAGAGAAGTGGAATGTCATAGAACGAGATGGAACATCAGAAAAGAAGAGAAGCATACGGCGATCAGAGAGAAGCAAAGGAAGGTCCGCGGATCTAGAGGGAGGGAAGCATCAAGCTTCTGTGAACGGATGAGGTCCGGTGATGAGGTGACGATGTGAAGGTGTGACGATGTGAAGGAAAAAAGGGGGGGATGCGCACGTTGTTGTAACAATACTCAGATCTTCACCAATTGTTCGAGTGACGTGATTAGGCTGGACCGTCATCATCGTATGTACATAATCATATCCGTTCCCAATCCGTTCCAGTATAGCCCCTCTCTGTTACCCACCCGTCCTTTACCCGCCCCCTCCTTTATTCCGGGAATCCCAAGAAAACAGTTCTCTCTGCACAAAATGTCTATTTCTCTGTAAATAGTTATATGCAATAGACCGTTTCCGTTCCCAATCTTTCAAGATATTGGATAAAGGGACTGCGTGAGACTATGCAACGGCAATTGATGTCTTCAGTTTTTTCTTGCCGCATGTTTATCGGCACCGTGTACTTGTAGAGATACCCTTAATTTTAGACCATTTTGAGTGCAACCGTGTCTGGGACTACTGTCGTGGGACACCAGAAAGCCTGGGATCCCCGCCAAGAGCCTCGAGTACATTCGCAAAATTCCGACAAAAAGGCCGGAAACCACTCTATTAAATATTATGGTCTGACTAGGGGAGACGCCGACCAAGATATACTATTGGTTACCACCACACATTTTCAACTACAAATATTAAAATTACTATACCTATATGAAATTAGAACCTGAACAGTAACCTCGGAGCCTCGTACCTAGCTTCGCTGTGGCTTGGCAGCCGAACGGTGGCGGAGTGAGAACAGGGCATCAAACACTCGCGACATTGCGGGATCCCCATTATCAAGACATTGTGTGTAAGGAGTCGTACTTCCCTAGCGACGGATTCCCCATTTCCTTACGTTTCATACCGTACTCCATTCTTAGCGCCACTGTCAACATTTCTATTACTTTCGTTACCTAGGACGCCACCCCCCTTCTCTACTACATATTTAAGTAACCAGTCGTATCGTACGTTCAGCAGCACAGCTAGCAGAGTAGTGGTCTTCCTCCTTATACTCACGGTCCCAATCATCACATCGAACTCGTACCGCTACGCACAATGTGTTCTCTTGTCTTACCAGGAACCCAGGTCTGCCCCACGCGAGCCAGTGCGTGATACAAGTTCGCCCCATTCTTTTCATAACCCCCAGCAATAGGATCCCGCCTATGGGGGATACGACCTAGACTCGTACGGACCCATTCATGATTCCACGTCTCCGGGTCAAATGGCAGAAGATCGTACCGACCCTGATGCTCTACCACACTCCAGGGAAATGGAAGATGAGGCACGATCTTGCAAGGATGGACAGAGCTTTGAAAGATCGCGGATCCCATAGGCATAGTCTGCATCGTAGCATGGGGGCTCTGGTGTATCTGAGATCAGAGTTGACAGAGTTGATCTGAAGCGAGATTCGGATGCCTGAGGGAGGTGGGCGGAGGTTGGAATCACTGGAGTAGGATACGGCGGTAGTGGACCTCTGTCGGTCTTGTACTCTTCTTCCATTGCAGATGCAGGCTACGAGTCAGATCGAGTCGCGACAGTGCAATGTCTCAGTCAGAGCAGTGAGAACTGAATCAGCTGGATGCTTTGGGTTCAGGAAATCAGGTTTGGCGCTGAGCGCTCTGTATGCATGTATCTTGGCGGCGCAGGACCGTCCCGACTCTCCATTTTCTGACATAACTGGGGTGAATTGGTCGCCGGTATGGGTGAGACATGACCCTGTTGTGATGTGTATAACAAGCTTTGTCTGCTAAGGTTAGGCCGCTTGGATTCGACATACAGTATGGACTGAAATGCGTCGGATACATGCGCGGACTATGCAATGAAGGCTTCCAACGAGAGCGCGCTCGAGGTAATAAACAAGATTACGATTCACTGGATGTAAAATATACAAATACTATGAGTATATTCAGCTAGTCTCTCCACAATACATAAATCATACACACATACACTGTGATTTCTTACGGTTTCCTCCACGAACATAATTATACAGGTATTGATAGTCGTCGGACCCCAATATTCATCATCGATGTTTCGCGACCTTTTCTGTTTGCTTCGTTGGTGGGGGAGCCAGTTCTTGAGCCTCCCAATCAACTGAGGACAGTGTCGGTATACCAGCGGTCTGTTTCCGAGCGCTTGTCCTTAGCGGTGATGCTGGTGCTTCGTGAGATTCATCGGAAGCGTTGTCACGGATTGATAGTGACGCCAGGTTCCGATGAAGGAGTCTATGACACGCAGTATCATGTCAGCGAAGGAAAAGTCAATCGAGGGCGGCTGTACCTGGCTTCTCGACTTCGTGCACTGCTCCATATCTTGCACGCTTCCTTGAAGTTGGTCAAAATACCGGCCATATCATTGTAAAACTAGTAGACAATCAACTTGAATTTCACGAGACTGTGATACCAGTGACTCACCTTCAGCCCTTCGTCTAGATTCCGAATGATCTCTCTGTAATGAGAGTACGCCAGGTCAAGAAATTGAAGGGCCTGCTCTCGATCCTTAATGGCAGGGTCTTGTTTCCTAGACTGAATGAAAGCGTCATTTGTGGACTTGAACATTGTCAGGAATTAGTTGGAACGGAACGTTGACTGAAATGACCTTGATTGACGCTAGAATCTCCTCTTGTTTTTTCCGCCCCTCAGTTAGACCTTGAATAAACTTGTCGTACTTGGCGAGTTCATTGTCCGAAACATCTTCAAACATGGCAGCGCTCATTTCTGTCCCGTGCTCTAAGCTTGCTGCTGCCGTCAGCACCTTTGGCCGTATGTCGTCGCTTTCCGCTCGTCTTTGGGCACGAACAACAAGGTCGTCTCGAGTGCGACGAATATCATCCAAAGACTCTAGCAAGCCGCGTAGGGTACGAGCGTGAATCTGAGTTTGACTAGCTGACACTGCCTTCCCTGTCGTAGAGACTGTCGATGACGGCACCAAAGCTTCGAGCTCATCCTGTGCACTGGAGTTAGTATGTAATTGTGTACAGGTGGACCCCGTCTGCACCTCGTCGCGAGTAAGCTCCGCGATCTGATCTTCCCAGTCCTCCCATTTTCTCCGCACGAGTTCGTCGCTTTCTGCTGCCTGAGTGAGGATAGTCCGATACCGTTGCTGCTTCATGACAAGTTCTTGATTTGCTTCATGAGATGGAGGGCGGTTGATTGGTGTCTCTCTGCGCGCAGCCTCGTCCTCGGACGCCTCGCTGTCTAAAATATCCATAGCCTAGAAACCCGTCCCATAAAAGATAATCCAAACGTATACAAAAAAAGACAATACCTCGTCGAGTATGCCGAGTACGTGTCGAGAGTGACGCTGAACGTCGTCGAGATAGACATCGATCTTCGTGGGCCCTTGCTCTAGACGTATTTCTTCAGCTTTCCTCAAGAGACTTGGAGGTAGCCCGACAGGACGTTCCAAGGCTTCTAATGACGACGGCAAGTTTAGAGACTGGAGTATCCTGCACTCGGTCAATTCAGGAATAGTTAAAGGAAGCGCCGATCTGACCTATCAGCTTCCTCGTTGAAATTCTGGGCTGGTTCGACAATTTTCTCTTGAAGCAAATTTCCCTTGTTGTCATTATATATATCTGGATTGATCGATCAGCATGAGGCGTCACATTGTCGCGTAACCTTGACCCACTGATGGCTTCCCGAGCACCCCATCCTAACATATCACCAAATATTATGCCGTCATTACCGATCACGCTTTTGGGGTCCTGCAGCCCGGGCGGAATGATGCTCTGCACCATAGATACTTCTTGAATCGCTGGGATAACAGAAGGTGCGGGTACATTCTGATGGTATATCAGATCATTGTCTCTTTCAGCACGCGCGAGGTTTTTCTGCACGCTGTCGATCAATGACTGAAAGGAGATGTCAAACACGACGATTCAGTAGGCGCGGGATGAGAATGAACCTTGACATCGTTTAGGACTGCTTGAGCGACGCCGGCACGCTTAGCGATGTTGAATCCTTTTTTAGCATCTGCTTCCGCGATCATTAGACGCTGTATCTCATCGCCGTACCTGTGGGGGTTTCAGCAAGGAAGGGACGCGTCAGCATCTGTCACCAACCTGGAGGCCTCGAGCTCGTCCATACTTTTCCTAAATTGTGATGCTGCATTGAAATGATATTTCTTCGTCTCTAGGTGAGGAATCCAACTCTATTCACTTGGGTCAATCCACATGGTGGAAGCCATGAGATCATGCTTACAGGCGGCAGTGCATCACGGCTGTCTGCGGCAGCCAGGCGGATCGAAAGCAAGGAAGTGTTGTAGAGAGACGAAACTTTGGCGGCTAATTTCGCAATTAGGCTGTTCTTGTAATGATCTAAGTCACTAGTCAGATTTGTAGAGGGTTTGAGGGAAAACCGTTACCAACGACGGCACGCTGCCAAACGCATTCCTGGGCTTGGGCCAGCATAAGCCATTCCAAACTTTTTACAAAATCCTGGGTCAGGTCGGAGGGTGTGTTTTCTGAGTCTACTAAGGGACCGAGTTTCGGCAGCGCTGACGTGGACAGGAAGGCCAATACGCCAGCGGCATTCTTGAGGTGTAGCATAAGGTAATTTTCATCTTCCAATCGCTCAACTTGCTTGCCTGATAATAAGCACTTGCACGTTTTAGGCCATCTTGACCGGATCTGTCTTCTGAGGCAGCTAATTGAGAATATAGCGCCGCTATGTTGAACAAGACTGAGGCCCGCTCAAACTCGATACTCCTCAGGGTCACCGGGAGGGAGGATGGGATCGAAGCAAACGCATGTGCGTATGAAAATTCCAGATTGATCTGGGCTTGTCAGTACTACGGAAAAAGAAGCTTGAAAAGTTAGCACTGACGTCGGACGGTAATTTGGCTAGAATGAATACAAGTTGAGCGTGATAACTGTTTCTGGTCAGATTGCTCGTCGGGATGAGGTGGTGGACTCACTTTAATGCGGAATTGACACGGTCAGCATGTAATACGCCCCCAGTGCCGACATCCCGCAATGACTTCCACCGATTGATGTCGCGAATATACGCATCCGGGTGATCTTCTGTGTGATTTCGAATATAATCGCGAGTGGAAGTAGGTATAGGACATGAATACGTCTTCTTGAAAGGAATGCTGAGGTGGTTTGGCATGTTGGAAGACCGGATGTGCTATGTCCTCGTGGTCCTGGAGAGGCCCTGAAGAGATGAAGTTGACTGATGGATAACGCCGTTGAGGTGCTCAGGTGTGCACAAGTCAGACTCCGCATACGACAACTAATGACAGTAAGTACTAGTCGTCCACTTTACCGCGCCAGTTGGCTTTGCTACCCTTGCGTGTCCAGTGGTGGATAATCGTGCATGAGCGGTAGCACGTGACACATACACAGCATTCCCATCAATTTGAATTATGTTCCCGCGAGGGTTGAATTGACTGCGGTCTAATGCGTGATACTTACTCTCTTCAAAACCGCGCGGCTACTTGACCATGTCCTCCAAGTTTATCCACACTATGATGCCGTGATACTTCAAGCTTCCAGATCACGGCCAGGCCTAGGTTCGCGGTCTATCTCGAATGAGTTATCTCGCTTACTCTTACTATTCAATGGTCCCATTCACATCCCTTCGCTGATCGGCTATATAAGGAATGACTGTCTTCCTTCTATCTGGTCTGACTACATAGGGGAGATTATATCGGCTAGCGTTGTCCAACGGATCTTACCTCGCCACGTTTGCGGCTTTATGCAATGGGATGAGGCTCGTAATATCTCGACTCCGCATCTACACTAATCTGATGGGGGCAAGTGTTTCTATCCGACGTTCAGTTCCGTGCTTCTCTTTAGCCGATAATATTGGCAGGTGCGGCCGTGCCACATCTTTAACGTGAGTTTCTACCATTTCCACTTCGGCGCCAATGCCGCGACCACTGGTTGACAGTCACTGTCACTGGAAACATCTTTTTGAATCCCCCCCCTTCCCTAATTCACTGACATCCGCACACGAGTTGCCTCTTTCCTGTGAACGCGTCTTCAACTAGAATGACACATCCATTAGTCTTGGAGGGCATGCCTGGAGTTTATTTCTCAAGGGAATGTTTTTCGCTGCAGAAATTTTGATTTTCTTCGTGGCCCCGATTGTCGAATCTCATTTCCTTCATGCTCGGAACATATCGATTTCCTTCCATGCGATCTTTTGTAACAGACTGGTGAGGCCGGATGTAATCAAGACAGCCTGTTTTAATTACATAGTGTTACCCTACCCTGAAGTTGGTGCGTGAGCTCTAAATGCGGGGACAACGTTGGTCTTTCTACAATATGCGCAGTGCAGTGATCGGCAACATACTTTGACCTCCGTGAACATGCAACGCGGAGTAGCAGAACCTCCTCTTTTATGCGAGTAAGTAATCGTCTACGAGCGCCGCTCACGCAGCAAATTCCCGACTCCGATATATCATGATTCCTCTTTTACGCGAGTAAGCAATTGTGTATTACACCAACACTTCCCCTAAACACTGATACGACAAAAAGAATTGACCGAAGTCTATCTACAGCAAGCGCTATTTAGCCGCCGCAGTCCACAAAACGGTCTCAAATTACGAGATCACGGTACAGCAACTTCCTCAACGCCACCGCGCGTCCTGCGGCTGGTAGTTAGTAGTAAGTATTATCTCCATCCATTGATTACCATTAGCTATCGTGCCTGATATACCGTGACGGTGCAGAATGCAACCTCCGCGTCCTTCCACACTGAAAGTGGTTGTGTAGTGCTAGTTTAAGTTAGTGATGTGACTTGTGAATATGGCTATTTGGTGAGTTACTTTACTATGGTCGATTTCTAGAGCCTCGAGTACGTAAAACCCATACGGACGTCAATGGTCAATGAATGTGTCGTCCCTGAGGGTGACTTCATGGCATCTTCCGGGATGCATTGAATATTGACGCAATACAATACGTTAAGGCGACTTATTATCTAATTCCGCATCTGGCACATCAAAGATTCCTGAATCCGTACCTAAGCGCTAAGCAATTACTACCCCACTGCACGACCCCTCAGACATGAGGTGGCAGAGAACGAGTTCGCTCCCACGATACATTGATAAGTTTACACGCACACATCCATATATATAGGGTGTCCGACGCCAGCCATGCACCAGGCGGCTAGAACAGTGGAAGATACAAGTCATTCGTCAGCAGTAGTCACTAGTACCTATTTAATATACCCAGTACTAAAAGTTAAAACCTAGTAACAGTTATGTCAACTTGTCCAATAACAAAACGTGCTAATACGCCGACACTATCTGCCGAGCACCCGGGCCAGCCATCACCTGAACAATGGCGCCAGTACAGCCAGCAGACTTTCTGATGTGGGCCCGGACAAGATCGTCACGGCACATGACAAGTTCACATTGTGAACATCTGTATTGGATTCCGAGATGTCTCGCGATGTGCCTCGCGACACTGCCTATCTTCAAAGGTCCTTCCGCCATCGAGCACGAACCCCAACGGCATACGAGGTCCCCACTGGCGCCGCACACGATACCATGGCATTGGCGGAAATGGGAAAGAATTTCTGTGCGTGTGCCTTCGATGAACATGGTGCAGGGTTCGTCGCTCCAGGCGCAACGATAGACTGGGACTGCGGAATGGCGCGCTTTAATAGCGGTGCTCGCCTCGACATGTATGACTATGGCGTCGGGGGGACTCGTGGAATCACATGGGCAGTCACACAGGAAGCATCTAGTAGAATGCAACGTGAATATCGGGTCTAATGTCTACAAGTAAAGGCTATTACCTAGAGGGGAGTTCCCCCTGGTGTGGGAATTCGCTCAGGATGGGTGTAAAGTCGGGAAACGCGTTCATAGCCAGAGTAGTAGATACTGTGCACAACCGTCGAGTTTAGAGAAGTAGGCTGAGCCAGACATAGATTTGTCGTCCTGTTTTATACCCGAAGCTGTAGATTACTTCAACACCTTCGATCGGTGATATAAAACTATTTCTTTCTGGGAACTGGACGAGGCGCCTGACTTGTCATAACGGTAGATATATGAGAGACCGTATTGTGTGGAATGAGGGAAGCCACTCAGGGTGAAGTGAATCTGCTGCAGACACGTTAATTAGCTGGCAGCCCAACCCAAAACAAATTTCGGACTCTGATCTCGCGATTATGTTGGAGCATGTCTCGCAGTCCGAGAATGCCGATGATGGTGAATAAAATCAAATGCGATGCCTCCCCGTTCAAGGGAGTTGTGAGATGAGGTCTCAGAAGCTGATGTACAGGACCAAAAGATGGCACCTCGCCTTGCGGCTACTAACACGTAACGAACTGTACGCTGTAGTGGGACACCTTTGCAGGTGTAGGCAGATCGGGAGTAGGCAGGTCAGGCATAGGCCGGTGGTTGGGTAGCGGAGTGAGAGGTAGAGGTAGAGGTAGAAGTGTCAGGGGGTCCGGAAGACACCGGGGTCACGTTGCACATAGACGCAGAGACATCAACAACCACGACGTCTCGGTTCTCCTCCTCCTCTCTAGAGAGCAGCGCCGCAAACATAGAGGAAATGGGCAATGATGTCCAGGGAATATACACACAGACCTATGTCGAAAAGTCCCCCTCGGATTTACAGAGGATAACTATAAGATAAACACGTCGCCATTATTTTACCGTTTGTCCAAGTAATTAATAAGTAAACACTTTAGCCTGGATTCCAATCAATTCTCTAGTACTTCCAGCCCTACAACCTGCGTGTTTCGAGTCATCGACCTGAGCTGTACCCTTCCCAGGTCCTAATCGTGGTAGGCCTCAACAGAAACGTGCCAAAAAGCCAGTCAGCGCCCCCTTCAAGCCACGATCAGCAGCAGGCATGGAAAGGAAGATACCTAGCGGTAGCGCTACCAGCCTCACGAGGAAAAGAGAACTGTGACATTCCTCGACCTGTTTCAAATGAATGCCGGCAATCCTATGATGGAACCTCCCCGAACATTTGAGCCAGAAATGAGTATTGCAGAATCAGAGGCACTTATCAGGAGGATGCAAGAGCAGCCTGATCGACGGTACCCTAGCGAAGCACCACCAATAGATGAGGATCCGGGGACTGATACGGACGCATACATTGACCCATCCATTCTGTATTAGGATCATCAGTCGGCAATGATCGGGCCATGGCACGATGACTTACCTTACGAACGATGAAGCACGCGATAGGCTACGTTTGCCAGAGCAACCACGGCTCAATCAGGTTTTTGATCAGATGGTGGTAAGATCACGATCAGTAAGATTGAGTCGGAGGATAGCGTGAGGGAAAGCAAAACCTTCGTAGTAGATAGGAACCGTTTGGGTGACACCAGAATCGGGTATTTGATCAAATTGAGGATAATCTTCGTTAGTGCATAGTTCTGGGTTAAATGACGACTCAGCTGGAGGAAGGGTCTGACGAGGCTGTGGATATTCCTAGCTGCTGCTCGTCCTCAGGTTTCCGCGCTTGCAGCATTGCAAGATGCTCTTGATTGCGTTGATCAAGTTCAATATGCATGTGGCAGGTCTTTTTGGCTTGCAGAAGGAAGTCGACCATCATCAGCAAGGGTACAGCAACTACACGTACCCTATTCAAGCGACATTCTAAGAGCTCACGATGGCAAGCTCCAACGCTGTCCGACTGAATCGTCCTGGGCAGTACTGCAGATGATGAGTGTGCAGAGCCAGCAGAATGCAATGCATGCCATCGTCGTGGTAGAAGACGAGGCGCCAACAGCATACTGTGAGCGTGCGGTTGGCAAGACTTGGCGATTTTCGAACACGAGGCTCGCCATGAGGAAGTAGGAGTAACTGATTATTTACAGGAAACACGAGGCGTACATCTACATTAGGTTTATTACATGGGATTTCCCTAACGTAACGGTTACCTTTATTTCAATCGAAATTCCGGTAATGTCCATACCCAGCCACCATTCATGCAATCGCCCACTAGTATGCGCCCAGTGTCATAAAGTCTCGGCTAAGAACGACAATAACAAAACCTGGCCATCTGAACCAAGCAAGATCATCGCCGTCTTCGGCGCCTAGTTATCATTTGTGTACGCGGTGTAAGTATACCGAGTCCGTCATCCGAAATCTGTATCATCAAGCGTCAGCATGGCTAACACAGTAGACCCAAATTCACCACAATCCCTTGCTGGCCGTCATGTTGCTGTGTTGTACCCTTGCCACGAATGCCTCAAGATTATTTCTTCCTGTAGTTATCATGTCTACAATATCACGGACTCGTGAATTCACTGATGACAGTTTGTCACACACTGAACTGCTTTTCTCAACAATATTCAAAGAATACATAGCTTAGCACGTGAAATTGTGAACATTGTCCGTCTCCCCCACCCTGCCCATGCATTTACGAATGCCTGGGCCATCACGCATCAGATCTCAGAGGCCATCCCGTCGGAATGAACAAGGGGTCAAGTGACATCGAACCTTTCCGTCGGATAGTTCGACAGCCGTGACAGTGCACACTAAGTACTCCACTTATTGTTGCTTTTTACAATTGGCTGATTATCGCTTGATCACTGTAATTCGACATGCACATACCTGCCAACGGTCAGCTCTCCGTCCGAATACTTTTATGGTCTGCACTCACCATTCAAAATTGCGTTTATAAATGATTATTTGGTGATGACTTGGCAACTGGTACGCAAACACCCTTGCAGAAGTTGTACGGTGTTTTTCAGTTCCTACTTGGGTGGCTCTCCGAACTGGACGAGGCGGACATTTTAATATTGTCATTCGCGGGACCTTGGCAAGTTCAACTTAGGCGAGATACTCGATCCCTTCTATCAGGGCCAGAAACCTACTCCGCCTTCCAATCAAAGAAGTATTCGCGGGAACGTGGCAAAAGACACGACCATGGCATGTCCGTCTATCATCCTAGACATCATGCGGCCAAACTTCTTGACGACAGCGAAATGTGTTATGAAACTGACCGATAAGGCCAAAGCCGCAGTCGTCGAAGAGAAGCTTGATGGTGCCTCAACGAGAAAAAGATACCAGCGGGGCAAGCACGGCACCCATCAAATCCAAAAAGGTTAAACTACCACACCGAATGGAGCCACCCAAGATACACCACGATCGGCAGACATAACACCTCCACCGCCGGCAATGTCGGCGCCTCCACGAACAGTGGTTCGTACCGAAGAGGAGGCTGCAATATACGATGACACGATTGTGATAGTGCAAGTTTTCATCAATACTTACACGTTCATCTAAACTCACCAGGAATACAACGGGAGAATCAATTTCATGACCGAGCGACGGTCTTTGCCAAACCATCGAGCATTTGTGGCGTTCTCAGTGCATCTAGAGCACAATAAGGTTCCGTTAAGCATGCCGTTAGTAATGAGGTAAGATTCAAGTCCAAAGTTCGAACACCCGCAATGCCAAAACCCCCAACACCATCGCTTAGAGAATAAGGAATTAATGTCTACAATCTAAGTATTTCGCGCTGGCACCTATATGCACTCATTTCTCGTGCATCTCAATGACATCAATTAATCAGGAGCGGCTCTACAAAGGGTATAAAAACATGATAGCTAGCGTAAGTAACCTCGAGGCATTAACAGTGTGCGACTCGGAAATGCAACGAGCGCTCGATGTCTCGGTTAGTACCTTCAATGAACATTCTGCAGGGAGAATGTTCATTGTCCCAGTCACAGCGATAGACTAGAATTTCCACCGCAGCATCGCGGGCTTTAACAGCAGCGCGGGGCTCAACGTCTATGACAAGGGGTCCTGGGGGCTTGCGGAATCACATGGGCAGTGAGGCAAGGAGCATCTGTGAGAATGGCACGTAAATATCGGGGCAGATGTCCACAAGTCGGTCCTTTACCGGAGAACATAAATACAGCACCGATGTGTCAAGAGCTCGGTTTATATTACTTCGAGTATTGGGGCAAGTACTATCCTGCCCTGCGCAATCGGCACCCACGAGAAGTCGGCAGTCACGCTTTTCGCAGGGTTTTTTGTGACAGATCGTGACTAATTGTAACGAAAATGTCACATTTTCCCGCTAAAATTGTGACTGCCGACTTCTGGGGGGTGCCGATTGCGCAGGACAGGATAGTAGATGTCCGATGTCATCCAGATGAATACATGCTTCGTGAAAGAAGGTCACATAGATGGAAAAGTCGAAGGGGTACTTAGCAGCGTAGCACTTCAAGCAGCACCGGCGGCGTTCGATGAATCAAGATCTGCCAAACATTGAGAATGAGTACTGTGAGCGATGAACGATTTTCATTGGGTGACTGTTATGTAATGATAGCGGTGCTTGCGCACCAAGTCCCCGATATCTGATGCCTAGTGCACAGCTGTTGGAGAAAATAGGGATATCATGACTGACACACAGGGAGCATATCGGCTCCCACGACTAGAACACAGTTAATATATCATACTTTTATATCTCTCATCGTTGGCACAACTATGAACACACTGCAGACAGCGGTAGTTGTAAAGCTGTGAAGGTGAGACAAGGTTGACGGAAACGCCCGGGCTGAATCGACCGCGAGACGCGAGACACGAGAAACTGTTGTAGTGGGGCGTTCTGGCAGGACATCGGGAGGTCCGGGCATAGTGGCAGGAGTCCTGGCTCGTAGTAGGTAGTCTCGTTCGTCCGCATGTCGTAGTCCATCCTCGATAGTAGAGCTGCCGCCTCCCGCCTTAGAAATTTGGCCTGGGTTTCCCCTATCAGTCCGTGCCCGTTCCACTGTACAACGGGCATAATAAGGTTGGGCTGCAGAGAAAAGTAGAGACAATTAGGCGTATTCGACCGACAATGACCCTCCCCCACTAACGTGGGAGTTGGGGATGAAGCATCATGAGTTGAATTGAATTGAATACCATATCATGGATCAATGCATGTGGGCGCGATACATTTGGCACCTAGGACTCCAAGTGTAGTAGACAAGTCTGAGGTCGAGAGATGGCGGCGATCATCCTTCCCGGCTCGTGTTTTCCCTGGGATCTTTTAGAAGTTGCCATTAGGTAATGGCTCTTAACCCTAGACTTACAATTGTCGTGGTTGGTGATAATTATCTGGATTACACAGGATTCCCCGACATCCCTGTCTCCAGCAACGACGGGTGGCATCTCCGCAATGTGATTCCATGTCACCCGGAGATGAAGGCAGCGTGGCGTCATCGCGGTGAGGGCTGATATGGTCTCACCCCTCATTGGAGAGTTACGAAAAATACCCGTTGAACTGCGAAATAATATGAGAACTTCTTATCATAAATTTTAAGCGGATCACGTCAAACGGACCATGTCTCAGTGCACGCAACAATGATTCTGCGGTTCGCAGCGGCATCTGATAACAATACTCACTGCGGTCACGGAAGCTAAGTAAGCATAAGGTGAGAGTTGATATTCGATAGTATACCGCATTCATCTATCACAGTCGCCTTGTGCAATCGCCGTGTTTTGTGAATCGTCATAGATGTGCGAAGGCGAGCAAAAGAAGATCTTCAGTGGATAAGTTACCACATTTGAGAGCCAAATTTCCCTGCAATCGTCGTGTTTTGTAAATCATATGTAGCGGGCCAGCGAAAGAACTTTTACTTCCGAAGTCTCAGTGCTGGCACAGCGCCATGGCGTTATTGACATCCGCGAACACCAGAAGACACTGCTCTGGCTTACTCGAACGTATCAATACGTCAAGCGATCGTTGATTGACCACGAGGGGAGTTCCTCATGTTGATGGCAAATGACATCCTGTGAGTCCGCTCCACTCAGCAGCGCGTCACTGGCGGGATGTGATGGAAGGAAAGAAGGCGGTAATGAAATTGAGTTTGACGCCAGACTCCTCATGCAACTGAGATTCCGATCGAGGCTCGATATTCAATTGAGCGGGCTCGAAGCCTTGAAGCCCCATTAATCAGGCAAGCATCTACGTAAGGCACTGAGCAATATTTTGGGTGCAACCGTCACAGATGGCATCCTGCCAAGATCTGATGTGAAAGATGCGAAACGTGTTGTTCTAAATCGACGAAAGATGTGAAACACATTATGAACATTGTGCGTACTACGAACCTCGAGGCACTGTCAATGTTCAATGTTTTGCAACTTTTTGTTCGCTTTGTTGGTGGGGGTTCTTGAGCTTCCAAATCGACTGGGACAGTGTCGGTGTACCAGCTGTCTGTTTCCGGGCGCTTGTTCTTGGCGGTGATTCAGGTGTTCGTGAGATTCATCGGAAGCGTTGTCACGGATTGGTAGAGACGTCATGTTTCAATGAAGGAGTCTATGGCACGCAATGCTGTTAGTCAGGGAACGAAAGTTAATAGAGGGCGGCTGTACTTGCCTTTGCTCCATATCTTGCATGCCTCCGTGAACTTGATCAGGACACCGGCCATATCGTTGTGAAACTAGTAGACAATCAACTCGATATTCACGAGATTGAGCTGCTAGCCACTCACCTTCAGCCCTTCGTCTAGATTCCGAATGATCTCTCTATAATGAGAATAAGCCAGGTCAAGAAATTGAAGGGCCCGCTCTCGATCCTTGACGGCAGGGTCTCGTTTCCTAGACTGAATGAAAGCGTCATTTGTGGACTTGGACATTGTCAGGAGATAATTGGAACGGACCGTTGACTGAAACGACCTTGATTGACGCTAGAATTTCCTCTTGTTTTTTCCGCCCCTCGGTCAGACCTTGAATAAACTTATCGTACTTGGCGAGCTCGTTGCCGGAAACATCTTCAAACATGGCAGCGCTCACTTCTGTCCCATAATTTAAGTTTGCTGCTGCCGTCAGCACCTTTGGCCGTATATCGTCGCGTCCCGCTTGTCTTTGGGCGCGAACAACAAGGTCGTCTCGAGTGCGACGAATATCATCCAGAGTCTAACACGCCACACATGGTGCAAGCGTGGATTTGAGTCTGGCTAGTTGTCACTGCCTTCCCTATCATAGGAACTCTCAACGACGGCACCAAAGCTTCGAGCTCATCATGTTAGCGTGTAATTGTGTATAGCTGGGCCCCGTCCGCACCTCGTCGTGAGTAAGCTCGGCGATTTGATCATCCCAGTCCTCCCATTTTCTCCGCACGAGTTCGTCGCTTTCTGCTGCCTGAGTCAGGATAGTCCGATACCATTGTTGCTTCATGACAAGTTCTTGGTTTGCTTCATGAAATGGAGGGCAGTTTGTTGGTGTCGCTCTGTGCGCAGCTTCGTCCTCGGACGCCTCGCTGTCTAAAATATCCATAGCCTAGAAACCCGTACCATAAAAGATAATCCAAACGTATACGCAAAAAGACAATACCTCGTCGAGTATGCCGAGCACGTGTCGAGAGTGACGCTGAACGTCGTCGAGATAGACATCGATCTTCGTGGGCCCTTGTTCTAGACGTATTTCTTCAGCTTTCCTCAAGAGACTTGGAGGTAACCCGAAAGGACGTTCCAAGGCTTCCAATGATAACGGCAAGTTCAGAGATTGGAGTATCCTGCACTCGGTCAATTCAGGAATAGTTAAAAGGAAGCGCCGATCTGACCTATCGGCTTCCTTGTTGAAATTCTGGGATGGTTCGACAAATTTTTCTTGGAGCAGATTTCCCTTGTTGCCATTATACATATCTGGATTGATCGATCAGCATGAGGCTTCGCATTGTAACTCAACCTTGACTTACTGATAGTTCCTGAGCACCCCATCCCAGCATATCACCAAATATTATGCTGTCATCACCGATCACGCGTTCGGGGTCCTGTAGCCCGGGCGGAACGATGCTGTGGACCATAGATACTTCTTGAATCGCTGGGATATCAGAAGGTGCGGGAACATGTTGATGGTGTATCAGGTAGTTGTCTCTTTCTGCACAACGTCAAGTAATGACTGAAAGGAGATGTTAAACACGGCGATTCAGTAGGGCGCGGGATGAGAATGAACCTTGACATCGTTTAGGACTCTTCAGCGACGCCAGCACACTTAGCGATGTCGAATGCTTTTTTAGTATCTGTTTCTGCAATAATTAGACGCTGTATATCGTCACCGTACCTGTGACAGTTTCAGCAAGGAAGGAACGCGTCATCTGCCACCAACCCGG
Organism: Suillus ampliporus; assembly: GCA_016584345.1. Lineage (NCBI taxonomy): Eukaryota > Fungi > Basidiomycota > Agaricomycetes > Boletales > Suillaceae > Suillus > Suillus ampliporus. Next base: position 146,850 of record JABCPV010000022.1, read on the forward strand.
AGGCCTCGAACTTGTCCATACATATTCCTATACTGCGATGCCGCACTGAAATGATAGTTCTTCGTCTCCAGGTGAGGAATCGAACTCTATTCACTTAGGTCAATACACATGGTAAGAGCCACGAGATCATGCTTACAGGCGGCAGAGCATCACGACTGACCTCGGTGGCCAGGCGAATCTAACGTAAGGAATGGGATACAAAACTTTGGTCGCTAATTTGGCCATAAGGCTATTCTTATGATTCAAACCACTAGTCAGACTGTAGAGTGGTTGAGGGAAAACATTACCACTACGGGCGCGCTGCCAGATACATCCCTGGGCTTGTGCCGGCATGAGCCACCCAGACTTTTTACAAAATCCTGAGTCAGGTCGGAAGATATTTTTTCTGAGTCTACTAAGGGACTGAATTTTAGGAGTGCTGACGTGGACAGGAAGGCCAAGATTCGTCAGCGCCAAAGCGGCATTCCTCAGGCCTGGTGCAGCATAAGGTAATTTTCATCTTCCAATCGCTTAACTTACCTGATCAAAAACATTTGCACGTTTTTGGCCATCTTGACCGGATGATCCGGATCTGTCTTCTGAAGTTCGGAGGCAGCCAATTGGGAATATTAGTAGCACTGTTATGTTGATTCTTGAACAAGATTGCCAAAAGCCCGCTCAAACTCAATACTCCTTAAAGTCACGGGGAGAGAGCACGGGCTCGAAGAAAACGCGTGTGCGTATGAAAATCCAGATTGATCCAGGGTTGTCAGTACTGCGTAAAAAGAAACATGAAATTGGCAACTGACGTCGGACGGTAATTTGGTTAGAACGAATACAAGTTGAGCGTCGTAACTGCTTCTAGTCAGATTGCTCGTCGGGATGAGGTAGTGGACTCACTATAATGCGAAAGTGACATGTAATACGCCCCCGCTGCCGGTATCCCGCAATCACTCGGACGCCGCACATATATGCATCCGGGTGATCTTCTGTGTGATTTTGAATGTAATCGCGAGCGACAGTGGATATAGGGCATGAATACGTCTTCTTGAAAGCAATGCTGAGGTGGTTTGGCATAATGGATGCCCTATGACCTCGTGGAGAGGCCCGCAGGGATGAAGTCATTTGAATTATAGATAGGCATCACAGGTTCGAGTCAACGTGCTCATGTGTGCCCGGGCTTCGCACACAACTCACTTTACGCGCCAGTTGCCTTTGTTGCTCGTGCAACCGTGCAGCCTTCACAGTATTAGTGTTAGTGGATTGAATCATTTGCAATGCAAGTCAATCAAGTAGGGTCGCGAAGAACACGTGACAATTACCTGCATGGTTAGCATTCATTAATATTCATTCTTTGAATCATGTTCCTGAGACTAGTCCCCAAAAAACCTCCAGCCGGCCGGGTAAAGCAACAAGACAGCACAAGAATAACAGCGGTCTGAAGATCAAGTCCAAGCAGAACTCTTCGAAACGACTTGGCCACGTCCCTCAAGGTTATCTTTACATCACCGTCACCGTCGGACGGATGGTGCCGTTAATTAGACTCGTAACCAGTCTGACTATAGCGTCAATTTGAACCACTCGAGTTATCCGTGGTAGTATACGCCAGGCTGGTCACGAGCCTAGCCGTTAATACTTTGGGCTTAACTTCCGGGTTCGGCGCCTATCCTGAATGAGCCCTGCCGATCACACTATACAAATGGTCACCCCATTCTGTCAGCATCAGTATCCGACTTATCAGAGCGTCGTGGTCCACGGATTTTACCTCACCAGTGACCACGCGGTTTGCAGCTTGACGTAGTCACTGGCCACGCGAAATGATGAAGTTATGTGACTGATGATGATACAAGTTCGCATTCGGCACATATCAATTTAATAGGAGCAAGTTTCTATCTCATGCTCGGGTCCATGGTTCTTGTCGAGCTGATATTCTTGGCAGGTGTGGTCGTGCATCTACAGCATGGGTTCTGGAGTCCATCATTTCCGATCCTTGTTACATGTTGGTCTTCCGGCTCAAAAGGTTACAAATTGTCGTGGCCTAACTTGGGCTTGGGCTTCAAGGGACGTATACGTACCTTCGGCCCCCTTCGTAGTCTTCAGGGAGTTCCAAATGTCTCGCCAAAATGTTCAACCTTACGAACGTCCTGAAAATGGCGGCGGTGAAGAATTCACAAGTAGAAGTTAGTTGTCTATTCACTTGCCCTTGACTTTGTTAGAATCGAAACGACCCTGTTAAGGTACGCATTCGCGCAAACTTCTGGGCAGTGGGCCCCATCATTGGCGGCCTAAAGCTCTTTCGTATGGTCAGTTCGTTTTGACCAAGTATCCAACTCTTGATTGATGTTCGTTTTAGCTCGCAGGCTGGGGATACGATGTGGAATTTATATCCCCAAGTGGGCAACGGCAACGCGACATTTTCAGGCCCACCGATATTCGTCGCCCATGACTTGAGCATGTAGTGTGAGGGCATCTCACAGCCTTGGACTTTTGCTACGCCCCCTGATGTGCATGTAGAACCTTCAATTCTCAAATCATTCGTTGCGACCAGAGCGGAATCATAATATAATCGGCTTAGCCCAAGATACACATGTACCGCCGTGAGTAAAGTGTCGTCGGAGACGACTCTGCAGTGACCATTACCAAAATCGCAAATCTTAATATCCGCATGTTTCATCCCAAACGAAATGCCGCGAGATGGCCGTATTTGGTTTGATTCATGGGTAAACTTAACTTTGCCACAGACCTGCCAATCTTCCTTATGCAGCCCAAAAATCGAATCTTAAAAGAGGGTGCTGGTCCCCGGACGTACAGCGACTTTACGCAAAACGACATGTTTATCGGATCTATCGCAACTTTTTATCAAGCTCCTTCACCTTTATTTATTTATTTTCAATCCAGTTTATTGTCGTCTTGGGAATGCCTGATGTAGACAGTAATTTCTCCTCCCTCACCCACTTTAAGGGTGCTTGTACATACTACATGATCATGAGGTAGAAGAGCACGAGTCTGTCTCCATTATCCATACGTGGATACGCATATACGACGCATGACGCGGCCCAGCCACGCTCCAGGTAGTCGTAAGTCAAGTCGTAATCGTCTCTAATTAGTAATCACAGTGTATCTCGGTTTGCCGGAGTTCAAAAGAAAACTGCAAGGGTCAGACAATTATCTACTCAGCGTATGTTCAGCGTTAGTAGGCATGTTTTCAGCTCATCGCCCGCTTCCGGCGCTCAGGGGTAAAGCCCACCCGCTAGACACGTGTCAATAGTATTAAAAACCTCCCCAGCTCCTGGGCAAAGTAGAAGGGATACTAGTAAGACTGGGAAAAGAGTCAGGGACTGAATCATGGTTGTGGCTGACCATGATGCAGGATGCAGTCGTGACTGCATAGTATTGAGAGGGGACAAAGGTGAGTGTTCATCAGGCACCGTGGTGTAGCCATCAATGTGTCGATTGTTTGTACGTTGGTTTTTGCTTCGTAAAGAAGCATGAATATGGTTTCCAGAAGATACCTGTTGCTCGTTCCCGCGCGAAATTCCCGCGCGAAACGGTGACACTCGATAAAGACTCGGCGGTGGAGATTTCTCCCAGATCAGTAACAAAGAGTGCTTGCCAGCATGCCCAGATGTCTGGATCGATCTGGGATAACACTTACTAGGCCTACTTGGGGGGGTCGGAAAAAATCTAAGGGTCATTATGATAGGTGCAAAATGGGCGCCGCTGCATTACGAGTTTGGTTAGTGGGGCCCAAGTGGGGCCTTACAAACTTCGACTGACTTGTCCGCATCGAGGTCTGTCGAAGTGTATACAATTTCCACTTCGATTGGCTTCGGTTCACCTCGCGATTGCAACGTTGACCTTTGAACACCAAAAACGCATTTTTTTGTGCTTACGGGAAGCCATCCAGTACGTACTAATAATTAGCAACTAAAGTAAATCGTTGGCTAAGGCAAATCCACGCGTCCAGTACAAAAAAAAACTTACGCTGAGACTATCCACCGAGCTCCTGAGCCAGGAACCAGCTGAACCTCAGCGTCAGCACAACCAGGAAGCCTTCTGATATGGTCCCGAACAACATCATCACGAGCCATGACGAGTTCGCATCGTGAGCACCTGAACTGGATACCCAGGTGCCTCAAGATGTGCCTCGCAATACTCCCCATCTTCAAAGGTCCGTCTATCGAGCATGAACTCCAACGGCATTCGAGGGCATCTTTTACATTGTGGAAGAGACCATGGTGTTGCCGGAGATGGGAAAAAATGTCTCTGGGAGTTCCTTCAATGAACATGCCGCAAGGAGAATGTTCGTCGTCCCAGGCACACTGATAGACTAGAATTTCTACCACGGCATGGCGAGCTTTGAGGGCAGTGGTGGGCTCAACGTCTATGACGAGGGCGTCTGGGGGGCTTGTAGAATCGCACGGGCAGCGAGGCAAGGGGCATCTAAGAGAATGGTATGTAAATATTGGGATCAATGTCCACAAGACAGTCCCTTACCTGGAGAACATCGCGGGGAGATGAGTACTATGGGGGGGGCTTTAGACACTTAGATAGAACCGATAGGTCGAGCTCAGTTTATATCACTTGGAGTATCGGAACAGTCGTTACTTAGTGCGAGCGCCACATGTATAGATGGCGTAAGAGAGGAGGTTGACCATGTCATGTTCACGGAGGTTCAAGATAGCCGAGCCCCGTTGAATATCACTGCAAAGATTGAAAAAAGACGTCCATGCGTCTACTCACATTATTTCTTCGGCCGACTTCGAGTGAAGCCTGGAGTGATTTGACTCTGTGTAATTAGAACAGGCTGTCCAGTGACAATCAGACCAGCCAAATCGAGTTCATGGTTCGTTACAGAAGGTCACTGATCGGCGGAAATGTTTGAAGGGCTAGTATTTTCTAGTGCGTGGTCGTTCATTTATACAAGACCGCCGGCGAATTTAAATAACAGCAGTTATAAATCGGCTGCTAAACATGACAATGAGCACAGACCAAGTATACTGATGTGTACTTATGTAATGAATCGATCATTTACACGGGTGGCCAGGTCGATATTTGGCATCTAGGACTCCAAATGTAGACGAGTCCGAGGTCGAGAGGTGCGGCGACAATCTTTCCCGGCTCGTGTTTCCCCTAGAATGTCTTTTAGAAGATGTCTAATGGTTCTTGACCCTAGACTCACAATTGTCATAACAGTTTACCGACATGACTGCTTCCATTGCATGCCACCCGCAATGATGGCAGCGCGGCGTCATCACGGTGAGAGGACTGATATGACGCCCACGAGTTACGGGAAACACCCGACGAAACTGCGAAACTGCACCAGACAGTAACATGAGAACTCTTATTACTACAAATATCAATCGGACCATGTCGCAGTGCACGCGACAATGACTGTGTGGTCGCAGAAGTCAAGCAAGCATAAAGAACGAGTTAATATTCAACAACGGAAAAGTTGACCATATGTTTCGTCACAATCGCCTTGCAATCGCCGTATTTTGTAAATCGTGATGAAGGGTACGAGGGCCAGTGAAAGAACTTTAATTCGAGAGTTAGCATAGCTCAATGTCAATATTGACATCCACGAACACAAGACACTGCTCCGGTTCGCTCGAACACACCAACACGTTTACCAGTAATTGATTGACCACGAGGGAAGTTCCTCATGTTGATAGCGAATGACATCCTGTGGGTCCGCTCCAAGTCACCGGCGGGATGTGTCTAAGAACCATCTACGTATGGTATGGCGATCGATGAATGACGTTTGGGTTGCAGCCCATTTTAATGAATATTCTCACCGAAAATAAAGAGATCCTGCGCTCCCGTGGCCGAATATCAGTGTGGCTGCGCGTTGATGCATGATGGAAGGAAAGAAGGCGGTAGTGAAATTGAGTTTGAGACCAGACTCATCACGCAAAGGAGATTCCGATCGAGGCTCGACATTCAATTGAGCGGGCCTGAACACCGCATCAATCAGGCAAGCGTCTCCGTAAGGCGCTGTGCAATATTTTGGGTGTATCACAGATGGTCACATACTCTGCCAAGATCTGATGTGAAAGATGCGAAACGTGTTGTTCTAAATCAGCAAAAGATGTGAAACAAAATATGAACATTGAGTGCACTACGAACCTCGAGGCACTGTCACTAGCATGTTCAATTGTGGTATTGAAGGAAGGACATCCTAGCAAGCAAAGGCTCTGTTGATACTATTATGGTAATTTTGCGCCACCCGAGATATTCTCAGCGTTTCGTTGGTCTTGCCACAGCTGCAGTTGTGTTGCGCGCCGCATTGGCGGTATCATATTGTTTTCGTCTCCTCTCATTGCCTTCTTCCCCCGCCTCCATCCTCTTTTCTTTCTTTTGTTGATACCCGCAAGTTTCGATATCCAACAGCCTTTTTTTTTTTGTTACCAGGCTGCGCCGGTGCTAGCTCAGGAATCTAGGAAATCTTTGGCTTTCTACCAGTGACCTCGCAACCCTCTAGTGGGTCGACTTCAAAGTCTATCTGGGTCCTCGCTTCACGATTCAAGATCAACCACCTTTTTTCAACCCATCATGTCTTATGTCGATCAACCAACCTCCCCCGCCGCAGCTATGGGGAGGAGGCTCACGAATAGGAATACCAACCGCTATAGTGTTACCGCCCTTTTCAGTATGGCAGCGGAACAGGATGTGGAAGTGGAGGATGATCTTGCTCGAGGTGCGTTGCAGTCATCATATCTTACAAGTCCGTGTTTCGAAGGGCTCGCAAATAGCACAAAAACGCCTTCGTGACCTCAAAGGCAAGATATCCGCCCAGTCCAAGAAGAACTTTGTGCTCGAACGTGATGTCCGTTACCTCGACTCTCGCATCGCTCTCCTTATTCAGAATCGTATGGCCGCTGATGAGGTCAGTGCTCTGATCCTGTGTTTGTATTCTATATTTCGGCTCACCTATATGGATTAGCAACGTGAAGTGGAACGGACGCTGGAGGAAGTGGATCCAACCGAAGGCCATTACCCCGATGACCGAAAGTTGCAACAGTACTCCAACCTATTCTTTCTTCTCCAGTCTGAACCCCGTCATATCGCTGCACTATGCCGACTTGTCAGCTTGTCAGAGATCGACACTCTCTTACAGACGGTGATGTTCACTCTGTACGGGAACCAATACGAGAGTCGTGAAGAGCATCTTCTTTTAACGATGTTCCAGTCAGTGTTGTCCGCGCAGTTTGAGACAGCAACCGAGTTTGGGTCGCTACTGCGTGCTAACACTCCTGTGTCGCGGATGATGACTACATATACCCGACGAGGTCCTGGACAAAGTTACCTCAAGGGTGTGTTGGCAGAACGCATCAATAGCTTGATTGAACACAAAGACTTGAACCTTGAGATTAATCCTGTGAAGGTGAGTCATGATGGGTGCCGAGAGGTATGTCGAAATCTCTGACGAATACACAGGTGTACGAGCAAATGATAAACCAAATAGAAGAAGAAACAGGTACATTACCACCCAACCTACCTCGCGGAGTACCCCCAGAAGTCGCTGCCGAGAATGCCGATGTTCAAGCTATCATTGCACCACGGCTTACAATGCTAATGGAAATCGCGAATAGCTTCCTCGTAACCATAATAGAAAGTATGGAAAGTGTGCCGTATGGTATTCGATGGATCTGCAAGCAGATCCGAAGTTTGACCCGGGTCCGTTCGCTTGTATCATCCCCTTCATTTAATGCTAATCCTCCTGTGTGTCACAGCGAAAGTACCCCGAGGCAACCGATTACGCTATTTGCTCATTGATAGGAGGCTTCTTCTTCCTACGATTCATCAACCCTGCTATCGTCACTCCCCAAGCATATATGCTCGTTGAAGGTGTCCCCGCTAAGCACCCTCGTCGAACACTGACGCTGGTATGTACCGTATCAGCGCTTCCGTTTTCACGGTCTTAGCTTGTAATTTCCCTCATTAGATTGCGAAGATGCTGCAAAACCTTGCGAACAAACCCTCGTATGCGAAGGAGATCTACATGATCACGCTGAACCCCTTTGTAGAAAATAATAAAGCGCGAATCAACCAATTCCTTAACAACCTCTGCGAAGTCGGGGATTTCTATGAGACTCTTGAAGTACGTTCGAGCATGACACGTGTCGTCCACGTCAGCTAACGATTTGTTTTAGATGGACCAGTACATGGCTCTATCCAAGAAAGACCTCATGATCCATATTACCATGAACGAGTTGTACAATACCCACTCTTTGATCCTACAGCACGTCGAAACTCTCGTAAGTATACCTTACTTCTTACCTACTGGTTCCTGACAGCCGTGCGCCAGTCACCAAACGACAAGCAGCATTTACGTATATTGACTGATGAACTCGGACCTGCTCCATCACAAGTTCCACGCAAGGAGAACCGTGCCATCGAACTGAATCTGTACAGCCGCTGGGAAACGCCTGTACAGGATATTCAGAGCGCTCTGATGGACTCGGTGTCAACGAGTGACATGCTGTACATGGAAACCAAGTCTATTCTTGTACAGCTCATCCGTTCCATACCGCACGCTGCCGAGAAGCGGCCGCACAACCTGGCTGCAATTGCTGAACGGGCGGCTACGACGAAGGATGCAACACTCGTGCGCAAAGGCATTAAAGTCAAGGAAATGCTTCGTGAGTTGGAGGAGCAAAAGATCATTGAGGCGGCAGACGGCTATAAGCTCATGCAGGATGAGGTTTCTGCTGAGCTCGCTCACCTTGGTAATTTGCGGGAGAAGGTGGTACTAGAAACGAAGTCGTTGGAGGCGGTCTACAAGACGATCTGCGACCATAATGCTTACCTGCGCTCTCAGCTTGAGCAATACAAGGCGTACCTCCAGAACGTTCGTCTGACCGCGTCGAAGGACAAGGGCAGCACGACTGGAGTGGGTGTCGTCACGGTGGGAGGTAAAGAGAGGAAGCCGTCGAAATCTGCGGTTCTCGGACCTTATCGCTTTACCCATGCACAACTCGAGAAGGAGGGGATCATCGTGGAAAGCAATGTTCCTGATAACCGGTACGTTCATCCTCAATCACTTGATATGGTGTTCTAACGTGCTTTTAGTCGACCTAACATCTACTTCAATATTACATCACCCACGCCAGGGACATTCATCATTTCATTGCACTACAAGGGTCGGGAGAAAGCCATTCTTGAGATGGATCTAAAGATTGACGACCTATTGGAGAAGGTTGGTTTCTCTTTCCAGATGCGCTGTACCGATGCTCACCTCGTCAACAGCAAAAAGACAACAAACACTTGCTGGATTTGGAGTACGTTCAGCTGAACGTCCCCAAAGTCCTAGCGCTACTGAAAAAGGTGTTTGCCAAGCGGTGACATGACCATTCGATTCCACCTATCTTTAAGACATTCATCTTTATATGTTCTATCCATTCCTGTGATACCACTGTGACGCTCATTACCTCTAGTTTCCTTTTACTCTCGTCCATATGGCTTCCCCGTGTCACTTCTTCGACTTCTTTTCGGATGTATCACTTCGTGTAGTTATGTGTATGTCTGAATAAGTGTTTTTCTATTCTGTAGACCTTATTTTTGAAAGCTACACATCACGGTGACGTCAAAACAATTGCAAAAAGCTAGCGTGAGGTTTATAACGACCACAATGAGGAAGATGGGACAGTGGGGGTATGCATAGGAGGCTCTATTGTAAGTATAGAATCAGGGATCAGGTTACCGTTTCACATCGGCGACTATTATTTAAACAGAAATATCAGCAACGCAGACTCATCTCATTAACACACTCCGCCACTGATGCCATTCTACTGCTATGAGAAGTCTAGAAACTTCCAAGTCAGTACTACTAAAGAGTAAAAGACACAGCTCATCTGGGGGAAATGCTTTCAAACGAGCTATGACGCCACCAGGAAGGTGACTTGAGAGAGGAATTTCCAGCAGCAGGCTAGCTAAATCTTCCCAATTGCATCTGTCATAAATTCCCCCACACTTGAATGGCTCAAGCTGGGTCTTGCTGCTGTTCGCCCAAGACTCCAGTCTTAAACCAACGATGAGACGACCTGAAGCAAGCGAGCAGCTCTTGATGATCGACTCGAAGTCGTCGAACGCACTACAGCAAACAGATGTGTAACTGCCTGGTAGAGAAATTATAATCCGCTTGTCGCGTCTATAAGATTCCGGATCAGGATTGGATGTCATGATGAGAAGTCTTAATGGCGAGCTAGTAGGCAGCAGGCAGCAAGCACGAGTTTTCATATTCCGGGTCCCGATAGTCTATTGTCGGCAGAGCCTGATCCAGACCGTCTGATCATTTCCTTCATTACAAAGTACAAGTCCTCTCTTTAGCCCTCTTTCTTTCCCACTCAAGTTTTTTTGGACTTTGAGTGCCCGAATGTTGCTGTTGTAGACTGCATCCTAGTCCCTTGAAGAGCGCACAATGATTTGGCTGGTGACGGTCGTTCTGTTCCTTTTTCTGAACTTCGCCCTGCAGTTCGAAAATGCTCTCGCGGCTACCCTTAACCTTCCGAGTACATCCTTGCAGGATGGACCTGCTTTGCTTGCTGGACAGGCGTCAAACTCAACTGCACTCAATGCCTATGGAATCTCGCCGGTATCCCTCGCTAGCGACGGGTGAGTCTACACCCAAACCTACATCTATCTCACCGGACCATTGCGCCAGGACATACTATGTTGTTCTCCAGGCTGGTCAAATTAGCTTCCGCGCTGCGCTCGATACAGGTATGAGGCGCGCTTCTTTGAAAAATCCCATGTGAAATCATGTTGCAGGTTCCGCTGATTTCTGGCTTACTTCGACGGAATGCACCACCAGCACATGCACGTCTGTGCCAAGATATCCCCTCACTTATGACAGTCCCACATTTGTGCCTATCAACAATAACGGGACGACTTTCAGTGTTGACTATGCTGATGGGACTAGTGTGTGATAATCCGCTCATCCCACTCCGATACTGATGGTAGCAAGGTGCATCTGGGTTCGTTGCTAGAGAGACTGTAGAGGTTGCAAACGTGACGCTCGCAAACCAGGCATTTGGTAGGCGTTGACTTCAAACTGAAACCCTTCCAAGTTTACATTTCCGCAGGCGTTGTGACAAATTCTAATATCACGCTGGTCGACGAGGTCAGCGGCATCCTTGGCTTAGGGTTCTCACGGCAGTCAGAGATATCCGCGAGGGCTGTGAATGGTATGTTACTCAATGTGCAGCGTTGTGGGCGCAGCCTCACGGATTTGGTCCTCTGCGCATGTTTTAGCCACGCCATTTTTTTCGACCCTGGCTCAGCAAGGCATACTGGACTATCCAATTTTCGGGCTAAGTCTCACGAGAAACGCTACTGGAACGCTTGCCCTCGGTTAGTCTCTGCGGAGTGCTTCATCTACTACGATACTCATGCCCGTATATTGAACAGGGGCTATTGATGTATCCGTCGTGCAAAACGCCAGCGAGATTGTATGGAATGAAGTCATGTCATTCTCTCCGGTTGGTACGCAAACCAACACATCTGGCTACTTCTTCTGGGCGATCCCTCTGAGCAGTTTTGCGGTAAGGCTTTGATCTCGCATTCATGGTATGGAATGATATTGACTTCTTGCAAGGTCAATGGAACTCAGTACACTCCCCAACCAACTTACCCTGGCCCACTTTACAATGTGTCGATTGCTCTTTTGGATGTGTGAGTCATCAATGGCGTATCTATATTTGTGCTCAAGTCTCTGCCGCAGCGGCACTCCAGGACTGTATGGCCCATATCAAGATGTCAGCTCCCGAGTTTCTTGTTAAATGACTCATTTTCATGTTCTTCTAGGTAACGCGACTGTATAGTTCGTTTCCCAGCAGCCGCCTAGTTGACGACAGTAAGCTATAATATCATCGTGGATACTGCTCGAGTTGACAAAATTGCGGCACTGAAGGCGGTCAATGGGTCATCCCTTGCGACTCTTCAGCAACTATGTCCTTCAGCTTTGGGTGATTAGCAATTGATTAATTATACCATGTACGCCGCTAATACCCATCTTCCAGTGCAGGAAATTCTTTTGTTTTGGAACCCACAGACTACATTATCGGCCCAGCTGAGGGGAACCCAGACCTTTGTTTATCTTGGCCTAAAGCCTCACCTCCCAGTGCCGATGGAGTCGACTGGTTATTAGGTACAACAGTCTACGATGTATCTTCGTGCCGCTTCACTGACTGCTTCACTCGTCTAGGAACACCGTTTTTGCGAACTGTCTACTCAATATGGAGGTATGTTTAACTTCTTGATATCTTTTCGGGCAGTGTTCACCAGCTCTCTATGTAGTTATGGAATCGACTCTCAGGAACCCCCGATGATTGGTCTATATCCCCGTAATAATGCTTCAGCACCTGTACAACCTTTTGCAGTTGTCCAATCATCCCTTTCGTCCGAGTCTGCGACGATTGCTACCACCCTGCCTAACTATCTTCTCGCTACACCCTCCTACACAACGCCTCCGTACGCATTTAATACCTCGGTTCCAGCCGCCTATGGCGAGATTGTACAATCCGAGCTCGCGACGAGCACGTACAGTCCTCTCATAGGAGCACTAGGCGTTAACGCCACCGCCCTCCCTCAGGTGTCTGGTGCATATACCTTACTTGTTACGAATTCGAACGGTGCAGTGGTGACATCGACGTCTCACATCTCACAACCGTCAGTTACATTAGGTGTTCCCCCTGGGTGGAGTGGTGCTTCCTCTCTGAGCGTTCCGGGGACAGGGTTGTCTATCTCGATGCTGATCGCTCTTGCCGCTGGCACATGGGTTCTATGAGGATTTTGCATATAACATTTGTTTTTTACTAGCTTTGTACTTTGTCGCGTTACACCATTTGGACGCCACTCTTTTACTGCGCAGACTGTTTTGATGATTCATTACATCCCTTCGTTGGACTCTTCGAACTTTATCTGTTGTAGATAGCAAAATCTAATCAATCCATAGTGTCAAGACAGATAATGATACGATCGGGTTACGGGTACGGGTATACTATTAATGTGGCAGTCCAAGCCTGATACTCATGAACCTCTGCCTACCCAGAGAGAATCACCCCTGGGAGTACTGCACACAGAACAGGCGAGGTGTTCTGGCTCGTTGGCTCTGCGATGCGGAGATCAAATCAATTCCATCGACCTGAAACTCGGTACGAAGACGTACAAAGTACACACAAGACAGTTCCAACCACCCGGCTGATCGTCTGTCCTGTCAAGTCTAGGAGCGCCAGAAGTCCGTAATTTCTTAGTTACAGATTCATCTTCATCTTCCACACGTCGATGTTTGCCAGGTCGGGTTGATGGACCGGCCTGTGCTTCACTCAACAAAGCAGCTCCGGGACTTTCAATTTCGCGAATGCTGCATGAATCGCCCGCAGTTCCCCCAGGAAGTCTGAAGTCTTCTGAAAAATCGTATTTTGCTGCTTTCATTTCGTCGAGCTCTTGTCCGCCGACAGATTCAAGCATGGTTCTCCGACGGTCTTGGTCTGTTTCCAGTGATTCGTCATCGGATTCGATTTCTGAATCTGTTGTAGGTTCACTCTTCAGACGCGAAGAGGATGCTGACGCTGAAGAGGCGAATGCAGCTGAAGTAGAACATGATTCACCTGATGGAGTTCACGAGGGAAAGAAAGACCAACCTTTGAGGGTCTGCATGCGTCTCTCAGCAGCAAGCGCACGTTCTTCCCGTGCACGTTTACTAACCAACCATGAGCTCTCAGCCATTGGAAGGGTGAAACACATACCTTCCGGCTTTCTTCCTAAATCCCGTGCCCGCATCTTTCTTTTCGCCGATGGCATCCTCATTCAGCGCCTTCCCACCTGAACTAAATGCGTTAGCGTTGGTAATCCTGGAACCGGCTTTGCGTTTCTTTTCGGATTGGACACCTGTGTGCACAGAGGGCCCACTAATTTTCGTGGTCCTGTTACGTCGTTTGTAGGAAGCAGGTCTGGCGCGTGAGTGAGCTCCGCCACACTTTTACACTATGTAAGAGGCATGGATGAGAAAGACGGAGGATGACTGACCATGTATTCAGGAAGGTCACCCATTTCGACGCCTTGGCCAGCTATTTTCGCGGAATCTGCTAATCTGGTCCCAGAAGACCAATATCCTGAAACATGTGAGGTGTATGGAAGAGATGCTGTGTTGTGTTGCGTACCGTCGCCGTAATAGCCTTTATTTTGGAGGGCGCGGACGTCATTGCGTAGCTGTCGCCAGAGGGCTTGGAAAGCAGGTCCGTGATTCATGTGCTGTATCGTGTGTCAGGCTGTCGAATAGTTGCAAATGGGTATGACCAACCTTTATGTGGGCGAGCTAACGCGAGAAACACGTCCAGTCAATTAGTATGACATACAGGTCGCAAAGGGATACTCACTTCATGGCATAATGTGCTCATGAGCCAGTGAATTGGCACAAATGAGCCGCTAGCAGACTTTAAAACTAGCTCTGCACTAATACCATCAGTAGAACACTCTAAGGGCGTTTTGTTTCAGTTTGCGTACCAATGGTCTCTCCGTTGCTCCAGTTTCGCCCCGCGAACACCCGGTTGTACTCGTACTATTAGATAGCCTTGACGTAGTATGCCCAGCCTGGAGACACTAGAAGAACTCGGATACGCACCTCTTCAAGGCTGTTCACTGTGAAACCGTGTGCCTTCATGACGGGTCTCACCTGCGCGGCCAGCGCCCGCATAAGTTGCCGAGCGTCGTCCTCGAGGGTGGCATCGACCATAGGCAGGACTGAGACGAAGTTGATATGCGGATTCGGGTTAGTTTCGCGCTCGTTGATGCGGACGTGGACCATGACGCGTGCCCAAGTTGCGAAAAGTACTTGCCAGTGGATCAAGAGGAGGCTTTACTTATAAGGTAGTCGACAATAAATAGTTTGTTACATCATGACCACCACGATGTTACCCAGGAGATCACGTCTGCTATTAGCCCACCGTCACTGACATCCGACTCCGTTATGCTCTTCTGCTCTTCCTTGCGAAGCTCTTCTTGTAGCTCAACACGAACAGCTGCAAGTCTGTCCAGTTCACGGACGCTGTCTAGTCGTTCCATTTCCTGAGCTTTGGCGTTGTCTTCTTCCAGGCGACATAACCGCTGCTCCTTCTGTTCCTGTTCGACAGCCAGCTTCTCCCTCTCCTTTCTTTCTGTCTCTAGCTGTTCTTGTAGGGCGTCTACAGCCCGTCTTTGCTCCTGGTGCTTCTCCTCCATTGCACTGATACGAGCCTCAAGCATCTCCTTAGCCGCTTTGAACTCTGCCTCCAGCCTCTCCTTGTCGCCTTCCAACTTCAGGATCTGCTCGTGCTTACTCCGGATCTCCTCCTTAAGTTCCTCCTTCGTCTCGTGGTCCTTATCTCGGATCGCGGCCTCCATATCTCTGCGCAATTGAGCAACGACTTCTTCGTGGTGCTCTCTCTGCTCATTCAGAACTCGTGTCAGCTCGAATCCTGCAGAGGTTTGCACGATATCCTTGTGCTCGTTGACGAGCTCCTTTTGAATGAGGAGCGTGGCAGGTTGGTTATGAATCAGATATCGTAGGATGCGGTGCGTCGATTCTCGCGTGCCTTCATGCCTCAACATCCGTGCACCCTTGTCGAGGACCGCTTTGAAAAAATTAGTCTCTAGCTCCTTCTCCCTCATCTCCCCGATGTCAGGAGCGACTTGACTCCACATGTTCGTCACGATCAACACGTTTCGCAGCGTGGACTCCCCACAGAGCTCTCGGAACATCTTGAAATTCCGTTTATTCGTTCCTCCCATCCGGAAATCTGATATGCGGTGCATGTAGACAATTCCAGCAAGTTTAGCACCATGCTCATATCTGTATCGTTTAAATCAGAACAGGAAATAGCATGATAACGGAAGACGGACGTCTGCGAGAGGTATGCCCCTATCATTGCTAAGATGTCCGTATCACTACGGCTGGTATCGTCGAAGCCAGGAGTGTCGATCAACGTCACTTCCCGGCCGTTGAGTTTGAAGGGTTTTGTTGCTTGCACCTCACTCGTACAACTCTCGAGACCCTTTCCGACTGCGAAGTCAGACCCGCTGGCTTCATTAATGACTGAGAGCGGTCGATCAGTGGTTTCTTGGATAAGTTTTTGCTTTCTCTGACGCACATGTCGTCTTGCCGCTTCCAGAGGGCCCCATGATACTGCAAATGTAAGGTTAAGTGGATGAAATCCATGGGAAACAGTCGATACATACGCTATTCTAATACTCAATGCTCCAGTCATGATCGATGTATGGAGGTAGGACAGAGGGAGGCGTGTTGCGCACCGACATCCTCCTTGTCTAGCTTATGAGTCTTCTGAGACACCGTCCTCACCGAATCCATGCTGCAAGTCAACACCGCCGGATCAATGTGGCACGTGCTACAGAAGCGTGTGATGGGGGAAAAGGCCGAGCTTTCTCTCTAACCTGAAGCTCAATTGAAGGTCAAGTATATGCATCACGTCTTGAGTAGCTATTGGTGACCTGTAGTTATGTCTGCATTCGGTGTTGCAGTGTTGTTTGTCCTTAGCCACTTCTCCCCATGTAGTACTTATTATTGTTACTACGCAGTCTGTCGGTTGCTACTTTCACTGTCACAGAAATTCGTACAGTGGGTTCCAAACCTGTCAAGATGCTTAAAATGAGACCTTTGTTTTATATCTGAGTGAGTAGTCATTATTCCTGTGCGCTAATCGAGTTACTGTCGCACTTGCGATAGCTATTACCATAGCCGTCCACTGTCCAGTGATGCCATCCTTCACTGCAGGCCCGGATCTCGATTCTTCAGATCATGACCGTTCATGACCGCGCTAGAACTCACAGTGGATGACGCAGTCCAGCGCCACCCTATGGGCTCTACTTGAAAACTCCTGGCCGTCGAGCTTGCCACAGCCGGCCACATTAATGATTTGGTGGCAGACCAATTCTTTGGTCTGGCATGCTGCTATCTTCGAGCCACTGAGATAACGCCAAGTTGAATCAACTTATCATCTCGTCTGGCGGGCTTCGAACATGGGCGCCCCACGGGCCGAACCACAGCATATGGACGCCCGTTGGCCCTGGCCATACACCAATGACATGAAGAGCCTGGTGTTATTCAATTTCGATCGACAGTTAGCACGTCCATTGGTGCTCTACTGTATTTAGGCGGCTCAGACGCACGTCGTGGTATCATTACAACTGCATGCCTTCTTTTACTCGAAGGAGAGACAGCCAGATTACGCTGGTAGACCTACCACAGGGATGGTAATGCCAACAGGTCTCGCATTCCACCTCGTGACTTGATCGCTTGCACTGACAGGTATCAGAGGCGCTTTCAGAAGGTTTAATTTTGATTCGCCTTCGTTCTATGCACAAATGCATACCGGCAAGCCAACCACCGCATGCAACTGCTCGTATAGTATATGGTTTAATTACATGCCCGTGGCCCTCCACCTTCTCTCCAGAGCAAGGTATAAATCCCTCAGTCAAAAGTCCAGGCATCTCACAAGACATCTTCGGAAGTCTCGTCTTGAAAAAGATAATCTCTCAGTTCTACTCTCATTTCCTCCCAGCTTTCCAAGTTAAAGGGTGAGTCGCGGGCTCTACCTTTGCGAATTAATATAACCTTGACTGAAATAGCTGCTAATCCAGTTTACGCATACGGTCAGATTTGTTCGACACAATGGACCGCATTCCAGGGAGACCGACTTCATTCATTCGAGGGGGGGTGAGAAACTCGAGTTCCACTCGCAGAGCGCCTGTGCAGTCTGAGTGGATGTCCGTCCCGTGAGTAGTCCCCTCTGTCCGAGTTTTCCACAGGTCACTCATGCCAGGCAGAATCATTCGAAGCATGAGAGGACATTCTTGCCTGTACATGTAATTTTAGCGATCACGGAGTTAACACCCGCATGGCTTGACTACTCAAGATGTACTATAGGATAGCTAGATTGTTTCTAACTTTGTTACGATGTCTGGTCATCTTTGTTTGGGTGATGAGCCTCTGACCTGCTTCTGTCCTTCATGAAAGGGATGGGATGGTGGCCGGTGGCCGCAATCTACAGCTTTCAGAAAGTATGCCGCTGTGCGCCGTGCGGTCGGACGCAGCGATTTACAGTCGAGTTTCGACCCTTGAGGCTATTTATTTCCAAAACGGGTAGATAGCCCCTCGTGAACGCCACCGTTCATGAAGTCATCATTCATTAACTGGACTGCCGCAACGTTCTCTTGACGTTGATGGTCGAGCTGCGACGTAGTCAACAATAAATTCGATATCGTGAAGTATCCAGTAAGGCTTGTAATAGCTCGTCCTGAACGAGACTAAGAGCTTTCAGAAAGGGATGAAGCAAAGCATTGCGTCAAATTCCCATTCGGGAGCCCCTTTCTCTTGCGCCTTATAAGAGGGGCAGAAGGAGATGAGGACCTTCAACTACGACCACAACCTCTAGACAAAAAAACTTGCACCCCTAAACCTAGAGTTTGTTGATATCTTCGCCGCCAAACAACATGCCTGGCCAGATAATCTTTCAGCCAGACCCTCCCCCGGACCCCTCTCATCTTCCCGACTCGGTTCGTGACTATGCCGTCCAGATTGATACGAGCAATGTCCTCACGGAGTCTGAACTCTGTGCGATTCAGAAGTTCAGGCGGGCAGCCAGCTACATTGCTGCTGGTACGTCAGTCCCTCAGCGCTCATAATTATTATTTATATAAATGACGTCGATAGCGATGATTTTCTTGAATAATAATGTCCTGCTCGAGCGCCGGTTGACTTTTGGTGACATCAAACCAAGACTTCTCGGCCATTGGGGTACTTGCCCTGGTCTAGTCTTGGTGTATGCGCACCTCAACAGGATCATTAAGAAGACTGATCTCGACTCTTTACTGGTGGTCGGCCCAGGTGAGTTAAACTTCGTTACCTTCGGTCACGGCCGCAATGCACGTCATTAGGGGCGCATATTCATGTTCAATATGCATCACGTGACTGACGCGCGCGCTCACATTTATTAACTCCTTCTTTCAGGCCATGGAGCACCTGCCATTCTGGCGTCCTTATGGCTCGAAGATTCATTGTCTCCCTTCTGGGAGCCTTACACGCGTGATCGTGCTGGCTTGACAAGGCTTATAACAAAGTTTAGTGCACCTGGAGGTTTCCCAAGGTTCGTCACCATCCTGGTCACGTTGGCTTGGTCTTATTAAGTTATCATCCCCAGCCATATCAATGCTGAAACCCCTGGATCCATTCATGAAGGTGGTGAACTCGGTTATGCTCTTAGTGTCGCGTTTGGCGCTGTCATGGATAATCCACATCTTGTCGTTACTTGCATTGTCGGTGACGGCGAGGCTGAGACCGGTCCGACCGCCACTGCCTGGCATGGGTACAAGTTCATCGACCCCGCTGAATCTGGTGCTGTTCTCCCTATTGTGCACTTGAATGGGTTCAAGATCTCCGAACGTACCATTTACGGATGCATGGACGACAAGGAGCTTATAGCCCTGTTCAGGTCTGTGATGAACTGTGATGTATTCTTGAAGTCTGACGTATTTATTTCAGTGGCTATGGTTATCATGTTCGCATTGTCAGTGACTTGAAAAGTATTGATCAAGATCTGGCCGCGTCTATGGAGTGGGCTCTGGCTGAAATCTCCCGTATTCAAACCGCAGCTCGCTCAGGGGAGCCCATTGTCAAGCCGCGCTGGCCTGTTTTGATCCTCCGCACTCCCAAGGGCTGGTCCTGTCCCAAGATGATGCATGACGAGTTTATTGAGGGGTCATTCCATTCACACCAAGTGCCGCTGCCGGAGGCGAAAACGTCACAGGAGGAGCTTCAAGCCCTCCAGGATTGGCTTCAGAGCTATAGACCTCATGAGCTTTTTGCTACCCAGGGCGGCAGAGGGGTGGTGGAGGGTGCACCTACTGAAGAGGTGCTAAGCATCGTCCCTAACAAGAAGGATAAAAAGCTTGGTTGCAGAAAGGAAGCATATGCCGCCTTCCAGCCCATTCGAGTTCCAGAATGGACTCATCTTGGGGTTCAAAAGGGATCGCAGGCAAGTTGCATGAAGGTAGTTGGAACGCTGTTGAAGGATACGATTTCGGAGTATGTTTTCCAGCTACATGTCTGGCTCTTATTAATCATCCTCTAGGAATCCGACTACCTTCCGGATCTTCTCTCCTGACGAACTCGTGTCCAACAAGCTAGACGCTGTGTTTGATGTCACCGGACGCAATCTTCAGTGGGACGTTGCTTCCCGTGCTCAGGGCGGACGCGTCATTGAAATATTGTCTGAGCATACCTGCCAAGGCATGTTGCAAGGGTACACACTTACTGGTAGGACCGCGCTCTTCCCGAGCTACGAGGCTTTCCTTGGCATCGTGCACACTATGATGGTGCAGTATAGCAAGTTCACGAAGATGGTCCGTTGATGTTCTAGACTGCTAACTAACACAACTCATGCCTTCCCTCCCAGGCCCACGAGACCCATTGGAGACACGATGTTGGGTCTGTGAACTATCTCGAGACATCCACATGGACACGTCAGGAACATAACGGCTTCTCTCATCAAAACCCGTCTTTCATTGGTGCTGTACTCAATTTGAAGCCGGCGTTGGCGCGCGTGTACCTGCCGCCTGATGCAAATTGCTTCTTGTCCACGGTGGCCCACTGCTTGAGGGCGAAGAACTACATTAATTTGATGGTTGGTAGCAAGCAACCCACGCCCGTCTGGCTGAGTCCTGAGGAGGCGAACATAGTGAGGTGATAGCTTTAATTTTTGCTCGCATTTTTCTCATTGTCTGATAGCACTGTGTTGCGGGCGCGTCTGTATGGAAGTTTGCGAGCGTCGACGATGGCGTGAACCCGGATGTGTGAGTATTTCCCTTGCAGTGGTGTAACTTGGACTGATTTGAGGTAACCAGCGTCCTTGTTGGTATCGGTGTCGAAGTGACATTCGAAGTTATAGCGGCCGCTGCACTCCTTCGCGAGATGGCTCCTGCTCTGCGAGTGCGCGTTGTCAACGTAACCGACCTCATGATTCTCGGACCCCATGGCAGCCACCCACATGCCTTGAGCGACGATGATTTTGACACGCTTTTCACCAAGGATAAGAGTATCATCATGAACTACCATGGCTACCCCATCGAAGTAAAAGGTTTGGTTTTTGGTCGGCCTAGCGTAGACAGGATCAAAATCGAGGGGTATCGTGAGGAGGGAACGACGACCTCCCCATTCGATGTGCGTCACTCGCAGCAATCACTTGTCTCCTTTTTGACGTGGTTTCGCTGCAGATGATGCTATGCAATCAAACGTCTAGGTACCATGTTGCCGCAGCCGCCATCCGTGCTGGTGCTCTCGTCAATACGAAGGTTTCAACGGAGGCTCATGCGAAGGCAGCCCTCTTCATGCATATGGCCGCCAAGAACAAAGAGTTCATCTTTGCTCACGGAGCAGGTGAGTGGTAGCCATGATCTTTCATGCGCCCACTCCTGACTCTGCATTCAGATCGTGAAGGCACATTTGACACTCCCAAATTCAACTGAAGACGACGCTTGACATGAATTTCCAGTGTATCATAGCTATGAGTTTGATCAATGTACTACTATCTATATTTTCGCGCCCTGTGTTACTCGACCTCTCATACGTAAGGATTTTGGGCTCGTGGTGAATGTGTGAACCATCACCGCGCTCTCCAATGTTCGAATTGGCAAAAAGCGACAGGCCTGGGACTCGAACCCAGAATCTCTAGCGATCACTAACCGGAAACTAGCGCGTTACCATTACGCCAACCCGCCATGCTTTGATCAACGAGAGTGACGTTGATGATAGGGTAACGCTTAAATTACCACGCCACCTTCGTCAGACTCGTGAACTGTTGGCTTAAATTGCAATTGATTCTTGAATTGCACCTTTGCAATCATCGCAGTTCCAACCTATTTGAGACGTCATGTCATTCTTTGGAACTGGCACGACATCGACAGCAGCCGCGGCGCCTGCAGAAAAAGATATTGAAGTCCCGGAGCCGCCGAGTGACTCCATCTCTTCCCTAGCTTTCTCCCCTGCCGCCGACTATCTAGCTGTAGGAAGCTGGGATAACAATGTGAGTAGTGACATACATCTTTTGGACCAAGTTCGACGCGTAATCCATGCATCGATAGGTGCGTTTGTATGAAGTTGGCGCTGGAGGGCAGACTCAAGGGAAGGCAATGTATGGCCACCAAGGACCTGTGTTGAGCGTTTGCTGGAACAAGGTGCGCTCGTATTCTTTTGATATCCACCCCATAATGATGAATCGCCTCCAGGAGGGTAACAAAGTAATTTCGGGGGGTGCAGACAATGCCGCACGCATGTTTGATATCACGAATGGACAATCACAGCAGGTGGCACAGCACGATGGCCCTGTGAAGGTCGTAAAGTGGATCGAGACACCACAGGGTGGCATTCTGGCCACTGGCAGTTGGGATAAGACCGTCAAAGTAGGCCTCGTGCAGTTTTTGTGGCACGTGCATGTAACTCATAACACTTAATATCATAGTACTGGGATATGCGGTCCCCAACTCCTGTTGCCACTGTTCAACTTCCTGAGCGCTGCTACAGCATGGATGTGCAATATCCGCTCATGGTAGTTGCCACGGCGGACCGCCATATCCAGATTTTCAATCTCACAAATCCTAACACAGCATATAAAGTAAGACTACAGAGATATATTTGATGTCCACACGTGACTTATATTCGCCATTTAGACGATCATTTCTCCGCTGAAGTGGCAAACGCGCGTCGTTTCATGCTTCACCAACTCCGCTAGCAGCGGGTTTGCTGTGGGCAGTGTGGAAGGCCGTGTTGCCATCCAGTACGTAATTCTGTTAGATAACTGGTTTTTAGGCGTTCATCATTCCACAGATACGTCGAAGAGAAAGACAGCTCGTATGAGTAGTTCACGGTTCCTCTCATACATCCACTTACGGGTTATACAGGAACAATTTCTCGTTCAAGTGCCATCGAAAAGACCAGACGCCGAACGCCAAGGACCAGTCCCTCGTGTATGCTGTCAATGATATATCATTCCATCCTGTGCACGGGACGTTCTCGACTTGTGGTAAGCCTAGAGTTCCATATGGCTGGTCTCCAATAGTCTAATTTGGACAACCCAGGCTCTGATGGAACTATCCACTTCTGGGACAAAGATGCCCGCACACGACTAAAGAGTACTCCTATTCTGATTGCCGACCTTTTAAATGTGTTGATCATACTTCATTAGCTTTCGAAGCAGCCCCAGGGCCGATCAGTGCTACTGCATTTAATCGCAACGGCACCATCTTCGCATACGCTGTTTCGTACGACTGGTCCAAGGGCCACAGCGGCATGACGCCAGGACACCCCAACAAACTCATGCTGCATGCTTGCAAGGACGATGAGGTCAAGAGGCGGCCAAAGAAATAATTGTAGCGTCGGGACAGTTTTTGAGTCGACCTTTGAGTAGTACGCTATCTACATACATATGTCGATGTGTCGATGTGTTGCATTAATAGCATTATGATTCTTCGAGTACGCTCGTTAGGCCTTAGAATTGATGGATCTTTCCCATGCACTCACTGAACGTGAGCTTGATGTCATGGGATGGGAGTGAAATGCCCAGCGCTAGCGAAATGCGTGCCGTCGTCTGCGATCACCTACCCGAACCCAGTCCTACATACAGCCGAGTATGTCCTGATCCGGGTGCGGGGTCATTCGTTCTCGGCGCTTCACCCCACACCCTACTGGGGCATTCCCCTAGCTTGCACTTCCCGCATCAAAAGCGGTGGTGAGACGCGAGATCTGAGGTGGAGGCAGGGTGATACTACGGCTGCTATCATGTCGGGACTCGGCATATATGATATGAATTGTTAACCACACTCATCACATTACTTCTACAGGCGGATAAGCAGTCCACCCCTGCCACACGCGCATGTGTTTTATCCTCTATAATCAAGCTTCAGAAAGGCACGATCCTAAGGTGTTCATCTACGCGTATAGCATCCATAACCGATAGAAATCCTTATATCACGCGCGCGATCAAAGTCATCTCATCTTCGCTCGGGTGGCATGTCTAAAACGGCCGGTGGGAACGGCGGACTAGTGGGGTATGCTCACACTAGGACATTCATGCACCCAGAGATGCATTCGGGACACTGGGGGTCCTTAGACTAGATAGTATTGTCCCGCATAGAGTACAACTCTCAATGGGACATAAATTGGAATCAAAAAAAAAATAAAAAGATGTTCATCACACGTGTGTGGTCTCGTGTTCAAAGCTCGAAACCGTTGCAGTCACTGATACGCCCCTGAAGCCCACGACTTGACAATCGACATAAGCAAGTTCTGCTTCCTTGCAGCGGATCGTGGACGCGGTTCCGAGGGGCGAGTTGAAAGCAGATACGGTGATAAGGTCTTCAAATGGAAATAGCACACGTGGCCCATGAGTCCATGGAAGCCAACAAAGCTGCAGGCAAACTGAAGTCGAGGCCAAGCGATTCAACTTGTAACTTTACACAATATTTCATTGATGGTCCAAGTAGTTACAACGAAGATGTAACTATGTAATGCAAGAACGGCAAGGTATAGGAAACGCATTAGCTTCAGTGAGTAAATGATCCATATGCAAGGGTGCGTGACAGTATATATTTGGATGATAAAATACGTTGGCCGCGATCATCGTCTTCGTGAATCATGACTGTTTTTTGATCTCAAGCATAGGATCAAGGGACGACTCGGGCTGGCGGTACGAACCACCGACACGATCTGCCCATGTAAAATACTGGGCGTGGGGGAAAGAAGCGTTAGGAGATAAGTCGACGAAGAAGCGTAAATGGCGATGCGTACCTGACCATAGTTGACCGTAAAATAAAGATGATGCAGTGTATGATGGGCGGGACCGTTAATCACCTTTTCAAGGGCGTGTCCCGTAACCATATCGGAATCATGAATCTGACATCATTGATGTTAGAATGGTTCATTTAAGTCTGGCAAGGCACGCACCAGAATGGTCCAAAAATTGACGAAAACGAAAAGACCAAGATATAGCCATCGATGGAGAGGAAATACGAATATGAAAAAGTGATATGGGACTGATTGGAGATAGCCATCTACAGGGTGGAACGCATGAGAGGCAAAGGGGGTCGGTACTACAAAAACAGTTAGGCGCAAGAAGATGGGTATATAGGGCAGGGCGACATACTTATCCACTTATGGTGAGGTTTATGGAACGTCTTATATATGGTTGGGTGATGCAACAGCCGGTGGATCCAGTAGATTCCGTAGTCGGTGCAAAACAAGAAGCTAATAACACGCGATGAGTAGATGTCGTGGTTAAGATAGAAAGGACTGACAAGGGTACTGATAGGCCAAAGTAAACCCAACCATAGTCCTCTACACTATCATAGAGTTTCGAGTAACCCATGACCTCTGCTTGGAACCAAGGAAGGGTAAGAATGGTCATGGTGGGGAAAGCTTGTAGACTGCATAGTATCTCTTGTTTGACCTGGTTCTCTAGAAAACGTGGATGACGCATCATGTCATGGTTGAAAATGAATCTGTAGGAGAGCCACGCGAACAAGAAATAGAGGCAGTGAATGCCAATGAGGGTGATTACGCTGAGAGAGATAATTTGTCTAGGGATGTAATCGCGAGGCCAAGCAGACTCCGAAAGATAGGCAATCGACGTGAAATTCGCGGAGGTGGAAAGGTGAGCGTATGATGGAAGGTCCAGGTGATTGTTGAGTGGAAGGAGACGCGCCCAAACTTTGTCGAGGAGATAGTCGTCTGCGAGGTGCAACACAAGATCCATGGCGTCTAAAAATTAAAGACAAACAAGGATCTGAAGCTCGAAAAGTTACTTGACCTAACCAGCAGGCACCCAATTGCAACAACGTTCCGGTCTATATACCACCTTTACCCATCGAACCACTTTTTTTGCCCTACTACTTACCGACGGAATGACAAAGCATCCGTACTTGGCTAATTTTAATTTCAAATTCCCACTCTAGTAGGTACTCTCCGGTACTATGAATTAGTTACCGGACAAACCACACTATAATTTCAAGACACTACATTCAAATCAAGGGCGCTTAGCGCAGTGGTAGCGCGTATGCTTTGCACCAAGCATCCAATTTGTATAAGGTCCAGGGTTCAATCCCCTGAGCGTCCATCTTTTTTTTCTGACCTTGAGTCTAGATTTCTATTTGATCATTCGGGACGGATTGCCATGAGCATGCCCACGTTTTATTGGTAGCGGAAATGTGGCAAGTGAGTGATCCAACTAACTATGGTCATTGCTGACAAGGCGCTTGATAAGATTTCAAGAACCCGCCAAGAAAAACATACACATAATGTACGGGAGCCCGCAACCCCACATGCTCCGCCGACGCTGAATGCAAAAATATCAACCGCTGGAGTTGGTGCGGCCGCGTCCACGAGGAACCGCCAAGGTGACCTACAGCGTGCATCATGTCGTGCCATGGAATACTGGAATGTTGCGGTAACTCCCTCATGGCAACGCCATAGCAGCATTTGTTCTTGTTGTCCACCCTAAATGCACGATCATGCGTTCAAGGGCCATCCATACTAGTAGGGCGTTGACCATGCGTTTCTGGCAACTATGTATCGCATCTGGATCATATCGTGGCCGCCCTGCTGCACTCAATGTCCATACTTAGTGACACCTCGCTGCACTTCACGATCACCGTGCTGGTATGAAGTAATCATTCTAGGCTGTGACCGATGAGCATGGCCTCCTTCGTGCGCCGATACAATGCGGTGAACACGTGTCGAACTGTAGGCTTCGTTCATGCAAACAGTGCGTTTACTCCAACATACGATCTACAAAACCACGCATATCCAACATAGCACACAAAAACCACAGACCCTGATATCAACTTCGACGTCGGCATGGGTGGATGTCTCAGCTGCTTTGGTTCTTCCAGTCGTGCGTCGAAGAAGCTCCGGGATCCTGAGGTAGGCCAGGTTAATACTGAGCCGCAAATACGAGTCCCAGAGCAAGAGCTACGCCCAGTGTCGGAGCTACAGCCACGACCAGAGCCCAAGACCATCTACATAGCGTGCGTAGCTATCATGGAGATGTCGGGCGGTGATTAACTCACAGCCCACAGCGTAATGGGTGCCACGGGTAGTGGCAAAACAACGGTTTGTCAATTCCATATGCTCTAGTCGTCCATACTGATAAAGATAATAGTTTATCAACGCTGCATCCGGCTCAGAATTGAGAGTTGGCATGGGGCTCGAGAGCTGTACGAATGAAGTACAGATGTCACAACCATTCTTCTTGGATGGACGTCGCGTCATTCTCGTCGATACACCTGGCTTTGATGACACGACGAAGAGTGACACGGATGTGCTGAAGATGATTGCTGCTTATCTGCAGACCATGTTCGTACCCGTCGTTGACATTACGGGCAGCCTAGCGTACTGACAGATTGACCTCTAGGCACAAGCAGGGAAATCTTCTGTCTGGTGTTATCTACATGCACCGCATCTCTGACATCAGAGTCGGAGGCACCTCAAGACGTGATTTCACCATGTTCCAAGAGCTATGCGGCAAAGAGGCATACAGGAACGTTCTCATGGTCACGAACATGTGGGGCGACATAAACGAGGACGTCCTGGCGCGGGAAAAAGAACTGCGGGAAAAGGACATATTCTTCAAACCAATCCTCGACAACGGCGCTGTTCTCCTGCGCCACATGAATGATCCCGAAAGTGCGCACAAGATCATTGGGAATCTGACTGGCGTGGACCCCGTGGTGTTACGCATCCAAAGCGAACTCGCAGCAGGGAATGACATCACTGAAACGGGTGCCTTTGCGCAGTTGAATCGCGAGCTCATGGAGCAAGCGGAGAGGAACCGTCAAGAACTGGAGAAGCTGCGAGTGGAATTAGAGGAGGCCGCTCAGGCGCAAGATGAGGAGACGCGTATGGAACTCCAAGAGGAGTCGGAGAAGATGGAAGCGGAACTTTTACGCGTGCAAAACGAGGCTACAAGGTTAGCGTCCGAGTATCAGGCAGAACTTCGGAGAATAGAAGAGGAACTGCGGGCGCGTGCTGGGTGACTGGCGCAATTTAGGTGTCTTTGATGATCGTTTGTCTGACGGATAATTCTAGAATTTCTGACCCCTTGCCCGTAGCATAGTATTGGTTAGACTACAGTTATGTTAGGGTACCCGTATTCATTGGTGTGTAACCGACAAATCCAGAAGATCAGCGTCAGATTCCTGAAGCTGTATTTTTCAAGCGGTGACCATTGTTAAAGGACAGCCACCCAGCCTGATCACGGAGACGCAACTGAAGAATGGAGCGACATTACGCTCAGCGAGGACGAAGCGAGGCTGCTTCAGGTCCGATCAACATGCTCCCGGAGATCCATTTAGTGGTGATTTCATCGAAGCAAGCTGCGAGCAACGAGGTAGGGCACAGTATTCGTTAGGCACGTTAGGAGCTGGGCCTTGAGGGTGGAGACCGTTCCGTGACAAGAAGTGGGTGCACGATACGCCCGCAGGCCTATATAAACCAACGCGTTTTTCGCATCACCTAAAGTGTCTGCACAACGTATTGACTGTCTCACTATACAACTATACCTCCTCTTGCACCGATCGACATCTACTAATTACTGAGGTACAATGGCGAACCCAAACAGGGAAATCAGGATTGCGTACGTGCCTTTCGTGTCTTCTAGTTAACGAATTGACACTCCTTTTAGCGTCATGGGGGCAACCGGCAGTGGTAAATCCACGGTACGTACAGTCTCTTTGCCCCGAACCATATATTCATTACTCGCTGGACACAGTTTATTAACAAGGCTAGCGGGTCGAGCCTTCCTGTCGGTCGTGGCCTGGAGAGTTGCACCAGCGAGGTGCGAACTTCACGGCCGTTTGTCGTCAGCGGACGTCTCGTCACCCTGATCGATACGCCCGGGTTTGATGACACGACCCGCAGCGATACGGACATTCTGTCCATGATCGCCGCATATCTCTCCAAGACGTACGTGATTCCACTGCAATAAATTTCCTCGGGCTAAGTGTTTCTTCAGCTACGAGCACGGCGCCAGGCTCGCAGGTGTCATCTACATGCACCGCATTTCCGACTTCAGGATGGGCGGCACGTCCAAGCGTAACTTCAAGATCTTCCGCGAGCTTTGCGGAGAGAGCTCGCTCAAAAACGTTATCATCGTGACCAACATGTGGTCCGAGGTGAAACGCGAGATCGGCGAGGCCAGAGAGTCGGAGCTTGCGAGCAAAGACAAATTCTTTAAGCCCGTGCTCGAGAAGGGTGCTCGGCTGCTCCGTCATGAGGGGAGCCTCGAGTCCGCACATACCATCCTCCGCTATCTCATCAACAGCCACCCGGCTACGCTCCGCATTCAGCAGGAAATTGTCAACGAGCACAAGCCAATCGAGAAAACCGCTGCGGGCTCTGAGCTGAGGCGTGCCCTCGATGAGCAAGCCGAAAGCCACAAAGAGGAGATCCTTAGTCTCCGAGCGGAGATGGAAGCCGCCTTGCGCGCTAAGGACGAGGAGACGAGGGGTGAACTTCAAGAGGAGCTTGAGAAGAGGCAGCAGGAATGCATACGCATCGAGCAAAGCTCCCAGCGTATGGCGGCTGAGTTCGCTGCCGAACGCGCGCGCCTTGAGGCTCGAATCCTACAGATGGAGGACGTGCACCAGAAGCAAGTCCAGACGCTGGAGGGCCTTCAAGGCGAGGTAGCCAGAGTCCTGACCGAGAAAGAGCAGCAGGAATCTCTGCACGTCCGAAAGCAGAGCGAGATCCGTGCTGCTAGGAAGGCAGAGGACGAGCGACGAGCTCGCGAGTTGGAAGAAGAGCGCAAGGCAAGAGCACTGGCGGAAGAAAGCCACCAGAAGCACCTCCAAAGTCTCCTGGAGGATATGGCGAAGACTCGTACCGCGAAAGAGATCGCCGACATTGCTCATGCCGAAGAAGTCCAGCGGGAGCGAGAAAGGCTAGCAGCACTAGAGGCTGAGCAGCAGCGACAGAACTACGCCATGGAAGTGGCGGAAAGGGAACGTGCTCGGGAGGAGAGAGAACGAGTGCGCCTGCAAGAAGAATTTGCACAGAGAGAGAGAGAATTGGAGGAAGTCAAGGCCTCCCACGCACAAAAGGAGGCCGAGAGTGCCGCAGCGAAGCAAGCGGAGGAGAGCGCCCGAATCCTTCTCCTTGAACAGCAAGAGTTAGCACGCCAACGCGAGGAAGAGCTATCTCGAGCGCAACGGGAGATGCAAGAGGCGCACGCCACCCGAGAGCGTGAAGCTGCATTGGCTAGGAAGGCCGAAGAAGATGCACGCGCACGATTGCTCGCTGAGCAGCATGAAGCCCGACTACGCGAGGAAGAAGCTCACAGACAACAACTTCAGGACGAGCTCCTACGTGCTCGGCAAGAGATAGAGGAGGCTGCAAAAGCCGAAGAGAGACGCAAGCAGGAGGAGGCAACCGCTGCCAAGAAAGCCGAAGAAGAAGCTAATTTACGTCTCGCGGAGCACCAAAAGTTGGCGAAGCAGCGCGAGGAGGAACAACGGAAGGCAACGGAAGAAGAAGTTGCACGAGCACGCAAAGAACTGGAAGAGGCCCAGGCAAGGGTGGAACGCGAAGCCGCTGTTGCTAAGGAGGCACAAGAATTAGAGCGCGCAAGGCTCCTTGAAGAACAGAAGAACCGGGAAGAGGAGAACCGAAGGAAGTTGGAGGAAGAACTCGCTCGCCTGAGACAGCTCGTTGCTCAATCGGAAGAACAGAGCACAAATCTAGCAGAACAAGCGCGTCAGAAAGAAGCAGCGGAAAGGAAGAAGAACCAACAGCTCGAGGAGGAACTAGCGAAGGCGCGAGAGCGGGCCCAGGCAGCGAAGATAGACTACGAACGAAGATTGTCTGACGTTGAGGAGCAGGCCTCACTCGAACGTGTCTTGCCCCAGCCGGGTGTTCTATTGCCGACTTTGCCATTCGTGGTATGGAAGGCGGCCGTGACGTGGTGGGGAATGACGAAGACTCGGAAGTGAGTCTCTATCACGTAGCCCTGGGCTCTGCGATTAACCAGGTGCTGGTCCATTAACCTATTAAACGGACATGCATCATGTACGACAACTATTAGTTTGTTTCCTTACCTTCTGTATATATTTACCATACACGCTTGATCGTCTTGAAATTTTTAGTATCTGACCACCCTGACGATGATCAGGTGTCGAGCTGCAGATGGCAAGTACAAACCGTGTGCTACCACCATGTTCAGGGTCCTACTGGTGGGATCATATGATATGAGGGTCCGAACCCCACTGCTTTAATGAAGTTCGCGCGACACAACCATCGAGTGTGCGTGTTCCGTTTGAAAAGTATCACCCAGTAGAACCCTGTGCGCGATATTAAGGACGTCAAATACGACGTGTAAATCAAGCGCAAGATTAAGGTTGGGTGCTATATGGCAGGAGTGATGTTGCGTGGGATCTGCTTCGTGGCATGACGATCTGCCGCAGTAACGTTGCAGTTCATCACATGAAGCTGCGGTAATGATATCGAAGTAATGACTAGTGTCGTCATCTGGCCCCTTCTCAAACTTGATAGGAGCGTGACGGTATCCAGCAAGCGACAGAAGAGGCCGCAGCTTCGTGACTGGCAGTGGGAACAATAAAAGTAAGATGGGCGGGTTGAGCAAAATGATCAGTACAGAAAATCTGGTAACAAGAAATGAGACTGACAAAAATGTACTGCAAAGTTGCACAAGTTGAACCTCTGGCTCCGGATGGTGGTAACTCGCATGATTATTAATGGAGCCGCTTGCTACCGTCGCTGACGGTGATTTTTCAGCGCGTCACTAAGTAAATACAAAGCAAATTGCAGACATCCCTCGAAAAAGAGACAAACCTCCCCTTCCTTCGCAACCTGTTCCGAACTTCCAACAGGTTCAAACAATTGAATTGGTGCCAGTGGAAATGTTCCAAGGTGTAAAGCCGCATAAAAAGTATTATAAAGCACTCTTAGTCGATTGTGACAATATTAATGGCGAGTCAGTTCGAATTGGATTACGAACGCTTGGCAAAATCCCTGACCAGTGAGTGTTTGTTTGGATCCCAAGCCTTTGCCAAACAACCGCGTGTTCAAGTGACGGCGTGACCATTTACGCATACACTGTCACGGCACCATCCCACAATAGTTGAGAACGGATCGAGCACCGTAACAACCTGCAAAAAACCAACCATTTCCTATATGTAGTACGTGTATGCGCTCGGAGCGTGGAGAATCGATCTCTGACATATGCATCATGTCTGTCCTGGTATGTGTTTTGTCTAATAGATCATCGTATCGCGGACTAGACCTGACTAGACACTCATATCGTGCAACTTTATTAAAGTTTGGAGCGTCATAGGATCGGGCCTCGACGCCGCCTCGTAATCAGCGGTAGTCATATGGTTTAATCACCTTGGAGCTTTCAAGTGAGTCGAAGCTTCGGCCGCGATTGGCCACAAAGTACAGGAAACTATAGGAAGACGAGCGATCAAACGGCTTGATCTTGCAGGATACTTAGCGCTGGGAGAAAATTCAACGTGAAAGGATACCCACCCAGCATCACGGGCATGCGGCCCAAGAATGAACTGACGTTGCGCTCAGTGAGGACAAAGCGAGGCTTCTTCAGCGCTCCCAGAGTTTCATTCTGTGATTATCGGAGTAGAGCTCCAAGCAACGAGGTGGGGCTCAAGTACATTAGTGGGCAGAGGGTGAAGACCATAATGTTCCAAGAAGTTGGCGTGCGATAAGCCTGCAGGCATATATAAACGCTCGCATCATCCAAGTGTCTGCACAACGCATTGACTGTCCTGTCTCGATATACAACCGTACCTCCTCTTGCATCGATCGACATCTGTTACTGAGCTACAATGGCAGACCCAAACAGAGAAATCAGGATTGCGTAACGTACCTTCCATGTCTTCAGGTTAACGCATTAACAATCCTTTTAGCGTCATGGGTGCAACCGGCAGTGGTAAATCCACCGTACGTATAGTCTCTTTGCCCCGAACCATGTGTTGAGTTATTCTTGCCCGGACACAGTTTATCAACAAGGCTAGCGGGTCCGACCTTCCTGTTGGTCGCGGCCTCGAGAGCTGCACCAGCGAGGTGCGAAATTCACGGCCGTTTGTCCTCAACGGACGTATCGTGACCTTGATCGATACACCGGGGTTTGATGATACGACCCGCAGTGATACCGACATCTTGTCCATGATTGCTGCATATTTTTCCAAGACGTACGTGCTCAGGCTCCCTGTGCAACAGATTACACCAGGCTAAGAGTTTGTCCAGCTATGAGCATGGCGCCAGGCTCGCAGGCGTCATCTACATGCACCGCATTTCCGACTTCAGGATGGGCGGCACGTCCGAGCACAACTTCAAGATCTTCCGCGACTTCTGCGGAGAGGGTTCGCTTAATAACGTTCTCATCGTGACCAACATGTGGTCCGAGGTGAAACGCGAGATCGGCGAGGCCAGAGAGTCGGAGCTTGCGAGCAAAGACAAGTTCTTTAAGCCCGTGCTCGAGAAGGGTGCTCGGCTGCTCCGTCATGATGGGAGCCTCGAGTCCACACATACCATCCTCCGCTATCTCATCAACAGCCACCCGGCTACGCTCCGCATTCAGCGGGAAATCGTCAATGAGCATAAGCCCATCGAGAAAACCGCTGCAGGCTCTGATCTCAGGCGTGCCCTCGACGAGCAAGCGACGAGCCACAAAGAGGAGATCCGTAGTCTCCGAGCGGAGATGGAAGCCGCCTTGCGCGCTAAGGACGAGGAGACGAGAGCCGAACTTCAAGAGGAGCTTGAGAAAAGGCAGCAGGAATATATGCGAATCGAGCAAAGCTCCAAGCGTATGGCAGCTGAGTTTGCTGCCGAACGCGCGCGCCTTGAGGCTCGAATCCTGCAGATGGAAGACGTCCACCAGAAGCAAGTCCAGACGCTGGAGGGAGGCGAGGTAGCCGGAGTCGAACATCCGGAATCCCTGTACACTCGAAAGCAGAGAAAGGCTGCCAAGCAGGCAGAAGACGAGCGACGAGCTCGCAAGTTGGAAGAAGAACACAAGGCACAACCACTAGTGGAAGAGAGTCACCAGAAGCATCTCCAAAGTCTCCTGAAGACACGCACCACGAAAGAGATCGCCGACGTTGCTCATGCAGAAGAAGACCGGCGGGAGCGAGAGAGGCTAGCAGCATTAGAGACTGAGCAGCAGCGACAGAACTCCGCCATGGAAGCGGCGGAAAGGGAGCGTGTTAAAGACGAGCTCCTACGTGCTCGGCGAGAGATAGAGAAAGTCGAAGAAGCCAATTCGCGTCTCGCGGGGCAACAAAGGTTGTCGAAGCAGCGCGAGGAAGAACCACCGAAGACAGGGGGGAAAGAAGTCGCACGAGCACGCAGAGAAATGGAGGAAGCGCAGGCAAAGGTGGAACGTGAAGCCGCTGCTGCTCAGGAAGCGCAGGACGCAGAGCGCGCAAGACTCCTCGAAGAACAGAAGAAACAGGAAGAGGAGGATCGAAGGAAAATGGAGGAAGAACAAGCGCGTCAGAAAGAAGAAGCGGAAAAGAGCAAGAGCCAGCAGCTCGAAGACTTCCTGACGAAGGCGCGAGAGCGGGCAATTCTAGCAGAACAAGCGCGTCTGGCAGAAGCAGCGGAAAGGAAGAAGAACCAACAGCAATTGCTAATCATAGCGCGAGAGCAGGAAAATCTAGCAGAACAAGCGCGTCAGAAAGCAGCAGCGGAATCAGCGGAAAGAGAGAAGAGCCAGCAGCTCGAGGAATTCCTAACGAAGGCGCGAGAGCGGGCAACTCTAGCAGAACAGGCCCGTCAGAAAGAAGTAGCGGAGAGGAAGAGGAGCCAACAGCAATCCCAAACGAAGGCGCGAGCCCAGGGCGGGCTTTGGCAACGAAGATAGACTATGAACGAAGATCGTCTGACGTTGAGGAGCAAGCCTCGCTCGAACGTGTCTTGCCCCACCCAGGTGTTCTACTGCCGACTTTGCCATTTGTGGTATGGAAGGCGACCGTGACTTGGTGAGGAATGACGAAGACTAGGTGGATCTCGATCACGTAGCCCTGGGCTCTGCGATTAACCAGGTGCTGGTCCATTATCCTATTGAACTGATATGCATCATGATTCATGTACGACAAGTACTAGTTCGTTTCCTTAGCTTCTGTATATATTTATCGTACGCACTAGATTGTCTTGGAATGTTTAGTATCTGACCACCGTGACGATGATGATCAGGCCCGGGTGTCGAGCTGTAGATGACAAGTACGCATCGGGTGTTGCCGTCATGTTGTTCAGGGTCCTGCCAGCGGGATCGGGGCTCGATGTCGACTCGTAATCAGTTGGTGTAACCTGCTTTCAGGCTACCTTGGGACTTTCAAGTGAGTTGGGGCTTTGACCGCGATTCGCCGCTAAGTATAAGAAATTAACGATCAAACGGCTTGATCTTGCAGGATACTTAGCATTGGGAGAAGCTTCAATTAGCAACGTGAAAGAACAGCCACCTGAGACGCAACTCAAGAATGGACTGAGATTGCGCTCAGCGAGGACGAAGCGAGGCTGCTTCAGCGTGATCCCAGAGATTTATTCTGTGATGATCGGAGCAGAGCCGCAAGCAACGAGGTGGGGATCAGGCACATTAGGGGCTGGCCAGGCCTCGAGGGTGAAGACCATGCTGTTGCAAGAAGTGGGTGCGCGATAAGTGTATATAAACCCCTGCATACCTCGCATCATCCAAGTGTTTGCGCATCGTATTGACTGTCTCAGTATACAACCGTACCTCCCTTTTGCATCGATAGACACCTGCTAGTTACTGAGCTTCAATGGCGAACCCAAACAGGGAAATAAGGATTGCGTACGTACCTTCCATGTCTTCGTGTTAACGCTTTGACAATCCCTTTAGCGTCATGGGTGCAACCGGCAGTGGTAAATCCACAGTATGCACGGTTTCTTTGCCCTGAATTGCTGTGTTGATCATTCTTGGCCGGACAGTTTATCAACAAGGCAAGCGAGTCAGACCTTCCTGTTGGCGACGGCCTGGAGAGTTGCACCAGCGAGGTGCGAACTTCACGGCCGTTTGTTGTCAGCGAACGTATCGTGACCCTGATCGATACACCGGGGTTTGATGATACGACCCGCAGTGATACCGACATCTTGTCCATGATTGCCGCATATCTTTCCAAGACGTACGTGCTCAAGCTCCTGTGCAACAGATTACACCAGGCTAAGAGTTTCTCTAGCTATGAGCATGGCACCACGCTCGCAGGCGTCATATACATGCACCGCATTTCCGACTTCAAGATGGGCGACACGTCCAAGCGCAACTTCACGATCTTCCGCGAGCTTTGTGGAGAGAGCTCGCTCAAAAACGTTCTCATCGTGACCAACATGTGGTCCGAGGTGAAACGCGAGACTGGCGAGGCCAGGGAGTCGGAACTTGCGAGCAAGGACAAATTCTTTAAGCCCGTGCTCGAGA
Organism: Suillus ampliporus; assembly: GCA_016584345.1. Taxonomy (NCBI): domain Eukaryota; kingdom Fungi; phylum Basidiomycota; class Agaricomycetes; order Boletales; family Suillaceae; genus Suillus; species Suillus ampliporus. The sequence goes on from JABCPV010000022.1 coordinate 183,335, forward strand.
AGGGTGCTCGGCTGCTCCGTCACGAGGGAACCTTGGAGTCTGCACATACCATTCTCCATTATCTCATAAACAGCCACCCGGCTGCGCTCCGCATTCAACAAGAAATCGTCGACGAGCACAAGCCCATCGAGAAAACTGCTGCGGGCTCTGAGCTCAGGCGCGACCTCGAGGAACAAGCGGAGCACTACAGAGAGGAGATCCGTAATATCAGAGAAGATATGGCTGCTATGCGCGTTAAAGACGAGGAGACGAGGGCCGAACTTCAAGAAGAGCTTGAGAAAAAGCAGCAGGAATGCATACGCATCGAGCAAACCTCTCAGCGTATGGCAACTGAGTTCGCTGCCGAACGCGCACGCCATGAGGCTCGAACCCTGCAGATGGAAGGCGAGCACCGAAAACAACTCCAGACGCTGGAGAACCTTCAAGACGAGGTAGCCAGGATCCTGACTGAGAATGAGCTGCAGGAATCCCTGCATATTCGAAAGCAGAGCGAGATTCTTGCTACCAGGCAGGCAGAGGACGAGCGACGAGCTCGCGAGTTGGAAGAAGAACGCAAGGCAAACGCACTAGCGGAAGAGAGTCACCAGAAGCACCTCCAAAATCTCCTGGAGGACATGGAGAAAGTTCGCACTGCGAAAGAGATCGCCGACATTGCTCATGCCGAAGAAGTCCGGCAACAACGAGAGAGGCTAGCCGTTCTTGAGGCTGAGCAGCAGCGACAGAACTCCGCCATAGAAGCGGCGGAAAGAGAACGTGCTCGGGTGGATGGGGAACGAGTGTGCCTGCAAGAAGAATTGGAGAAAGTCAAGGCGTCCCACGCACAACAACAAAAGGACGCCAAGAGTCCCGCAGCGAAGCCAGCACTACAACCCAAGGCAGAGCCGGCTCAAGTGCAACCGAAGGCCACAGAAGAACCCTCCAAGAAAGCGGAAGGACTTCAACTTCCCGCCAGTGGGAAACGAAGTACGGGAATGTTTTCGACTGTATTCAACTGGGTGATGCGGAAATTATGGTCCTGTATGTCTATTATCAAGCTAGTACTAATGACGATAGCCAAGAAGACGTTCAGGATACCGAGGAACAATCAACGTGCAATCGCGATGAGCTATGTCTAATTTCCTGACTACCCTAGTGCTCTGTGGTGTCAGTCAGCGCGAGCCTATAGTTACGAATGTTTAGTACTTATCTGACCACTGTCGGACGATGTTGATCAGGTGTCGAGCTGCAGATGCTGGCAAGTACACCCCGTGTGTTACCGCCAGGGTCCTGCCAGTGTGATCGGGCCTTGACGCCGGGGCCTCGTAGTCAGCTGCGGTCAGTTGGTCACGGTGCAACCTGCTTTCAGGTCGCCTCGGGGCATTCAAGTGAGTCGAGGCTTCGACCGCGATCCGCCGTCAAGTAAAGGAAATTATAAGAAGACGAACGATCAAACGGCTTGATCTTGTAGGATATTTTGCATTGGGAGAACGTTCAGCTAGAAACATCCCGCCTGGACTGTTTATGTATTACGGCTCAACAACATTACCGGTAACCGTTTCTAAACCCAGAATTCTTTTGTGAGAGAACATTCCCTTGCCATCTCAAACTGCTCGTCAGTATGACAAACCAACATCCTCTTCCCCCCGTCACCCTTCCCGATATCCACAACCATACCATCGCCATCTTTCACTTGGGTATTCTTCGTCTCATCCATCGCCGCGAACCCGAGGCACGCGACAGCTTCTCCAACAGCACGTCTCAATTCAATACTTCGTTCTCCCACACCCCCCGCAAAAACCAGCGCATCGACATCTCCACCGAGAGCCAGAAAGTAGGCCCCGGTAAAATGGAGGATGCGGTCTAACATAATGCGGAATGCAAGCGTATTCGGGTCTGTTGTGCGAGACATAGGATCAGAAAGCGCGCTCATATCTACCTTCTCCGTGATCGCTTTGAAGTCGGTTGTACCGGTGAGTGCCTTCCAGCCCTGACTTAAAGTTGAGGATGTCCTCAGCCTACCAACAATGAGCTTCCATTTTGTAGAAGAAAGGAGAGAATCGAACTTCTGTCACTTTAACTTCCTTTGAAAGGCTAGGGTCGTGGCTCATACGGGCTGGAGAACGACTGGTGTAGTGGAAAATCAGACTCGCGTCTATGTCACCAGCGCGAGTGGCTCCAGGCAGCCCACTGAGTGGGGTCAACCCCATAGTCGTGTCGATGGACTGGCCATTGCGGATAGCGCACATGGATGCTCCCGAACCGATATGAAGAGCGATGATGTTCAGGGCATCGGGAGCCTGCGAACGTCAGAGTGTTCCAATTGGACAACAAAATACCAGATACCTTGTTGAGCTGCGCAGCTACTGCACGCGAGATGAATCCATCTAGGAAGATGTAGCTTGAGCGAACCTCTAGCGAGGACAGATGACTACATACAACTCAAGCCATGGAAACCGTATTTCTTCAGTCCCCTCTCTTGCGCTACTTGCTGATTGATCGCATAGGTAGCTACATGAGTCGGGAGGTGCTTATGGAATGCGCTATCAAAAAATGCGATGGATTTCGCGTGCGGAAGGGCCCTATTGGCTGACTTAATGACGGAAAGAGCAGATCCATTGTGCCTACATGCTTCGTAACGCAGCGCTGAATGCAAGATGAGAGACTTACAAAGGAGCAAGGTCGGATAACCTTTCAATGTGGTGATAGGATTCTTCAAGTATTATGACAGGGTTTGCGTAGTCACCACCATGCACTACACGATGTGCAATGTGCTTAATGTCAATTGGGTTGACGCTCGCTTCTTCCTTGAGACGATCCAGGAAGTGTGAAAATGCCGACGCATGGTCATGGATAGAGTCAACTTCTTCGTTCAAGGACCTGTGTTGAAGTGCAACAGGACTGAACTTGAACTTGGCTGGAGGGGTAAATATGGAAGATATGGACGAGGATAGGAGTAATACTGGATTTGCAGCATTATCAGCTGAACGGCGGAAGAGTGAGATCTTAAGCGACGATGAGCCAGCATTCACAGCAAGCACGAGTGACATGGTACCAGGTAGCTTATAGGATTGTAAGTAACTCTCAGTAACAACTGCTAAGGCCGACGTTTAGAACGACGTCAGAGTGCTCTGGTGGCTGACCTAATACACGTGACCGCGTTTAACGAGAATCCCCAAAAAATGATTATTCGGACACGGATACTGCAGGAGATCTTAACGAGGTCATTTCTTCAGATGCATTATTTCCCCTCTACCACCGTGACCGGAGTTGCGCCCTTTTTGCGAAACCACGAACGAGTCTACCGATAGAACGCATCTTCATACCGGACCTTACGCGTGCGGTTCCTAAAGGTCCTGGAGGTTGGCTCCACTGAGCTCTCATACGAAAAAACAATTTGAAGCACCGGTAGGATCCTGCCTGATCCTTCCCTGGCTGCCCTCCAATGAGGTGTTTGCGAAAGCCACATTTGACGGGCCGCGGCTCGCAGAGTACATCACACCATGGTATACAGTAGCGAACTCACCCAACGACGCCCGAGGGGTTATGCGGCTTCTCAGAGGTTGGTTCTTGGTTGATCTTCAATATTGCTGTAAAATCTTACAAGTATATCACCGTCGACCGGTCGACGGTTGAGCCGACAACCGACTATTGTAGCTCCTTTCAAGGCTCATTCAAATGTTGAAGTCAAGTATGTGTCTACTTTACATACTTTGTATCGTGCTCTTACGTTCGGTTTAAAATTCGGGGCTAAACGCTCGTCCGAGGCGCCGTAGTGACCATTGACAATTTTTGTCGTCTTCTGGCCGCTCAAGCGTCATCGCTCCTCAAGACTGTGCCGGCCGGTGTTCTAACACTTTATGTTTTTCACTCATAAATCGACTAAGAAATAAATATCCTTTTGCAGCCGTGCAGGCACCTGATTTCCCCTCCGTTGCTTCTCCGAGGAACAACATCCTTAAACACTTCTCCCGGTGCCGTGAAATACAGATTTGCTTCTCAGATCTGACTCTCCTGGTCAAGTTGCTGCGGGTCCAAACGAAATTCCATTCTACTGCGGCGCTGGGCTGATTGATGTATTTTAGCCAAGTGATAACGCAAAATTAGCTGTATCACCCCGATAGTCCTTATTTGTGAAGCCATCAGCCCGTGACCCATCATACGCGAGGAGGATTGAATGATACACCACATCTAGATGTTTTCCGTCAGTGTCGGTGCCCGTCAACATTGTCTTCTTGGCCATTGGTGGATATCTCGAAGCTCCCGTGTGTTTTCAGTTATTTTTATTTTGATGCGTGATCTACTGATTTCTGAGGAATTCTGAGGTGCGGAGATAGAATCAAATTTGTCTTGGTGCTACCTCATCCGGCGCCATGATTTTTATATTGGGACACTTGGATGCGACAGGTGGGCCTGACGAGTCTGACCCAAGTCCATGACGCCAGATGTGACGCCCTGAATATCACTCAGATTCCTGATGCAAATATACAAGATGACATGCGATCGGTTCCCCAACCAATAATGATAACCACATCCGATACAAGAGAAAACTCGTCACTGCATAGCTACATCCGTGATAACGAGATTAGATGAATACATGATAAATAACTATGGGTTGTAAGATAACCGTTGCGTCTGTGCAGCTCTCAGGCGTTCAAGCACTTTGGTCCCGTGGAGATAAGACGACCTGCAGGCTCCCTTTCGTGGCAACAAAATAATCCTTGAAGTCGCGTTCCCAGGACTCTGGGTCGTATCCCTCAGCAAAGCTGAAGTGCAACCGGCGCATCATCATGCAAACTACCGTGCGCATTTCTTGACATGCAAGCTGCTTTCCAACGCAATTTGCAGGGCCGAAGGAGAACGGGATAAAAGCCTTGGTTTCGTGAATGATCGGGAATTTATCGAGACCTTTTGAATCAAACGGTGGGAACGCCGCTCGCTCTTCAGGTTTTAGCCACCGCTCCGGCCAGAAGGCGTCGGGTGAGGGAGAGAAGTAGCGAGGATCGCGGTGAAGGGAATAAAAATGAACGAATGCGCTAGTACCATCGGGCAAGAAGCTACAACATAGAGTTAGATTCACAAGTGTTAGTATATAAGTGATGGGCTTACTAAGAGCCGACAAACTTGCCGTCACCGCCTCTCGGTACTCCGCGCTGACTTCCACCAAGAACGGGTGGGAAGAGCCGCAAAGTTTCGTTACTGAAACAAGTGTCAGCTGTCAGTCAAAAGTATATAAAAAGAATTGAGCACGTGCATTACGGCATTGAGGTAACTCATTTGAGGGTGATGAACCGTAGAAAGTAGATCTTCGCCAGGAGGAAAAAATCTGTCGACCTCGGCTTGCAGTCGATTGTATGTTTGGGGATTGTTCAGGAGCGACCAGAACAGAGAGCTTAGCGTGGTTGCTGTGGTATCAGACCCGGCTACTATAGCAAGGACTCCATCAGATGCCACTTCAGCAAAAGTTGGAGGGGAGGTGTGACGCTCAAGCCCCGCCTCGTCAATCTGAGAAAACTGTCAACGAGGCTGAAAACCACGAGAAGAATTGAAATGATTACCAGATAGTGGAAGAGGTCTTTAGACTGAGAGCCCTGCGTACGCCTGAACATAGCACGTTCTTGACAGAACGTCCGGAATTTCTTGAGGTCCTCCCCAATTGCTGGCAGCTTGACGTAGTACTTTCCGAGCCATGGCACGTGAGACAGAACCAAGGCAGTTCTTTGAAAGGAAAGAATATTTTAGGCTTTCCTTATGGCAATACTGTCATTCCCTTGTACTCACGGAAGTCCACTTTCAAGCAGATGCCAAGTATTGTCCTTATCACCGTCACGCAACATTTCCGATCCTCCGCCAAATCTTGGGAAAGGGTTAAGTTCGGTTAGAAATATCTAAACATGGCACACTCACGCCATGTCGCTCATGAAGTCAAACCTATGTCATTTAAGTTCAGGAACGAGAAAAAAGCAGAGAAGGGGGAATGCGCACGTGAAATGACTTATACACTCGGCAAGGTTGACGGGCTTCGTCTGCTGCTCCAGTATTGTTACGAATTGTTGGACTCGCTTCCCGAGAATTTCTTCGTAGCCTTTCAGTGCCGCACAGCTGAAAGCCCGGTTCCAAGGTTTTCTCCGTCGGGTGTGCTCTACAGCATCCCTTACCGAAATGAGCGCCCTGATGTTTGTTTGCTCAGCCATGCGTCCGTCCCAGTCTGTGATTCTAAATTAGGTCGGGCGCCACCTGATAGAGCGCATTAAACCACTGACGAGGTCCTTTAGGCAACCCATTGATGCCCATCAACGGGGCCACTGCATTGACATCTCGCATCGATAGCTCATTAGGACCTAGTTCAGGAACAGGATGGTCAGAAACAACATAATCATTGAACTAAAAAATCAACGCACCAATTCTGACAACATCGCCATATGTTTTGTGCAGTCTCGAGTAGTAGTGGTGCTGCTTCCCGTCGCGAGAGACCCATGCCATCCAAAACTTGGAGATGCGGCATGGAATGGGGCCAGGGTATCTGGCAAGTGGATGCCAGGGAGATAGACGGTAAACGACTACGGAAATGAGGATAGTAGAGTAATACAATAGGGACACACAACCGAATGCGCGAATGAACGTTGATGCGCTCGGCAAAAGCAGGGTCGTAAGTATGGCTGGAACGACGACGAGCAAACCTAGATGGGAGAGCGGATTGTCTGGCTCATAACGATTGAATACAAAATGACAGACCTAACGATCTAGGATTAGGACGCCTTATATAATAGCACGGTGTAGATTGGCCACTCACCAAACCGGCGGCCACCAGAACAGGAAAAGCGGCTTGCAGTGATAGGGCAGACATTCTGTTGTCAATAGAGTATGTGGGCATTGGGACACATATTACGAGCCGATATACAACCTGTATTTAAGAGGCTGGCGAATTTTCGGACATCGGGATCAAAAGAAGAATTCGACATAATCTAGCAGCACATATTGGCCAAGGACTAGATGAAGATTTTAACTCGCAGGGATCAACATCTAGACAGAGATGGCATGTCGAATGGAAATAGATAACAAACACCCGGTAAGTCATCAGATATGGTTAACATTTAGCTCCACAAGGTCACCGGGTGGGAGTTCAATACTTAGTAGAACGGAACGATCAAATGAAGATGGAGTAAGCTAACCTGTACGACAGGCAATTGGAACGTACGGGCAAAAATCGGTTAGCTTGAACGATATTAGGCAAGAAAAGCCGCGGTAACGGAAAACCACGAGTGCCGAGAAGAATTGTAAACTCACCTGAGTGATGTCCGTGGACTTAAGTTAATGTGCAGGGTTTCCAGGTCCTCGCGTGCCTGTGCCACCTTCCCGTTAGGTTGGCTCTTCCGGGGGATCGCCATGAGCTGTGAGCTCTTTTTAGTCTGGAACGATCACCTCTGCTGCTGGACAAGCTGAAACCATTGTTGCAGCTTCCCGCCTCAGTGGTGGGTCATACCATACTTACGGAAACAAACTTTTCAAACTGAGTGATACCTTTTTAGGCTGTACGGAATATGCCGCAACTCGGCAATTTTATGTACAAATGATGTTTATCAGGTGCGGGGATGAAACAGACGTTTGTATGGAGATGTTGTTTGAACTTTGAACTAATGGGCGTCGTTGTTGGAATTCGACCCGATATAATATCGTTCAACCTGGGCTGTCAAGGTCCGGTGGACCCTAGATATGGTTTCTACATGTAAGATCTCAAGAGCCTATCAGCCTGAGGAATAGGCCGCCGAGCGACCAAGGGGCCCAAGGCCAAGAAACCAATTTTGAATGGTGATACTATTAATCATATCGCAGTCACTGACAAGTAGTGACGTCATTCTAGAACGGGTGACCTCCTGCATGTGGATTAAGGGTGACACCGCTCATCAAGACGTGTAATATGCGAATATGGCGGATAACAATCTGAGATACATATTGCAAAGTGTTTCCTTCGCCGGAGATGCGCTGATATACCAGCAGCGAGTATCAAATAGCACAAAATCGAAAACGTTTATGCAGGATCGTGGCGGTGACAGGGCTACTGTCGTGCGACTTGGGGGGGGGGGAACAGAACTCGGTTCCGACGGTATGCCTGGATGTTTGGAAGCCGAACATGCAGCATGTGGGGGGCTGGACTGTGGACTGACCCTGCGTGACCAAGTATGGAATTCATTGGATACCATTTCGGCTCATTGACGAGACCTGAGAGTCAGAATGGGAAGCCTGACATATGGAACCAACCGCACCGCCCTCAGATAGCCAAAATTGACTAGCCATAGTTTTGTGCCCTGATATCCCCTGGGTTATAAACGCAAGCTCCGGGGGCGTCACGATTATAAACAGACATCCGAGAAGCGCAGCAGTGATGCGAGAGTATAATGTCCAAGATTAAGAACAGACGCTCTAACCAAAATTGACGGCAAGATGTCTTCTTCAACCACCCTGATAGTACACCGTGTGGAATGTGGCGACAGGAACACAATACTAATCGGCGTAATAATATCTGCTGGTCGAAGTCTATCTGATAAGTGATAAGTCAGAATAATGAACTACACGAAGCGCTTACTAGCTGCGAAAAACGTTCGATGAAAGGGATTCCATGAAGATCGCTCCATATCACGTCATATACATCGGAGTAGGTTCTACCCCATTTCCCGGAACGTCGCCGCTTCAATATTCATAAGTGCCTTGGTCATGGTGCATCCTAGAGGGATCGTGGCCTTATCTACTGGGTTGGCAGAGGAAAAAATCCGTGCATAGCGCAGAGAAGAGCCTGAAGGATTTCAGATCCGGGAAAAAAAGCAGCCAGTGAATTTCCAACGGCGTTGCGATGTACCATCCAACTCTCCGAGGAGCTATAGTCATGATAAGCAGACGATTCTCGTAAGTGGGGTCTGTCACAACAATCAAATCATTCCTTTAGAGGGGAGTGTCAGGGATCTTGAAGGCTAGCCGCATTTACATTTTCAAGGGGATAAATGCGGTCGCAACGTCGCAGTGTGCTGAAACGAATGTGACGCCGGAAAAACGTTTCGTGTCGCAAAGAGGGAGGTGGGCGTTCGGGGCCGCGGAGAACCCTGGAAAAGCTACACTGGATGTTTCGATATGATCCAGTGAAATAATCAGTAACCTAACATTGGTTAGTCAACGCATTTTGTCTGTCAAAGCCTAAATATACGTATTTGATGCAGGGGATCTACGCGACTGGGTTCCCTTGGTGCGTGTCAAGCAAGGCCCAACGAATCCAATTCATAAGGAACCACAGTGGAACGTGATATGGTTGACCACCAAGACGGTGAACCCTAAAGCAGCGGAAATAAAGAAGCGAAGATCGTTGCCCGTTAGGGAAAGGACAGGGTATTATGAGCTGGCAAGGGTTAAATCGGGCACAACCTGAATGGAAAAAGATCTTTCCTTCCACCCGCCAGCATATATGGTTCTCCAGCGAGTAAGAAAACAATTCCGTCGAAGGCCTGACCATACGTCTAAAGCATGTTATAGACTTGACCCGCATGATCTTACCACAAAATACCCAGGGGAATAAGCGATGTCTTCGAACATGCCGCACACCCAACATTTTGTGTGGCCGATCCAGAATCTCGGGAGCTAGTTCAACGATGGTGCTCGCTCACCGCATGGATGATCGAGCCCGAGTGGTGCTATTGACAGGCCCATGAGTAGTGTTTCCTCTCAATTAAGTATATGCCTGTACACGATGTTGTGCCAACTGTATTCCACGCCAAACTGCGTTGATGGTGCGGAGACGTCTTGGAAGGGGAGGAAAAGACGAAATAGTGGGAAGAGTGGCAATAACCAAAAGGTCAGCTTGTCCATTTCAATAAAATCACCGCGATATGCCAGCGAATGCTAGCGGGTTTGGGTCGCGGTCAATAGCGGCGCATGTCTTCTGTTCATGTTCGCCCGACCTCACGGTGTTGACCAGGAACCTGTCGCGGAAGCAAAAGTGTCCAACCTGAAGGCCTTAAGCCTTAGCGCTTTACGTCACAGGTTGCCGATGTTCTCACGAGCTTGTTAAATGGCATTTCGGTTCCAGGTCATACCCAAACTTCTTGACGACCACCAAAGCTCACAATAATGTCCAACATTCTCCGTCTCTTTCCAAAGCATGTACGCTCATTGTCAAAAACGCGTACTCTCGTCGGGCGTTCGTTTCACTCGCCCTTCGTAGTGCTCAACTCGCCATTGACCTCACCCCCGAGTTCGACTTCGAACGTGTCGCCAATGTCCGCGTCATCCTACGAGAAACAGCATGACCACTCTCCTGAACCCCAAATCACCTTGGCTGGCACGCGCACTTATGTGGTCTCAGAGCCTGACCCAGCCAATACCCCTTATGCCGTGCCATCTGGCGCATATCCTACTTCGGCACCTTATGTGAATTCCAAACCCACAGACGCGCCCAATCCTGAGGGGAAATATAGCTCTAGTAGCGCAAACCTTCCTCACTATTTTACAACTCGTGCTGTTCCCAAAAATGCAGCTGGTGTTGGCGAGAGCGCCGGAGTTAGATATGGAGAAGCGCCCGGTGAGATGGGTCGCAGAGGTGGAAGCCATGGAGGGTTAGGCTTGATGGATGAATCTGGCACACACAAGGGCCCCGCATAACTCCCTGACAGGAACCCATCCCCTGATTCAGACGCGGCCTTGCGCTGGTCCAAACTAGGGGTTCAGGATGCATGGAAGCAGCGGAAATAGATTGTGGGGGCGTGCGGAGGGATGTCGCCATTCAGTCAGGCGACCGACTGAGAACCGGTATCCAACTGCATTGACTTTAATAATTTTGGAAGCTGTACGATAGCGTTATGGTTTTGCTGCATGCTTGGTCTTTGATGTATATTATTTCTTGCGTTGTCATGTCGGGCTCCGGAATATGAATAGCTTTTGCTGTCGAAGATTGTGCGTTATCAGATTTGGATTTCGAACGTGCTGTGATATCGCAAAAGTATTCTAGAAGAGCTACTCATAGCCCAGTCCTAGATCTTGTCCAGACTCCAGACGTACGGGAAACACCGTACGACACGTCCTCGAGTCAACGATATGAATTACGATCATCCGATGCGGCTGATCCGTGCATTCGAAAGCAGTCAATATGTATTATTTCCTTCAACTCGACCTGGCAATAGAAAGCCATCCCGCGGCCAAGTAGTCGGGCTAATGAATAACCTAAAAGAGTCTGTAGATAATACACATGGAAGCAATAAACATGGAAATATCCGCCACCCAAGACCAGCCACAGGATCAGGCGGAAACTTGATGACGACTGTGACGACTGTGCCGAAATGAATATTTGAAACGATCGTGAGGGGTATGATGGCGGTGTGACGTGGTCGACCTGCGGAAAGAGGAAAGTAACACGTAATCCCGAGGAGAAGCTAGCAAGATAGATAAGTATGTACGATAGCCATGATTGATAGATCGTGCGCGTTGTCGTCAGAGTATCTACGTCCAATATACCTACAAACGGAGAATTAGTTGGAATTCGGTAGAACTTGTCTGGACAACTTGCCAATAAGCCGAAGTACCGCGGGTAGCGACCAGCGCAGCACCATCCAGTGGTGCTTATTATGCCCGACAACAAAACAGGCCAGAGAAGAAGCCCTTCCGCTTAGGGTGTCTGTCATCATCCATATCATCAACACCATGCCTTTGGGTCTCAAATGCAGTCATTCCACGCATCTGCCCAGCATCGCGGGCCAAGGTACCTGCAGTTGTATCTTCTCGCGAGTTCGTTGGATTTTTGGCGGCGTGGACCTGCGCACCATAAAGGAACGAGTCTGAAGTATCATTGCGCCCAACGAGATTATTGCCATTGGTCACATTCGCAACGTGGGTACCAGGAACTGGTGAATGCCTGCCATAACCGTTACTCGCCCGGTATCCCGAGGAAGTAGGCGCGGTGGCGTAAGGATGAGGTGCGAGTCCCGTGGTCTCGCGGGGTGTCTGACTCGCGCGCCTGCTAACGGGAGCGAGGGGCTGTACACTGACATCGGCACGAGCGCCGGGATCTCGGGCGCTGTGTCCTTCTCGGGTGCCAGGCCGTCTCGTACTGTTTTTGATGTGAGCGGGAGTAGGCGCGAGGACAAGAGGAGTAGACGGCGCTGAGCCATCTGTAAGTTGCGCCCGTGGGCGACGGTTGGTCTGATGACGAGGGGTATGAGGCACATTAGCGGTCGCGTGAGCCTGCGCTAGCAATGATGCAGGCGTCTGGAAAATATTCCGTTACGATACGCATCGATGAAAGGTATGAATTACATACATTGCCGGCCTCCCAGCCTTTGCCGTTGTTGATCAACATCCAGTCGAAGATGCCATCATCCTGTTCGCCAATATTCTTCAACACTTTGGTGAAAAGTTCTCGGAGGAAGTCGTAGTCAGGAGTTTCCTCAAAGCCGAGTTTTCGGACGTAGTTCATGTAGATTGCGAACTCCTCTGAATCAATAAAGGCCGATCAGCAAATCGTGTTCTCTGGAGCGCATCCACGGACGAAGCAAGCAGACGCCACAGCCACAACCCAGGCACTGGAGAATAATGAACTCGAAGACAACCTACCGGGGAAACCCTCGCACAACTCCGCAATAGGTGTGGTCTGCTTCTTTTCACCGATCTTCTCGTACTTCTGCTTGTTGGTTGCGGCCCTGAGGCCTTGCCAAGGAAGGCCGCCGCGTAAGAAGTACATGAATACATGACCTAGTGATTCTAGGTCATCCCGGCGCGATTGCTCGCGGCCAAGATGCGTGTTGATCGACATGTACCGGGCAGTGCCTGAGAGGGACTTGCGCTCGCGATAAGGAATATGGACTTTCGTCTTGGGATCTCGGTAGTGCTTCGCCATGCCAAAATCTACCAATGAAAGTCAGTGTGTTGCAACACAATCAACAGACGGAGATCTCCGCAAATTGAGGAACACGTGTATATGATCGGAGGAGTAGGACATAAACTAGGAACAGGAGCGACGTGGAATAAACATACCGATGATGTGAATAGTGTTAGAGGTTTTCGTTCCAGGGACGCCGACGAGGAAATTGTCAGGCTTGATATCACGGTAAATGAGCGACTTGTCGTGGACGGACTGAATGCGAGAGATCTATTTTAAAAAAAGATGAATAACTGCGAAAAGACCTGAAGAGGGACCAAAAAAGAAAAAGAAAAAAAACTACAAAAATAACAATACTTGCCCAATGCATGGGTACAAACTTACCATCTGCTTCGCGGACATGCACACAGTCTTAATGGTAAACTTCCGGCCACACATGTCGAAGAGGTCCTCTAAATTTGGGCCGAGAAGGTCAATTACCAGGACATTGTGGAGTCCCTCCTGCCCAAAGTGGTGCACCTGGGGAACGCCGACTAATGTGATAGATTACGGTCGTGTGAGGAAAACACTGGCACTAGCACCTACCTGTACCATTCAGCGTTCTGTAGGATCGAAATTCATCCCGTAATTGAGGAGCATCGGACTTTCGAGGTTCCTGTGTAATACGTCAAAATCAAGCCACAATCAGAAGCACCTCGCCGCGAACGTACAAATTTGATGGCGACGGGTTGGCTGGTAAGAAGCTTTGTGCCTGCAATAAGTTGTGGTGAGTCAAAAGAACAAATGGCAAAGAACACCGGTAGTAAAAATTTGGCTCAAAGCCGCAAGTAAATAATTTCCGTTCTAACGCGATGCGCGGAGCTAAGTTGGTCTAGCACTAAGTAACCATGACCATGATGATCGCCCACCGGCGACCCATGAACCGAAAAGCACCCTTCCACATGATATTGGCTGGTCGTAAGACGGGCGCTTAGAAGGTGGGGTGACTTTTGGTATCGGACCATGCGACTCACGAGCATTCCAAAGTTCTGGAACAGTAGAAAGAATTCCGGTGTACGACACTGACCTTCAAATACAACACCGAATGAACCTTCACCAATCTTCTTGCCAACACGAAAGTGGTTTCCGACGATACCATTGGAAGTGGCACTTTGAGAGTGATGCCCCGAGGAGGAGGCTATAACGTGAGGTGTCGTCATCTGGATGTAAAGAGAATAATTTTGAGGAACACCAGTCCGGAAATGCAGAGGGATGGGTAAAGGATGGACTGGTGTGCTTGCAAGGGACGGACAAGGAGCGGATGGAGAGAAAGCACCAACTAGCGGACTTTGAATTGCCTTATTTGTACTCGGCCGACACGTTCCTCTCTTAACAGCGCCGGCGCGCGCTTCTGCCTTGCTCCTACCATTAACCCTCTTGATCGCTGTCGTTAACACGTTGCATTACACGACGCAAACTCTCGAGCTGCTCGGAATTTAGTCCTTGCAAAATTCCATCGTATGCCGAGGATGTTCTCGACTAGCTCGAGCTCCATACTGCTCAGGAAATTTATTAGTTGAATCTCGTGCCATTCTGTCTGTCGGTGACCATATTTATCAGCGCTATGCGTACTCTCCAAACCAATTACAAGAAAAGCTTCGCAAGGGCTATGCAGCAGCATGTCTGCTTGCAATCGAGTGATCTAGTGCGTTGTCGATGCTTGTGTTTTGACCATTGGCGTCAGGATCCGGGTCATGAACCACGGTATATTTTCCCCTGCATGTTGTTTTTACTCACCTTAGGAGCACTTTGAAAGATGGGACCTGGCTTCAGGACGGAGCTTCACACGGAATGCAGTGGCCTACCATCTTGGCTTTTCCACAATGCGGAAAGCCTTATGAACATTCAATCCGTCAGCTTCTCCATGTACCATGTATGTACTATCAGCATCGCGGGAGCGTTCCAGATGCACTACAGATGCTCCACGTATCGTCGATTCGATCGAACTCCATCTTTAACCTTCGGCGAATCACGTGGCAGCCCCGTGCCCTCCTTTGGACAATGCTCCCGCGAAGCATCTAGGGCTTGTACATGTTCTTTAATCTACCCGGTCTATCCACCCGGGTTCCCACTGGCAGCGCAGCTGGTTCATTCCCTCGGTCAATATACCTAGTCATGTCCAGGCAACTATCCTATTACAGCCAATGACGAAAACCCGAGGGGGACTCTGTCACAGTACTTAGTTGCGGAGCCTTGACGGCCTTCGCTGACCTTCTTATCGATAGATCTTATCCTGGATACACAACGAACGTGATGCCTACTTTATATGCGGAATTCGTAGACCTACCCACAGTCTTTTAATCGCAATCAAGGATATTTGTTTTCGCGGACGTCTGAGACCGGAAGTTATCTAGTGGCATGTCACCGAAGAGTCCCCGAGTTGGCCATATTTTGGGAGAATGCGGTATCATACGCACGGAGGACTTATAACATTTTCCATGATTGTGAAAGTTGGATCCAAATAGATTAGTGAGTCTGCAGACTCTCATTAATCATTAATCATTCTTCACCGTCAGACGCAGTAGTACTAGTCCTCTTCTTCAAACGTCATCACATCGAAGACTACTGCATTTGACAGCGACCAGGGAATCAAATAATATGCAGAGCTGCCAAGTAATCGATTAATCTTTATCTGACCTAGCGTCACTCGCATTCTCCGAGGACTACAGCACCACAATCAATATGCCGAGTGGTATGAGCCCCGTAACGGCCGACGATCATACTCACACAGCTGTGTCATGGTCTAATCGAAGACTCCGATACTTACACTTTATCATTTATCATTTATCTCTAACCATAATCAGTAGCATGTGAGTACACAACCAAGCACTGATAGAAGATGAGCTATATCTACGGGCTATCAAATATCACCATCTGATGTGCCACAGCAACCAGCGGCCACACGCCGTCAGCTCTCGCGTCTTCTTCGTATGCCTCCTTATGGCGCAATAGAAAGCTGTGTGTCACTGGCCGCCTCGAGGAGTCCCCATGATGGACGCCCCTACAGATAACAAACATTCCAACGGAGGCACCAAGCCACATGATGTCGTAGTCGACGTGTGCTTCGGAGCCGCTCAAGGGTAAGAGCTGCAAAGGGGGTAGGGAAAGGAGGGTTGCGGTTATGTCGAGCCGGGTACACTTGATCGTGTCAGATGCTTAGCGTACGAATATTTGGGCATGATTGAGGGTACAATGGATGTCCGGAACGAACGACTTACGAGGTAATGGAGGGTTCAACTGAGACAACTGAGGAGAGAAGCATTGTACTTCTCGATACGAGAAGCACGCGTTACTAGAATACGCAGAAGCAAGACTTGCACGGTCCGAATCGAAGGTCTGGAAGAATCTTTGGAATCGAACAGCGGCAACACGATAAGATTAAGATAGTTCGGTTGCAAATCCCAGGAACATAAATTGGAAACACACCTTTCAAGATATTCCATCGACATTTTGGACATTTTTTCTTCTTCATCGGGTACTATCTCGATCGTTGGAAAGTCGTTCAGAGGCTTGAATGGAGCAGGAACCTCTGCAGTTGGAGGATCGGGCTTAGGCGGTGCCTGAGGTCTAGAGCCTCCCGCGGGTAATGACGATACAGATGGAGACGCTACATTCCTCCGTGGCCGTGGTGGGATAGGAAGTTTCTGTGTATGTGTGGATTGGGATATAACACCGTCATCTGGACCAGTGACCGGAGGCGATACATGCGACCGCGAGTGGGGAGGCGTGCGGTGAAGAGAAGCATGGCGTTGTTGGGCATTTGCCTGATGTGCAAGTGTAATTGTAGCAGCAAGATCGAGTTCGGCTGGTTGTAAAGTGTCTGACCAAACTGGAACCGAACTCTTCCTATCACAGTATGTTCAATGTTAACCACTTCACACTACATATGGAACTCACCAATCTACTATTATGCCATCATCTCTGCTAGGAATCAGTATACAGTTCATCCAATGCAGCTCGACGTACCGGATGAGCAACTTCTCCGTTTGAAGTTTCAGACCTTCAATTTCACTTTTACACTTATTGGCCCATGCCCTTCTATTCAGCTTGTACCCAGGGTTCGAGGGCAAACAATTCAAGGGAAAGGGGGCAAAGCGCTTTGTCCCCAACACGACCAACTTCCGTTGGGGAGGTGGAGGGGATGGACTTTGTTCGCGTTTCACCCTTACACCGTTATTATGAACACCAGAAGACCCGCCCGCTGGCCTGGATTCATCATAACGGGGGCGCTTCGGTGCCCTGTGAGCTTCGGATGTCGACATCTTCGAGTATGCAATCACCCAGGCTGATACGCAATATTTTTCTGGAAGACTATTGTGGATGGCTACGTTTCAAGGTCCTTCATGCCACTGCTTCGAATGTGGAGGTGCGGACTGAGGGAGTGACTACTAGGAATAGTTCCCTGGAGAGATCGGACTTCACTGGAAAAACCCGAGGTTGCTTGCACTGCCCTTGCTTTTAGCCTTTGTGCAACTTTGTGATACTGAATCCTTTATTCAAACTAGCAAACTTACAAGGTAGGGGATCCTAATGACGCTGCCTTTGATCGAACAAGGTGTATATAACTCGGAAGTGTGTTTTTGCTAAAGTCATTTATCAGACAGGAAAGGAAATTTGCTTACGTGCCTACAAGCTGATTGGCTGAGGGGTTTGAGGGGTTTATACTTGGCAAAAACACTAATAATTGCGCCACACCAACGCCACGCACAGGAACCCACACGACCGCGTCCACGGCTACCAAAAATGGCAAGATTTCGTTACTGAATTCAATACCTCTAACGGGCACCTTGGGCAGCAGAGCGCAAACATGCTTGGGCTGTGACTAGTGAAGTATACTAGAAGCGGCACACGTTTGTTGCCATTCCACCAATCACACAATGGCAGCATGAGCAAAAATGATATGTAAAATACTCCAGTCTGACTGGTGATCCGGGCCCTGGAGACGCACGCGGTATACGGTCTCCAACTTATAGTATTAATAGGTGGAATTGATATGAAAGATCCCTTGACTCCTCTTTACCGACGTCCTCTGCCAGCGCCTCCGTCAAGACTCAACGCTATGGCTGGAAAGAAGGTCACCCTGCGTAGTGTTTCCCTCATCTTTGCGTAGGTGATCTTCTGTATTGGTTTTCACCTTCAAACTGATAACGATGTTCGGATTCTTTCTCACAGTTGTGGAACTGCCCTGTTTTCTGACGGTACGCAGTACAACATACTTCGCGTTATCGTGAACTTGATTATTGTTCGCAGGTTATGCCAACAATGTCATTGGTTCTGGTAGGTGGTGGATTCATGACCTGATGTCTGTTTAACCAAAAATCCGACTTTTGTGCAGTCAATACTCGTGAGCGTTTTTTCCATGAATTTCACTGATAAATTGAACGTAAAACACAGTTCTAACACGTATATACCCCACTGGCATCACGACGAACTACAGCACCACACTCCGTAGTGTGGCCTTCGCAGGTACGTCCCTGAGTCTCCTTCGTTGATTTGCAATTAATGCGTCACAGGCACCGTGGTGGGTATGCTCACCTTTGGCTACCTGTCAGATAAAGTCGGGCGCAAATTCGGTATGGTAAGTCAACTTCGACTCCAATCAAGCAATCCATAGTTCTTACTCTATGAACAGATGGCCGCAACTGGGATCGTTGCATTATTTTCTGGTCTCTCGGCAGCTTCGTCTGGTGCTAATGACAGCCTTAATGGCATGCTCGCTATGCTTATCGCATGCCGGTAAATATGCCGGTCCGGGATGATAGGCACCGCTCATTTTATATATCACAGCTTTCTTCTTGGGATCGGTGTTGGCGCTGAATACCCCTGCGGTTCTGTGTCTGCGTCTGAACAGTCCGAGGAAGATGGCATTGCGAAGAACACGCATCACCGATGGCTCGTGCTTGCAACGAGTGAGCTGGCGTTCTGAAATGTTTTGATCACCAATAATCTGAAACACACTGCTCAGATACCATGATCGATGTCGGTTTCGTTGTTGGAGCATTCGTACCATTGGTACTTTACTGGATGTTCGTGCTGCCATTCACTGCAACATCTCGCAATCCATGCCTAACAGTTACTTGCCAGATTCGGGGACAACCACCTCCGTGCCGTCTGGCGCCTCTCACTTGGGCTTGGTGTTATTCCTGCCGCTGCTGTCTTCTTCTGGCGGCTGCGCATGGAAGAACCCACTCGTTACAAGCGCGATTCAATGAAGAATATCCGTATCCCATACGGACTAGTCCTTAAAAGATACTGGCGTGGCCTGCTTGGCATTTCACTGGCATGGTTCATCTACGACTTCATCACGTATGTCTACAACCACGCCTATGCATCTCACCTAGTTGCTCACATTACTCCAGATACCCAGTACGCTGTCAGGCGCTCACGCGATGCATTATCACTGATTATTTCTGTAGTTCGGACTTTACTCATCCACAATCACCGATACGTACGTATTTACAATTTTTTCTTTGACATGAGTAGAATTTGACCATTTTGGCAGCATTACCGGCGGCACTAGCTCACTCACCATCGTCTTTGGTTGGTCTGTTGTGATCAAGTAAGCTTCCTTCGCTCGTGATTCATGCTCTCTACTTACATCTGTCTCACAGCTTGTTTTACATCCCAGGTTAGTCTACTAGATCACGATGAACTTTCAGAGTTCACATTCTGTCCGCAGGTACCGTTGCGGGTGCCTTCTTCGTTGATATTATGGGTCCCAAGACTACCATGGTGAGTACTATTAGGCTCCTGTGAAGTGCTTTTCCGAATCACCTGTCAGATCACTGGCCTTCTTGCCCAAGCTGTCATCGGCTTCATCATGAGTGGCCTTTACACCCAGCTGTCGCAGCACGTCGGTGCTTTTGCGGTGTGTATCTCTCTAACACGAAGATAATTGATTCTGAGCGGTGGTTTAGGTGGTGTACGGCATCTTCCTGAGCTTCGGCGAGTTTGGTGCGTAGGGTTGCGCATGCACTCTTCGTTTTTTGACCTTATTTCACCTAGGTCCCGGAAACTGCGTTGGTGTATTGGCTGGAAAGTCTGGGCCTACCGCTGTGCGTGGGCAGTATTATGGTACTGCCGCTGCTGTTGGAAAAGTCGGCGCGTTTGTTGGAACTTGGGGTACGGAATGACCCATACATTCTTCTTTGACAGATATACTGAGTGTCCCTTCCCTTTCAGTCTTCCCTCTCATCATCGATGATTTCGGTGGCCCAAGTTCAGCTAAAGGCAACACTGGCCCCTTCTGGATTGGCAGCGGTCTGGCCATCCTAAGCGCGATTATCGTGTTCTTCCTTGTAAAACCCCTGGACCCCGACGGTATAAAGGCGGAGGATGCCAAGGTACGCGATTGTCCCTCCTGTTGCCCATGAAATTTACGCGCTCCACCATTTAGTTCCGGGAATACCTCGAAGAGCACGGTTTCGATGTCTCACTCATGGGCCTTCCCGAAACTGAAACCGAGTCATCGTATGCAGATGGGAAAGAAACGGATTCAGCGGTCAAGGACACGGATTCAGCGGTTAAGGTCGCAGTTTAACTGTGAGACAGGCGATTTTTGATGATAATTTTTACGTTTATGTTTGCGTACCATGATATTTCATTGCTCAGGACTTTCTGTACGAATACCTGCTGAATAACCTAAGATATATGATCTTCAGAGATCTACATTGAAGTAATGCAGCTATGATGCAAAGAACACCATTATTCTTGCTGAAGGTGGCTTACCTTCACGTGAATGTCGGAACTCCCGTTCTCCTTGCCTCGTTTTTAAATCAATGTGAAGATGATGGACCAGGGGAATTGCGATCTCTGAGTTTTCATGGAACTCAATGCCCTTGAGCAATCCAGTAACAAGCTGAAAATTCAATAGCAAGGAAATGTGCGGATAATGAAGCTTCTGAAGAGCTCAGGTGTATATGATATGTTACAGTAACTGGTCGAGCCATGTGGTAAAGACACAGATACGATGTTATTGCACTGTTAGCGATTGTCCGATTTGTGAACGACGAGCACCTACCGTGGCCATGCCTGATACGAGTATGGGATAAATCTTGTTTCGCAACGGAGACTTGCCAATTCCGGGTCGCAGATTGACTCCGAAGAGGTAACGGCGGTCTGAGAGGTAGTCCATACTCTAATCCTAGTGGCAGTCTGGAGGCAGTTTTCAAAGCTCCCGTCAGGATCAGGTGGCAGAGTGACATTAGGAAAGCAGTGACTAAGATATGGTGGAGGAGCGGGCTCTGGCGGAGGTGTGATGGGAGCATCTCATCATACCTTTTTACGCATTCCCTTTGCCTCGATTTTTCATGGATGTGAAGATGATGCGGCTCAGAGTCAAGGGAACATTGTGATCTCTGATGTTTCAGAGGTCAATTGCGGTTCCCTTGAGTAACCCAGTACAATCTATAGGAAGAAAACATGCGGACCGATAAGGAAGATTCTGAAGAGCTCAAGTGTATTGAATATTTCACAGTAACTGGACGAGTCAATTGGCAAAGACGCAGATACGATGCCATTATTGCTGCATTGGCTCTCCAACAGTTTTCCCTGTCTTCGCAAGCTCATTCCTAACCAATGTGAGTTGAGCATGCGTTTCATCAAGACGAGAACATCGCATACCGTAGCTGTACGCTGAACTCATCCTCGATGTCGTCATCGTCCCAATTATCCTCCCAAAGTTTATCCCCCGCCGACTTTGCGACGCCAGGTGCAGCGCCCTTCAAGTGCGCCAGATCCGTACTAGAATCCTCCCAGTCTACCAGACAAACATGATTAGCATGCATCAATAACATGGATGATGATTGGCTGGTCACCTGCGACTTCAAACTCTTCGAACTCGTCATCTTCTTCGAGAACCCCGAGGTGCGGTTGACTGTCCTCCTCCTTGGGTTTCTCCGGTACTTTGTCTGCGGGTTTTGATGATGAAGCGGATGAAGACATGCTGGTACAATGACGGACTCGGTGTAAGACGCGTTGTAGGCCGCGTCAGTGGCACAACCGTGGGAAAAGAATGTGATTTGGTGAATGTGCAAAGTTAACAAGGCGTGTATAATGTACAATACATAAATACAATAAAGATAGATAGCTGACCATCGTCACCCTCCTGTGGCACGAAGTCCATATTGTGCGGTCCGTATGGCAGGTCTAGGGAGTTCGTCTGGCACCTCATCACACGACAACTCGGAAAGATCGCTTTCGTCATATCCCATCTCTGTGGCGTCTGAAGGTGGGTAGTCCGAAAGAGACAACAAGGGTGTCATCCGATGTTTGATGTGAGTGGCGGGGGGAGTGCAAGGATATTGGATCCCTTTGATCCCCCGCGGTGCAGGGGTGGTGATACATACCTCAGGGATGTAACGGCCTTTCAGGGGTGGAATTCGGATCGTGAGTTTCGAACTGCCCAGCGCTATCTTCGGGAGCGATGGGGCACTGATGTCCATGTCTTCCCGCCGCTTGCTCTTGGGTTTCCGAGGGCGAACGGACGGTGTGTCTAAAGCTTTGGGTTTCTGTTTTGACGTGGGCTTTCCAGAGTTCTGGTTGTCTGTCTTGGCTTTCTTCTTCTTCGAAAGACCTGCATCTTCTGAGCCCTCTAAGTGGGCGATGTCCTCCTCGCGTTTCCGTTTTCTCTCTAATGTAGCTTCCTTGTCGGCAGCCTCTTTTGCGATCTCTTCCATCAAGAGATCCGCGAAACTTTGGGCATCTCCTTGTAGCCACGCATCAAAAACACCTTCCCATTCCCGTGTCGGCCCCGGAAAATCAAAGTTCAAATAGATGGACTTGATAGGGGAGTCTTCCGCCGATGTGGCTGAGCCCTTGCCAGGGGAAGGTGTCGGTGTCGCAAGACCTGTAGACGCGGATACTGTATCCCTCGATGCAGTGCATCCTCGGGCGCGTACCGCTTTCGAGAATTCACGCACCATGCGTTTGGTGCCTGGAACCCTTAAGCTCGTGCCAACCACAAGCAGAGCATCCGCACCGCTCCGTCCTTTGCCTTTGGAGCTTCCAACAAGATCTCTCCTCGCGACTTCACCCACGCCCTCCCCATCTTTATGCAGCTCATTATAAAGGACCACACTGGGTCGCAACTTTCCCACACCTCGAGCACGCTTTCCGACAAGTTGACGCGTCTCCTCCATTTGCATGCATTCGGGGCAGTTTGGGGGTGTTCCTGACGTCAGCGAAGACACGTAATTCTCGAGTGGGAACGTGTGCATGCACGTTTGACAATGCAGCGTCTGCAGCGTTCCATGCAGGGGGATGCAACGAGGGACTTCAGCAGCAGGAGACGTGTATCTCGATCCCGGTGTCACTGGTGGGCTGTCTTGCGGACAAGGAGCGTTGATGGACGTCGCAGGTTGATCAGTGATAGGAGGACCAATGGATTTTGGTTTGGATCTCGGTCTTGATCGCCTCTTATCGAACTCAGGGACACCAAAGGAAAGGCCAGATTTCAACTCGATCGCATCGATGTTTTGGGTGTAGACACGCAGAAGCCTGCCTCTGTCATCAAGTGATCGAAGTGCCTGATGAAAAGGCGTGGGGCTGGCTGCTTGCGAGAGCTCGGACAATTGAGCTATCATTTGGCAGAACATCGATGTCGTGTGTTCATTCTATTGAACGTGTGTAAGCCCGCATCCATGAGTACGAAGCACGCGTGGTGGTTGAGGCAATAGAGATTTTCGCATGCGAAATCCAGAACGCCGAAGCTGGGGAGACGATGATGTATCTTACTCACGTTGAATACTGATGCATCGAACAAGTCTTTTCCCGAAGTCAATGATTCTTTCGGGTTGTCTCGTTTCAGTGTTTGAAAGAGGCCAGACTCTGAGCGAAAATCTGGAATTCCAGCCGAAACAGATATGCCAGCACCTGGTAAAGGTTAGACGATGGTACTGAAATTTTCCGACGGTTGGAACACGCACCACACACGACAACCAGCCGTTTGGCCTTTAGGATAGCCCTGATAGCTTTTCGCAGGTGCAAGGTTGGCGTTTCTGAACGCACCAAGAATGAAGGGGTTTGAGGAGGAGGCGCACTTGCCTCCAATGGAACGAAGAGGGTCATAATCCTACTGCCGATGTGATGGTGAGGAGCAGAGGAGGTGATACGATTGAAAAACCAAGGGGGATGTTCCCAACCAGGTCATCCGCCAGCCAAGCGGTGGCGCGGGAACGTGATCAATGGTTATCGTAATTCCACAACGTAACTTGACTGGTACTTTCATCTTACTTTCAAAATCTCGATTTTGTTCCAACTCCCTATTACTATCATGATGGGAGAAGATGGCGTTCTTTCTGAGCAGAGAACTATATGTGTTGCTCAATATTGGCGCGGTCTCGACTCTAATGGTCAGCGGATGCCTCTTCACTGGGCACTCTTCGCGATCTCCAATGCAAGTCCCGATTCAATCATAGCCAGTAGCTCTGGAAAAGAGCAAGCAGATCAAGTAGATCACTGGGGCACTTGTTATCAAGCAATTGGTAACACCGACACCTTTACCTATTCTTGCATGGAGGACGAGTGCATGGAAATTCTTGCCGATGGTTATCGTGGTTGCCTGGTGGTTGGAAAGATCGACTCGTTCCCGGCCGAGGCGATAGACACGTTGCTTAAACAAGTGACTGTTTATCGAGGCCGAGAAAACTGGAATTGTCAGAACTGGGTGCTTGCCGCACTCGAGAGGCTGAAATGTTGCAATTATGTTGCGAGCAGCGTATCACGCGATGCCGTTCGCCACGAGCTGGAGGATATCCTGAACAATTGGATAGAATGATCGAGATGCTGCATCGCGATCCCCTAGGTGTGTAGTACGTTTCCTTGCGCATTTTTCGTATTACGGTTGCTCAAGATATTTTAAAGACCAAGCAATCGTTGTCCGCTTGATTGAATGACTACTAGGTATATTAGTCTAACATAGGGCATCGCCCCAACGGACAATAAACACAGATCAAAAACAAAATAGGTGTATCGATACATGTATACGTTACTAAACATACAAGGGCAACACAAGGCTACTTCTGGCTACCACATATCTTATATACCTCTCGAATTGTATCGAATACCGCTTCTCGAGGATAGTCTGCTAGGATGACCGGGGCCTGTTTGCGTACACAGATTTTCCATCGCTGAGCCAGACTTCTGCAATTCACTGTACGTCGTCAAGTCCTTCTGGTGAGCCCCGCTCATGAAGTCTACCTTGCTTCTATGCAGACTAGCACGATCGCCAAGCTTTCAAATTGGCCACTGGGTCTTGTTAAAGATGACTACTAACGCGATCTGCAAACAAGTCGTCCCGACTGGTGTGGCCGGTATATATAGTGGGTCAATGGACCTGGAGATTATCTGTGGAATCACAGGAACACGGTAAGGCCATCGACTGGTGTAGCCGGTATAGTGGGTCAATAGACCTGGAGATTGTCTGTGGAATCATAGAGGCATGGTAAGGTCATTGCAAAGCTAGTCACCGCGCCCCGAGTGGGATGTTCAACTTTCCAAGTCATCAACTGGTGCATTTGGGCAAACCTGAGGTACTTGGCACTCAAGCGTTACTGTGCAGAATGTAGGAGCACCTCGGTAACGTAACGGGACCGCAGTGCTATCGGCCAGTACTTCAATGCCGATCCAGATCATTGATTATAGATCAACTGTATGATGAAGGCACATCACTTGGAACCCACAGCTACCCACAGATCAAATAGATGTTCGGAGACAAAGGATACCCGTTCACGCTTAAATTGACCGGTCACACCTCTACAAGAAGCCTATTGACTTGACCGATGACCGGTATCTTCTGGTACACTCCGCCATGTCCGGTTGCCTACTGGGGATATGGTCAACTCTAATGACGTATCACAGCAAGTCTAATCGGTAAGGGCCTGGAGAGTTCGGCTAGGTTGGCGGAATGTCTTTCGAGCTTCACGAGAAAGGGCCGGACACAACGGTAACACAGAGCATGAGGAGATAGGGCACTCCATAACGGCAACACAGCATGAGACGAAGGAGGTTAGCCTCGCTTGGATTGAAACAGAGGACATGGATGTAAAATTCTATATACCCTTACCAATGGTGACACCTACCTCTCCCTCATGACGGCCATTATAAAAACAGGGCGGACGAGGTAAAGGAGTAGATAGCACAGAGAGAACATACAAACACACGCTCGCTGATAAAGACAGCGATACGACACAAAGCGCAGAAAATGAGTACAGAGAGAAAAAGAAAGAAGTAAAGAATGCAACAGGCCCTTCCAGACGCGATGAATGTTAGATTCCTACGCGAGATCGCGAGAATGGTCCTTGTATAATTAATCCAAGGCAAGACCAAGAGAGACTACGGCCTGGACGCAGGATGAGGCGCGGTATAGGGCGGGGAAGAGTGAAAGGAATCGGTGTAAATTTCATTGTGGTTCCACTGAGACGATCGATGCACAATCTGTCATTGAAGCCGCATTGGGTGTTGACGGTGCTTGAGCTATTTTCCGCAAGATCTACAAGCACCAAGAATCAGCGAAACCGCACCCGCACGAGTTGATTGATAGGAGATATACGGATGGTCAGAATGAATGACTCTTGCTCACCTGAAGGTAACACTCTGTGGATTGTACGCCATTCAATGCCCATTTTCCATCAATAATGATGGAGGGCACGCCGTTTACACCGCTCGCCCGAGCAGCTTCAATCATTTGATTGACGCAGTTCTTGCAATCGGTATCTTGCAAGAAAGTAGTAGCCTACACGGTGCAGAAATATCTGTGTCATCACAACAGGTAGTTGAGTATGATATTGAATCACACCTCTGTCTTATTCATCAAGTCAACTTTCTCCGCTGCATCGGCCAGGAAGTCGACGTCACTAATATCCTCATAGTCGGCGAACACGGCTTCAAATATAATGTCGTTGAGTTTGCCTTGCATTTCTTGCCCGCCGACTTTATAAGCTTTCACAGACAGTCTGTGTGCAAGGGTAGACCGGGCCATGATGCCGTCTTCCGCCCTATTTCACAGGGTTTCAGATTAAAACACTGAACGCGTGCTAAAAACGCTCACAGCCGTAAACCAGCTTTCTGTGCCAATTCCTCGACAACTTTCCACTTGGCTTCGGCTGTCTCTTTACCAAACTTCCGAACGAGGTAATCCCAGCGATTGGGAACCTTTTTCCCGTTCACCTTGGGACCTTCTGGCAATGACGATTGGCAGAGGAGGGTAAACGGCCGAAATTCCACGTCGAATTGTACATCCAAGTCATCACATCCGGCGATGGCGTCTTGCAGGGCCTTGTTCCCGATGTAGCAAAAACTACAGAGCTGTCAAGTGCCATAGAACGATGAGTCATGGGAAAAATGGAATATGGAAGGAGAATAGGAAGGTAGACGTACATAATCCGAGATGAATATTATTTTAATAGTGCGCTGAGGATCTGAGGATAGAGTAGAGTCTGAATCGGACATCCTTGCGGTGTACGGATTGATGGTCCGCTCTTAGACTTGCTACTTGAAGCGGACGCGATCGTTGAAGGAGAAGATAGAGATGAGTACAGCTTGAATGTCGGAGTAGGCCTATTAGGAACGCTTGGCAGGAGAGAAACGGTTTGAATAAAAAGGAAGAGGGAAAGGTGAGTTGGCTGAGAAAGCCGGAAGGTGAGGACAGCGCAGAAGGCCAGGAAAGTGTGTAAGCTAAGGAGGGTACAACCAGCCACATTTCATTGGACGGGAAATCTAATCCATTAGCAATAGCGTGACACTGCTCGGTAAGCATCCAGCCTATGACACAACCGTGACATGTCGTGACACAATCCAATTTCAAATTCACCCTCACACGTCATGACTACTCCCGGTCTGGGAATACAGCACAAGTAGTTTCGGGTACTCAACCTTAACCAGCCATCATCCTTATGAACTCACGTCTACCGTCAACGTCAGCCTAACTAGCCCGAGCACACCCAAGCCCAAAATCCGCTTTCTCACTCCTCTTGAAGCCGTGTTACTTTCTATTAGTCATTTAGTACTAGTAGTTTTGCTGACACGGGCCCGAGGCCGTGGGTCTGGATCTGGCAAGCCTTGTTCATAAATGATCAAAAGCCTAAAAGCGGGGGCCTCTTCAATTTAAGGCGCTTCACCTATGCCATTAAAGGCATGATAAATACATCAGCTTTGTGAACGAGGTTGGAGCATCATCCTCAGACTCCTATCAGGCGATTCCACCACCACAATCAGCATGTAGTTTAGGTCAGATAACAGAGCTCGGCGTACCGCTGCTCGCCTCGCGCACCCACTCGCTTCAGTATTCCACTCCTTTTTCAGCAGATAGAACTGCACTCTGATCCCATCTGCCTCACTTTTTTCAATTGCCTCCAGTAACATTTCCCACAGATCACGGTTCTTGACCGCCTCCCCGCGTCTTGTCTTCCACCCTCTCTGTTTCCATGAGGGTACCCACTGGCACACGCCGTTGACCACGTACTCTGCGTGAGTACCGATAACGACGCGCATGAACCCTTCACCAGGCCACACTCGTAACTGAAGAGCAGCGATCGCAGCCCTTAGCTCAGCCCGGTTCCTTGTGCGCGCATGGCCAGGAATGTTTTCCAGTTGCATAGAAATACCCGTCGTCCCAGGCTCAAAGTACAACCCGCATCCTGCCCTCGCATCTGGAGTGTTCTCGTTCACAGCTGCACCGTCTACAAAAATTAGCACGGAGGCCAGGTGCGTGACGTCGGTGTGAATGAACCGTGGCGCCCGGGCAGTGCACGCGTTGATGGCGGGTACGAATAAATCCAAGGGATGAGTGCCCTCACGCACGACGAACCGTCGCCGCGCCGCAGCCCCACTGATCGGCGGCCCACTGAATCTGAAAACTTCAGGCATGGGCATAGCCGGAAGTGACTGTATGTCAAACCTGTCGCCACCATACCTCAGTCGTTGCAAATACATTCTTCCCCTCGGACTTACCGGTCTTCGTCACCTGAGTCGTCGGCAAGATTGTCACCGTCACCAGCACCTCGTCGAACGTTGCGAAGAAACTTCAAAAACTTTCCAGGCTTATTGAACACTTCGACAGGAGGTTGCACGGCAGGATTGAAGGCCTGGCCTAGCGGTGAAATTTGACGAGCCCAACGTTTCCGGTCATGCATCGCGTCAGTTGGGTTCGTTGATGCAAAGGCTCGCTTGAGTTCATCCCAACCGTGTATGCCACCAGCGTCCTCGAGCGGGGCACAACCAGCGACATCGATGATCTTCAGTTCCTTGACGCCAGACGTGGACGTCTCGGCAGAAATCAGTGTAATCTTATGATCCCAGTTGTCCTTGAACAAGGTGAGGAGTTGATCATCTTACAGTCGGCAAATACGTACCCCGAAATCATACAAGTAGTAGGATTTCCCCATCACCCCATCTTTCACGGCCATCTTCCTGTATCTCCCAGTCTCGTCAAAGAAGTCGTTCAATTTAACATCTTTTCACTGAACCTCGCGCGCGCAGATGGGGCCCAGTCGTCATCTTCATCTTCCGGTGTCCCCATATGAATATCGACAAGTGTTTCCCTATGATCCAGCGAGATGAAACGGCGCTCCTGGTGCCGCGGAGGCTGACGCGCAGGTTCAAACGTGAAATGATGGAGGTGGCAGCTTTGCCAGCCGAATGCATACTGGATTGCTGCATGCAGCCTCTGGAAGGTCCAAGAGGCGGGAATCGAAAATGTTCGATAAATGACAGGGTTACGAGAACCAATGAGCTCGACTTTGAAAGTGTAGGTACGAACAGGCATTCTGAATGCGTTGCAACACAATTCTAGCTGATAGTTGTCCACAGTTTTTGCAGGGCCTAAGCGTACGAAACAGATACTGCAGTTATCAAGAAGACATTGTGTACGTAATAAAATGCGACGATGCTGCGGAGTTGAAATTTGAAAGACTGGCATCTAAGCATCGGAACAACCCTGAACCAATGTAACATGCTCGTCCTCGAGTCTAGTCAAGATGAATGTAGGTATGTAAACTTAGTAACGCACGAAGAGAGTAGAAGTCTAGAAGATTGAGTTCACTATATCACCGCCGATGGCAGCACCTGAATATGGTTAGGATCATCGAGTAAGTGTACATAAAATTTTAGACGAACCTGCACCGAACCCAAGGCCACCAGCAGCTGATTGTGCCATCTGGAAAAATTATGTTGATAAATAATTATTGCATGATTGGTGAACTTACAGTAGAGCCAAGGCCCCCGAAACGATTTTTCTTTGGAGGCTGCTGAGGAACCGGCTGAGCCACTGGAGCATTTCCCGCATACGAATTATAAGCGGGGCCCGGAGGAGGTGGATAACCACCGACTGGGGGAGGACCGAGTGGCGGCGGGTACTGCTGCTGCATAGGCTGTGGAGCAGAATACTGTGGAGGGCTCAAAGGGCCTGAAGACGGGTACTTGGGCTCCGAATTCAAACCATACTTGGAATCCAGCGATGTCCTTGTCTTTGGAAATTCAGGGAAAGACACTGGAGAGACAGATCGCGGGGCCAGTTTCTCCACATACGTGGACGGAAAAAGACCCTGCTTCCCGGCCTTGTTTCTGCCTGTCCACCAATCCGCGTTTGTCTCTTTCACGATTTCTATGATCTCTCCTGCATGGAATGATAGATCATTGGGATCCTGTCATGGCTTGAGCAAATCCACAGCACATACGTGCAGATGGGATATACCTCGCTCGTCCAGTCCCAGATCGCACGAGCTTCCACCTTGGGCGACACGTGCAAGCTCGCATTGTTGCTAATCACGATCTGAGCAGGCGCTGGAGATATTGAAAGCCGCTGCGTTTGCTGCGTGATGGATGCTATCGATCCCGCGACCCCAGCGCTAGGAAGCTTGAGCAAGATATCGCGGCCATCCGATTGAGATATCCTGTTATGAGACATTAACAACTCGACATTCTGCCTTGTCTGTGAAATTATGTGATCCACAAGAGTATGATCAGACATCCTGAGAGCTCGAGTAGAATACTTGGCAGTATAGGGTGATGCTCGTGAATAAACGTGAATCCAGGGCCCAGGCCAAGTATAAACCAGCGGTCTTGCCTAATCTGGTACGTACAGGAACCGACCAAGGGCCAAGGCCTCTCGCGTCGATGCGGACCTATGCGGACCTAAGTATGCGGCCACCAACATCGTGCAATTTTCCAGTGCTCAAGGGAGTTTCCCCAGGGGCCAGGGTACTTTACGTTGATTGCGGGGCTTTTACGTGTTATACAATGCGGCCACCAACATCGTGTCAGTTTCCCTGGTGTTCAAGCGCTCACCGTTACTTCTCAGCTCGCCGCTGTGAGTCTCTTCTACTTGCTGACTATCACATGGTGCGATCCGTTATGAAAATGCAATTGGAGTCCCCCAAGAGCTTCCGGATCCCAAGACTGAAATCAGCGAATTTAGGATTGGAAATGAGATAAGTATCTTTTTAGTACTACATAGCAGCAGCAAATATGCTGTACTGCTTGATAATCTATTTTACAGTGGCTTTCAAGTACGTCCTGATCAACGTCGATAGTGAGTAATGTCCTCATATTATACATAAAGCCGTAGTAGTGTGCAGGCTGGCAGCGCACGATCTGATAATTACAACCCCCAAGGGTCTCGCCACAATGGCACAAATCATAGAAGACCCTTGCGAATCTCTCTGAAGCGTCGGTCGAATAGCCCAGGTATATTGAGCTGCTGTAGAGTAGGAGCAACTGACGGGTGGAATGCGCCACCGAGAGGCGAAACCAGCCATGATAATCTCCTTGCTTCGAGAGATACGTCGTTCGGGTTAGGATCCGCGAAGGCTCTTTTGAGGCCCTCCCATCCCAGTACCCCGTGACTGTTTTCGAGAGGTGCACAACCAGATACCTCCAGAACGGAGACTTCTTTAGCATTGGACGTGCCGATGGACAGCAAGGTGATCTCGTGTTCCCACGCATCCTGTCAAATCGTTTTGATTAACTCTGCCGACGCTTCACAAAGCGGGGTCACTTACACCAAAATCGTATTCATAGAAGCAACCCCCGAGGGTTCCATTGTTGGTAACGTCCCTGCGATACCTCCCATTCTGTTCCCATACGTCCTTGAGCTTGACAGTTTTTTCATCAAGGACGATATCGTCTCCTTCATCATCACGCCCCATCATGTCTGTATCTTGTATCGATACGACCTGGTTTATACCCCCTCCAATTGGAATTTGGAAGGTAAATGCGTGGAGGTGCTCGTTTTGCCACATGAAGACGTGCTGAATGGCAGCGTGAAGTTTTTGAAACGACCATGATGCGGGTATGGAAAAGGTCCTCGAGATTTGCGGGTCTCGAGACTCAAGAAGATCAACTTTGAAGATGTAGGTTCGAGTGGGCATCTTGTGAGTGGCTCTTTCAGCGGTCAGACGACCATATAGTCAAGCGTTTCAGAAGCACTGGGGTACTTAAGCGCATATGAACTGTGCTTTTACGTCGTCGAACCCACTAATTGATCCTCGGGTAAAGGACACGCACATCACATCTACAGAAGCTCTACCTATAACGATCTTTATTGACCAGTCACATTTCCTCGTTCACTGCTTCGCTAATCTACGGCGGTCCGGGGGTCGTGCGGTCAGGGTGTGGTAATGGAGCGCACTGCCTGAGTTTACCGTATTAGATCTTTATCCCAATGTTAATGTGCACCGCCTTGACATTGGTATAGCTGTCCGGCTGGTAAGATCATGGGGCGTCGATCACATCAGAAATTAACTCACTTGTCAAGAGCATGTTCGCCCATGTCTTTCCCCATGCCAGATTGCTTGAATCCACCAAATGGCAGTCCAAGGTCCGGCCAATTGCTGAAGTTTACCTACAAACACGGAACTGGTGATCAGCTGATGAGCCTTGCGGGAAAGTATCTCACACTAACCCACGCTGTGCCTGCCTCGATGTTACTTGCAACACGCATTGCTCTATCGATGTCCTTCGTGAAGACCGAGCAGGCGAGTCCATAAGTGGTGTTGTTTGCTTGCTCAATCACCTCTTTGACGCCGTAAAGTGACAGTTATTATGTAACGGCAAAATGAAAGATAAGCGAACCTTCCTCTGTGGTAAATTTCATCACCGTTGCTACAGGACCAAATATTTCCTCCTTCACGATCTTCATGTTGGGCTTGCAGCCCGTGAAGATGGTGGGCTGAATGAAATAACCTTCTGTTCCGTGCCGCTTGCCACCAAGGTGAAGAGTTGCACCTTCTGCTTCGCCGGATTTGATGTAACCCATAACGCGCTTGTGTCGGAGTATCGGTGTCTATTAGAGACCGGTTCAGCTGCATGGCACTCACCTCGAACTGTCTCTCAGATATTTGAGGGCCCTGGAACGTGTCTGGGGAAAATGGA
Source organism: Suillus ampliporus (assembly GCA_016584345.1). NCBI lineage: Eukaryota > Fungi > Basidiomycota > Agaricomycetes > Boletales > Suillaceae > Suillus > Suillus ampliporus. Next base: position 216,570 of record JABCPV010000022.1, read on the forward strand.
TCCCCCAAAGGAAGGTGCTGAGCGCTGTTTGTGAACTTTTGTAGAAAGTCGGCATAGATGCCGGCTTGCACGTAAATCCGAGACCCCGCAATACAGACCTCCCCTTGGTTTATGCTTTATGACCCTCAGGGACCACACAGGGAAGGAAGTCAGGAACAAGAAAAACGTACAATATACCGTTAATAGCCCACTTGACAGCCTGTTCGACGTCCGCATCGTTGAAAATTATGCTCGGACTCTTTCCACCGAGCTCGAGGCTGATTCTCTTCAGGTTACTTCTTGCAGCTGCTTCCATGATCTTGCGGCCCGTGGGAGTACTACCAGTAAATGCAACCTTGTCGATGATCATGTTTTCGCTGACCGCTTGCCCCGCGGTGTCTCCATAGCCGGGCACGATGTTGACTACTCCAGGTGGGAAACCAGCTTCTCGGATCAATGTACAGAAGAACAATGAGGAGAGGGGTGCGAACTCAGAGGGCTTTGCCACGACTGTGTTTCCGCAAGCGAGTGCGGGGGCGAGTTTCATAACGAGCCCGCTCACTAGACGAAATGGGGTAAGTGCAGAACCGCGTCATAAGCGATGATACCAACGGGGAAAGTTCCATGGAACGATTACACCCTGGTCAGACGCTTGTGAACCCCTACTTAATTTATAACAAGTTTATGACATTTACTCACAACAACTCCAATAGGCTCATGACGAGTAAAACCAATCTTGTCAGGAGTTGTCTAAAACTTGTCAGAAGGGGCGATTTGTTGCAATTGTCGATAGACATACCTGAATGCTCTTTCCCTGTATTTTATCAGCCCAACCAGCGTAGTACCGCAGAACAGAGACTACAGTTGGCATATCCATCGTCTTGGCCGCGTGGAACGTCTTGCCTAGCAGAAGTAGATCAGTGGAATCCAATCGGTAAGGAGTGCCTTACTAACCGACATTAAGGGCCTCGAGAGCAGCAATATGGTCATCGTTGGCTTCGACAAGATCAGCGAGCTTATGAAGCAGTTTGCTTCTATCTATTCCGGACACCTTCAAACCCCAGTGCTCCTTGTATGCTGTTCGTGCCGCTTGTGCTGCAACCTCGATATCTTCACGGCTTCCAGCTGAAACTCGGGCAATAAGCTTGCAAGTGGCTAGTCCACGCTTATCAGAATAATGAAATGCTATATGCTCAGGGTGTCATACCCGGATTGATCAAACTGAATGAATCTCAGACTGTCAGAATCATTGACTACTTATATTAGTGATCAAGACACTCACTCGATCGTCCCCTTATTGATGGGGTCAACAAACTCACCATTGATGAACAGTTGTGTCGGAAAGGCAACGGCGCCCTTGAAAACGGGAGTATCGAACTGGTACGTGAAAGTGGATGTCATTGTTGCAAGAGGATGTTGAAACGAGGAAACTGCCACCGCGCACCTGGTTTATATGCACTCAAAACATAACGTATGGTGTCAAATGTTTGGCTCCCGTCATCGGATATGGAATTGAACTTCTGATTACTATTTGAGTCGCCCGGTGGCGGCATGCCCACTGTTTCAGATGCTTATGCATTGATTGAGTCGCTTGTGAAATGGAGAATGAGTGTTATGGGACATAATATCAAGCGCTCGGGGTTAATATTGAGAATCTTGAGTTTGTATCCGCCACATTGCGGCGTGTGTTAGAGTGATAGCTGCATCTTTTGTGGTTTGGAGCAATCGAGCCGAGCGGGATAACAGGTGCGCCCCAACTTAGTTAGACGCAAGAACGTAACATTACGTTTCCGAATGTTTTGCTCCGAGTCGATTCAGACTACTCCGTCGGGAGGCAAGTACTGGCCGTGGCCGATGCATCTGCAGCTGGGCTGAGAGGTCAGCGAATATTCAGGTGGTCCGTCAATCAGACTTACCGTCAAGGCCGACCTCAATGTTTCAAAATAAGGCAGCCATTTGGTGGATCCAGGCTTCTAGATGCCAAAATAGTGCTGAAAACGCGACAAACATAACAAATAATATATAGGTACTACTTCCGAGTCATTGACGTTTTAGTGCATGATTCAGATGACAGTGACACTTCAAATTGTTGATCTCGTGTGCAGAGCGGCTCCGATTCCGGTTCCGGTTCCGCTGACGCGCACGAGTATACTCTGTATTGCCTAGGACTCGAACCATGTATAATGTTGCATGTGGCATGATGCATGAGTAATGAAACGTGCCACACATAGCTAGTCTCATCTTAATAGACATTTTAGAAATTCTATTCTACTCAGCGGTGACTCAGCGCCAGGCCTCTGGTTACTTGTGAAATTCAGCTCAACAATGATCATGACCCCAGTGGGCCAGTGGGTCAACTTTAAGTTAATCAGTCTCAGATCAAGATGAGTCTCAGAACCTGACCATGGTAAAATACGAGTCAATGAACTCACAGGTGTTCGTCATGACACTGTCGCTGAGACTTTGACCTCAAATCTGAGGTTTGAATCACAACACTGCTCTTTGAAGTCCCATCCACCAATCGGAGAGCTAGCAGTGGTCAGGAATGCTTCAAGCGCCAATGTGGAAGTCGGATCGTACAGAAGTTCCTTTGTGATGTTAGCGCATGTGCCCTTTATTTGGCAGCTGCTCCACAAAAGCACTGTATGCACAGGTCAATTCCTCGGAGCGCCCTGGGGACAGGGCATACAGGCTGTATTATGCCGAGGCTGATCCACGCACGTATTAATCACTTTCGTATTTAGAAGGTCCTTTGCATAACTTAGGAGAGCGCATAGAGTTATTCCGAGTTGCTGTGCTATTGTTCTTAAACACAAATTTAGCTGATGAGGTTGATAAATAGGATATACCATGTACTGCAGCGGGTGGTAGATCTATGAAAGATCCACAGGCAGTGAGTTGAAACAACAACGGCAAAAACAAACCTTCCCATGATCGGTATTAACTTGAGGTGATAAGTAAAAGCGTTCCTGGGACCTGGACCCGTACGATGAAGTTGCTGTAGGAGGGCACTGCACCAGAATATTGCATCCTCAGGTATCGAGGCTCTCCAAAAATAGTGAGCACTAGCACGATCATACCACGAGCCGAGCGCTGATACGAGTACGAAACTGGGCCCGGGATACTATTTCAAAGAATGAACGATGCGATTGCGATGCGACGATGAAATTTCAATACGAAACGGAAATAGATCCGAAACAAGTTACAGTTGCAGACCCCAACCTTCACGATATCCACGAGGATAGAAATAACTGAGAAAGTCTGAGTCCAGGAGTTGGCTACCAGCAGGCCTGCTTTTTGTGCCAACTTGGTCAGGAAGATATGTACAGGAAGAATATTGAGGAGTCACACCATCAGATGGCGCATCCTTGATCTAGAATTGGTCTTGTTTGGTTGTCACGTGGTATATCAGAGTTATAATTGCCCGTGCGCTAGCGCTCATTATTCCCCTCAGGTATCACCAAGCTATTATCCTCTCTCTTTCTTCTTCCTTCCGGTTAGGCAAGTTCTTTCAAACCGTAAATCTTTCTTGTTTTACTTGACAAGCTATGTCGAGGGTACGTGCAATCCTAACCGTAAATTCTATCACCAACAAGAGCTCATGACATTGTTGTGTTTACAGGCTCAGTTCTTGAGGGAGTATAAGCTGGTAGTTGTCGGCGGGGGTGGTGAGCACCACGCAGACAATCTGACGAATCGCGTCTAATAGCACTTGTTCCAATCAGGTGTCGGTAAATCTGCCCTCACTATCCAATTCATTCAAAGCCATTTCGTCGACGAATACGACCCTACAATTGAGGGTGTGGTGGATTTCTTCTACATTCAAGTCCTTCACTGAATAGTGGTGTAGACTCGTACCGCAAGCAATGCGTCATCGATGATGAGGTCGCGTTGCTCGACGTCCTCGACACGGCTGGTCAAGAGGAATACGGGTGAATGTCATTCTACTGTTGTTAGTCCTTACCGCTCACTCCCTACAGGGCTATGCGCGAGCAGTACATGCGCACTGGTGAAGGCTTCCTCCTCGTTTACTCTATCACCTCCCGCGATTCTTTTGAGGAAATTAGCACTTTCCATCAACAGATCCTCCGTGTTAAGGATCAAGATTCGTTCCCTGTCATTGTCGTGGCTAACAAGTGCGATCTCGAGTATGAGCGACAAGTTGGAATGAATGGTAAGTCGTGATTGATTTTTAGAAGTACTCTTTCCTAATAATGAACAGAGGGCCGTGACCTTGCAAAGCACTTCGGCTGCAAGTTCATCGAGACATCGGCTAAGCAGCGCATTAACGTCGACGAGGCGTTCAGCAACCTCGTCCGTGAGATAAGGAAGTACAACAAGGTATGAACCTCGTCATTCTGACAGTTTTTATTTATTCATGCCATCTATCTTCGCAGGAGCAACAAACAGGCAGACCCGTGATGGCTAGCTCTGGTGGCGGCGGACCTGGTGTCTACAGTGGCAACGGCAACGCTAATGAGGGTGACCATGGCGGATGCTGCGGTGGTTGTGTGGTCGTATGAGAGCATCTATATACCTGCCTTTCCTTTTCTTTTTTTTTCCGGACACACTTCTACACCTCGCGCTCCCTGCTGGCTTACCCATGGTATTCATGTCGCTTGTACGTTCTTCTGCGGTTTTATCGACTCTCGTTAGGCCCATCAGTTACGGAAGGTTGTATAGGGCGTTGTATATGTAGTTTTTTATGATTATGGATAATCCTTTAGATGCTCATGCAAGTTTTTTTAGTCCAAGTCCAATGTGGAATGCACATATTCAAATGCCATGGGATGGATCCTTTTCTATTACTTCATCGAGTCTTCAGCTCTGAATGCATCAATTCCAGTGAGAACCACTCACACGGAGGTCGCGTCACGTCTTCCTCATTCACCGCCCGTACGGAGTCAATACCGAGGTCATAAGAACCTGAAACACCGCTATTTCCCCCAAGTAGCGATATCCCAACAGTCCGTATCCGCTCGCGCATCATCGCAATCTGATACTGTACCAATTCACCGGTATTCGTCAGTATAAAGTTCTCAAACGGTATCTTAAAAAGATATCGTAATCAGTTGATGCGCAAATATCAGAGTATGTATTGGACACACGAATACATCTTCCCAGCCACCATCATTCCGTTGAAAGTAGAGCCTATGCTGCCACAGGTCCGTTGTGATCGGCCCATCGGTTTGTAAGTTCACAAAATACGAATTGCGCAACCGTGGATCACCACCGAGGCGTAGCCTCAGGGCAAGGAATTGGTGATTCGAGACGTCATTGACCATCTCACCAAAGAGTGTGGGGCGGGGCTGGTATGGACGTGAACGTCAAGTCCGAGTCAAGCGGGTGCGATAGTGTAGCTCGAAATAACGTTTACCTGGGACCGAAAACCAGCATATCCGCCTCTGATTCGCCCCTGCAGTTCCGACCTGACATCAAGTCTCATATCACCCCAAAACCGACCTGTAGCTTTGCTCCCACTGCCCTTGTTACGCCCCGGAGATTCATCAAGCTCCAAATGAACAGTGGACGTGCCACCAATATCTGCATCGCACCCAGTCGCAAACTGTTCGATATCCTGTTTCGAGTTCATTCTGAAGAGTGTCAAAGGTGCTCTTGAAGGCTCGTCTGCGCCTTCCATACGAAGTACTGTGTACATAGCATTGTCAGTTTTGTGGTCAGGATGCGACGGATAAACACGCGTGCTTTTGATACTGCTGTCTCTGATCAGCTTCGTTGACCTGTTCAAATATGCTGCCCAGTTGGATGGCGCCATGGTTGGTGCAGCGTTGGTGGCTTGTGACGGGATATGACAGCAAGAGAAGAGCAAGACTTTCAAAAGTACGTCATGTATACCATCTTAGGCAAGTCCAATATTACCATGTGTTGTCGATTGAAAGTGTTCAATGGAAAGAAGAGCAATGCTTGATAGCGAATATGAATGTAAATGCAAATGTTGTAAATAACCAGTATGTAAACAAATATCTCAAGTAGAGTCCAGAGCGTCCAGTATCGTGAATCCATCCCTCATGTCCGCAACCAATGGGGAAGATCCGAAAGCTTTCGTACCAAGTTGCCTGGCCGAAGTGTAGGCAGTATCTGAACGCGAGGTACATGGGGAACTTCCTGCCTCGTTGGATCATTCTCTACGCTTCCCTGATCACTCTTTATCCCACTCGCGTCAGGAACAAGCGATGCATATGCAAGCATGGCCTCTAGGTCGGGAGGCTGATTTGTGATAGCAGGACTCTCCTGCGACCAGACAGTCGTCCAGGTCATCCTCCCACTTTGTAGAGCCTGTTTGCGGGTGCCGAAAGAAGGTGAGGAAGAGGAAGAGGAATTGATGCTGTCCTCCCCTTCAATGGTATTGTCGCGTGTCGGTGGAATGCTCGGCAGGGCCTTCCCACTTCCTCCTTCGAATGTGTTGCTCGAATACGTGCTTTCAGGGCTGCCTGGGGAAGAAGATGTAGAAGATGTAGAAGACATGGATGAGAGCGATGACACTGAACCACGTCGTTCATAGGGAGGCAGCAGACGCAGCATGATCAGGGTGGTGACTACGTTCACCGGAGGACGATGATCCTGCACTGTTGCGAGGGAATTGAGGTAACGGCCGGAGGACGGGGCGGGAACGGAATGTGGACATCCTTTTCCACCAAAGGAGGCAAAGCTCTGCCTTTACCTTTATCGACCTTCTGAGGAGCCCCAACCTCTGTAGTGATAGCAGGTAGGGGTCGAACAGCATGCACCATAGGAGTCACATCAGTGAGATCCAATGGGGTAGGTCTGCGTCTTTCAGCAGAGTTTACAGAAGGTACGCGGAATCGCGAGACAGACTTTTTCGTTGGACTTTCGATAGACGGGGACGCAGGAACAGGCGAAAGCGGAGGAAGAGCGGAGGGCAATTTACCACTACCGTTTGACCGTGGCCCAAACTTTGACTTGCGTCTCGGCCTCCCAAAGGCCGCGGTGAACTGCCTCATGATGGGGAGAGGGTTCGTGGGTTGGACAGGTGCGGATGCAATTGGAGAGGCGGTGAGCACTGATGCAACAGCAGAACGAGGTGCAGGTGACAGGCTGACAGTCACAAGGGCTGTTTTGGCTGTGTTGACCTCAGCCAGAGGCAAGTCGAGGCGAAAGGTGCGACCCAGACACTCTATATCAGATGCGGCATCGAGTTGACGGTTGAGCTCTGCAGCAGGGAGAATGGCACGAGGCAGAGACAGCGTCGAATCGCCCTCCCTGACCCTCATATGGTGATACCTCGAGGGTTTCCGCTTGATGCTTAGCAAGTGGGTCGTGGAATCAACACTTGCGCTAGACGAGTTACGAGAATGCTGTTTGATTGCCGGAAAATCTGACAACGAGACGGGGGATATGGCCTTAGAGTCATCATTATACAGAGGCAGAAGCGGTCCTTTGGGCATGTGAGCAGCCGGGGGAAGAATGGGTGACTCGTCGAAAGCGTCGTTTCCAAAACTCTTCTCTGTATCGACCTGAATCTTTGGGATTGCCGGACCGTGGAAGACTGGACTGAGCACACGGAAGGTGTTATACAAGAGACCAACGTTAACAAGCCCTAAAAACCAATCAGTAATCACGACACACTCAGAATTCCGTACCACCCACCAAGCATGAAGCAGCATACATGGGCGAAAATATCTGCTCCAAATGGGATAGTGCGACCAGAGAATTGTGTCACATTTGCAACAGTGAACGGCAACAAGAGGAGGACAAATGCTAGACAAGAAGTTACGACAGAAGAACTCGATCAGACACGAGGTCACTAACCAATAGGGTACCTGCATTGAACGGATGAGTGACATTGATAAGCAGCGACGCACAGGAACTCACCAAAACATCGACTTCGCGATAGCTCCTATGAAGCGCCGATATTCCTCAGAGTTGCTCACAGCACACCATCGAGACTTGTAGGTAAGCTTCATACCCCCTTCGACACGCAGGACGCCCCGAAGATCAAGGAAGATCAAGGAGTAAACAATGATCGCAAGTACAGACCCGACGATGACCTGTTCGCAAGTTTTAGACCCTGTGAGGTTAGACTGAAATAAACCTTACTGGAAAACCTTCGAGCCCGAGTATCTTGCTGGGATGTGACATCGTAACACCACAAGAAACGGTAACTGGGCCGTAGACGCCAGTCTGGCTGAGAGGTGCCAATGCTACAGGTATAAACATGAGATTAAATCAACTGTGTTGCTGTCATACGCCACTTACCAACCACCAGCGATATGATCCATCCAAAGGTGATGACCGCAACGCTCAACCAGTTGATTTGATAGATATGAAACACCAGAGAGTTGCACGTGTGGACACCAATAGCAACGGAGAAGAAACAAGTGGACCAGCTACCGATCTGCATGAGGACAGCTAGTCACAAGACCACTCAGTATTTGATCACGATATCGTTCGTTGGGATTACCTTGGGAAGTGCACATAAACCCTGATGGCTGTCAGTACGGTAGCATGTGGTTTAAAGACCGAAAACGCTACCTTGATGAATCCCAGACTGTTTGACCCAGTAAAACTCTATGAGCCCAGCTGCGGTAAGGAAAACATTGCTGAAAACAAGGGAGGCAGCATAATGGCCCAATTGAGTGCGGAAAAACAAGCTCTCCGGGACTCTGCATGTCGTCGCGTTACGCCGGAATGAGGGGATCACCACAAGACGGATACTTCTGAAAACTATGAAAGCGAGCGCTAATGCAGATAACAAGGCAAACACGGGAACAACCTAATTGCGAGAATCAGACGCTACTCGCGATAAGGAATGGGACAACTCACAATTAGTCCTTTTGCCTGAGCAGTAGAGAAGGGCGTGAAATGTGATACATTCGAGGGCATGATAATGAATGATGTTGTGTCCCTCAAGGACTCTTGAAATGAAAAAGGTTAAGTAAAGGGTCTGCTGTCCCGGACAGAGGAGAATGAACGAAAGACGGGCTAGCCGCGGAAATGTGCCTCTCAGAGGTCGAAAGGTGGGACACAGTCCGCAGGAAGAACTTCGAAGATGGATCGATGACGAACGAACGAACGAACGAACGATAGCGCCTCCGACAGTTCATTTCTCTTCATATGACTGTGCCGGCAAGGTATTGATGACACAAGATAACCACGCTTGCCATTGCTTTGAATAGCTAGCCAATGATGGTGACGATCAATCAGAACTGCCACAGTCCGCACCGCCTTCAAACAGACTACACACCTGTGCGAAAACCTGTGCACCCTATGCTACCGTTCTAACTCATGTGCTCCCAGAGGCGTGATTATCATACATCGTCACTATGGCTTTTCCCAATAGAATAAAACCACTAAGCTGCCTACTTCTTGGTGAAAAACTTTGCAATCCCCTTTGGTTCCACTTTCTTCCGTTTTGAGGATGAACTGCGAGATACAAGCGCCGAACCGCCATCGCTGTTTTCCAAGTCCTGTGCGAAATGAAAGTCATCATGCTCCGATCGTAACGCTGTCAATCGCTGTGCTACTTCGATGGGACCACCGGTCGCTTGACCTTCTCGAAGTGCGATCGTCTTACGACATCGGGTGCATTTGAATGAAACAGCCTCGACATCGCTCAATCCAGGCGGATTCTGGCTGGAGTCCTCAACCGAGCCTAGATCATCTTCCTCGCGTGGGCGTTTAAGAGATTGTTGCTGTTGGGTATCTCGAGTTGTGAAGAACCCTTCAATGCTTTTCTGGCCCATCTCAGCCTTCTCCAGGCCAGTAAATGCTAGCTGGACCGATGTGATATTGACAGTCTTGGCATCACCAGTAAGCTCTTTCCAAAGCTTATCCGCAGCCGTAGCAATCACGTCCACTGTCACATCCCGAACGAAAGGAAACGTAGCTTGTTTGGATCGTGATATTTCGTATCCTAACATATGCCTAGTTCAACAAGAAACATTTGGAGCTTAAGATCAAATCACCTTTGCAAGTATGGAGCACAATGGTCTTGGGCCAGAGTGTCGGCATTGATTCTCTTGCATCATTGAGTCGCAAGGCCAGCTCTGCAGCAAGAACTCGGATCCATTGGTGTCCATCTGCGGGTCGGGTTATTGGCTTCGGTAGGTTTTTGGATGCCAACATGCTCTTGAACATCGCAGACTTTTCTTTGACTGCAACTGTTCGTGAATGTGGAAGGGTAGCGATGTTACATTGAAATACCTTCAGTGCGGTCAATGCCACTAGTGTTGCATCATGAAAAATGTCTGTCTTTGACAGAAAATGGATGTCTTACCGAAGAAATTCGTATACCCACAGTGCATTCTCACCGAACTTGCTTTGCATCTCGTCTGCCATACATGAGCAAGTGGAACTAGACGAAAGACGGTATTTCTTACCTAGTGACACCGTTCTATCATGGTGTGAGTAATGGGGAGAGATCGAGAAGAATTATCCATTGCTCACAGCAAGTCACCCACAGTTGAAACATCATACTCTTTCGCTAGGGCATCGCCGAGCTTTCCACCAAGGAAGCGAATCTAGCGTGTCTTTCAGTCAAGACAGTCGACATACACTAAGCTTGCAGACATACCTTTTGAAAGGCTAAGGGTCGAAGATAATTTGGAATGGCGTCATTCCGAAGGATAGTCTATGCATCTATATTCGCTTATCGGTGTCAATACGGAAAGTAGAAAACTGACTTGACTGTTGGGTTTCTTGTAAGAGGCACAAAGCTGTGAAAGCAGACTGAGTGCAATCGACTGAAGGGAGAGAAGTACAGACCTTTGCAAGGAACTTATTGCGAGCAATCCCCTGCGTCATCCATTGCGCGTGAGATTGTCACGAGCTTACTGTCAAAGACGAAATTCCACCTACAGCAGAAGTTGTATAGCCAAGTTTTGAATGTATGTCTTCGCGAATCTTTCTCATCAACTCTGCGGCGATTGACAACGCCACATCGTGCCATGTCATGCCCCCATCAGCTTCAAAATTGGAATGTTCGCTAGCACCATCAGTGCCTTCTGACGGTGAGACCGGAATAACGCTTCCAAGACCATCCCAATTTATCGGAGGCGGTGGTGGTAGCGGGCTGTCCGTCCCGTTTGGGGCGTCGGCAGGAACTTGGGAAAGGTACGGATATCGTTCAAGCAACTTTTCTCTCACAGGACGAGTAAAGTCTATGAATGCTTCGTCAATGGAGGCTTTCTCTTGCTTTGAAGTTAGTTGACCGTAAGAAATAAGCTTCATGCGCATCTCACCAACTTCACCGGTTGGAAGAGCCTCCTTAAACATGGTGATTATCTTGTTACTTTCACGTCGATATAGATCCAAGGAAACCTTTTGAAGTATGCAACAACGAAAAGGTCTATTTCTGTCACGTCCGGAGTGTTAGAGGATGCAGAACACACCTTGTGAGTGCGCGTGTTAACATCCTCCCAGTATCCGGGCTCCTTCTCGCCCTCCTTGTAAGTGGCAACATGCACAGCAAGTAGATTAGGACATTTCTTCTTGGCGTCTTTGATTTTATCCATGCGGGATATGCCAAATTCGCGTGCAGGATAGCTCACTGCTATAAGGCTCTCCCATTGTTGTACGACGATGGGTACGCTCGAGTCGAGCTCAAGTCGGACACGTTCGCAGGCAGCATAGAATGCATCACTATCGCATAGAGCGACGACGCGTAGCGGATCCCTGACACCGAGGTTGTTGGATAGAATGTGTCTGTAAGTTATGGTTGGTCGCAAGTCGTCATAATCTTGGTTTGTGGCCTTTGCTTTGCCTTTCCAGGGAGAGTTCATGTTGGCTAACGAAGCTGGCAAGACCAGGAAAAGATGATAGCACCAGGCAGAGGTTCAGCAATATTGAACACGTGCTGGCCAAATCGGGAGAACCCCCTTTTCCAATAGCACGTGTTAGTGGAGCCGGTTCAACGCCTTCTCTGCCAGCGTCGTCTTCTCAACCTTCTGTGAAATAGTACTATCACTGCCTCGGCCCTCCATTGCTTTTGCGATTTCTTAATGTCACTCATGCGTGGCCATGGCGTTGCATGCTACACCCACAAGTTGGATACAAGGATGAATAACGCTGAATTTCAAGAAACTAGTTAGTGACTCTGGGATACTGGACACACAAAGTACCCCATTCAAAGTGCTTCTGTTCTTACACAGCCTAGATATCATATGCGTCCCCCTTCTACTGGCTCGCTGTAAACGCTGCTTCCATTCATTGGCAGTAGACGCTCATCTAGCAATAAATAGCTATGACCGTGTCGGAACCACGATTTTTCATCCTCCCTTTCGACGCATTGACACTCTTGTCTCTTCAACTGTCATGCCCCATACAATATTCGCTCTGCAACAGGACATTTACAGATACGATCATGGTCTCATAGTCGTCGAAGAGGTCGACGAGAACACCGTTTCTTTTCCAGCCTTGTGGCGTCTTATCAACTCAGCTGAAAGCTGCGCTATAGGAGTGACAGCCACTTATCGTGCCGACTGTACTCTTTCATGCCTGGCATTTGCAACGCTCGCGCGAGTGCTCGTCGTTTACTTCTTTGCTTCGAAGAAACCGAAACCGCACCAGCAGCAGCAGAAAGCCCAATTAGAAGAGCCTCCGGTTTCCCGAGGACGCACACTCATACAATACCAAATTCTGTGTAACCCTAGCATCCGACTCTATGGGTACAGGATAGACAGGATCGCACTTGGTCTCTTCTTGGACCTCTCGCTTCGGATCAATGATGCAGTTGACATCCTGTCGGTGTCTACTAGTGATCGGCGCTCCCTTCAGGCAATCATGAACGCCTTGGGTGGCGAGCTCTTACTTCATAGGGAGAACGTGAAGACCCTCTTCTCTCATAGGGAAGGGGACGCACTAGCAACGAAAAACGTGGCGCTCCAGGCTTGGGCAGCATGTCGCGCTGCCACACTTCCTGACATGATGATTAGATATGCTGCCATATCTCGAATCGCTACAGACACGATGCCAGATGTTGTATGTAATCTTCATCACGTCATCGACTTATGCTCTCCCTCTGATCCACAATGCAGCATTTGAGTGCCCTGGCAAAGATCTCTCGTGACGCTGAAATATTGGAGTCTTTAAAGCCAACGAAAGTCGTCAACAACGTCAAGGCAGACTTCCATTCCAAGAAGGGTAATGTCAACCTGGAGTGCACTCGCTTCAGTACGCGTATCATGAGGTCTAGAAATCAAGTATGCAAACACGAGACGTTATGCCACTAACTCTGAGCGTCCGCACTTAGGTCATCCACATCGAAATGCTGGTCGGAGATCAGAAATCAACGATTACTGGTCACGCACAGCGAATAGACGGAAGACAGGCTCATATTGACGTCAAAGGCAATCTACAGGCTTCGGGGAAGGTCCTCTCCGTGACCACTTTCGGGAAAGAAGACTTGACATTCGCTGAATCATCCAAAGAAGACATAGTGCTAAAGGCACTTCAAGGCACCATCATGTTGCCGGAACATCCATTCTTCTGTAGTATCTGGGCACCGTCGTTAAACGTCTCATGGCCGCCTCCGACTCAGAATGCTTCCAGCGCACCGTTCGTGTACTATCCGAGCGGTACATTGAACCCCTCGCAGTATGAAGCAGTGGAGCGAATTCTTTCGCAAGCGAACAAGGACCGTGTGGTGCTTATCCAGGGTCCTCCTGGCACTGGCAAAACAACGGTCATAGCCGCCAGTGTTGACAGTATCATCAGGACTGGCGATTTGGACAGTACGGTTTGGCTTGTGGCACAGTCGAACGTTACTGTCAAGAATATCGCAGAAAAGCTCGACAAGGTTGGCTTCCGTGACTTCAAGCTTCTTGTGTCCAGAGATTTCCATTATGACTGGTACGTCGCACCTTCCTCAGCTCTCCGTCATACTGAGTTTCCTTCTCGCAGGCATGAACATCTCTACGAGCGACTGCAACATTGTTTTATACGATCTGACGGGATCGGCGGCGGGATAGTTGGTGCTACCCGGCTTTTGCTCGACACAAGAGTCATACTTTGCACATTGAGTATGCTGTCCAATCCGCGTATCAATGATTTTACTCGTATCGTTCCGGTGCAAACCGTGATATTCGACGAGGCAAGTCAAATCGAAGTGGGAGACTACCTGCCGCTGCTTCAGCGTTTCCAGCACAGCCTCCAGAAGATGGTGTTCATCGGTGATGACAAACAACGTGAAACCCGGGTAGTTTGTTCCCTTGACCTGTACTAACTGAGATCTTAGTGGCACCATACGGCCAAGATGACATTGGGCAGCTACGAAGTGTTTTCGAGTTTCCTCACCTCCGAAGGCGGGCACTTTTTTTGAATACCCAATGTAAGCTCGTATCTCGACTTCATCCCTTGGTTGTTTCAAATCCATAATCCAGACCGTATGCCAGTTGTCATTGGCAACTTCATTTCCCGCCATGTGTACGGCAACCAGTTGAGGACCGAGCACGACATCATCGGTAAGACAGCATGTCGTTTCCTAGATGTCAAAAGGGGCCAAGAGCAGAAAGCGGGAAACAGCTGGATAGTACGCTTCTCCCGTACCCTCATGATATGTCAGTCTCACGTCTTTTGCATCAGAACCAGCAAGAGATATCCGTGATTATCCACCTCGCCCGTATATACATAAAGCAGGGCAAGCAGTACAGGATCCTCACCCCGTACGATGCTCAGAGGACTATGATCGAAAAGCAACTTGAATTGGCAAAGCTTCCTTGGGAAGACAAGTGCTTCAACGTGGACTCCTTCCAAGGCAAGCTGTTCGTTGACATGTTGAAGGATCTGGTTGACGTTCGTTACAGGAAATGAAGAAGACCACATAATCATCTCTCTAGTCCGTTCCCAGGGCATAGGGTTCTTGAAGAACGCGCGCAGGACGAATGTCATGCTGACACGCTGCAAGGAAAGCATGGTCATTTGCACGAGCCGTGATTTCGTGACGAATGGTAAAGCAGCAGCCACGCTGGTCGGGCTGCTTGCTGCTACCATGGGCCCAGAGGCATGGCTGGATGGTCGTGATATTGTCAATGGGAAGTTAAACTGACGTGGATTATTTACATCGCGCTCCTTGAATTTGGCCACTCAAATAGCTGTTCTCTTGTCACCTGCATGCCAGCACGCTCCTATTTACCATCTGTACCAACACCAATGCCATTGGTTTGCTCACACCGTTTGGGAGGCTGTAAAACAACTCTTCCCAGATTGTCATGAGACAATGCGGAATGGAGAGTACTCTCATTACCTTGGGTTCAAGGTAGAGAAGGCGGACAGTGTGGAGGTGGTATGCGAGTATCACTCCGCGTGTGCGCTTATCGAAAACGAAGCGAAACAGAAGAGCACAGCAGGTGAGATCTTCCTGGAATTAGTATCAAAATACGTACTTATTGATTCTTTCAGATTCGGATAGAAGGGTGGCCTGAAGGTCAGGCGGAAAATGGCCGAGTTGGAGAGCCGTTCAGGGTGATAAGCACTCGATGCATGGGCCCCGTCAGTGTCTATCTATTCTGTACATGGCTTGACATTACCTCGTTACCCTCAACCATCTTTTTTTCAATAGTGCAATGCACCCTGATGTTCTGATAGTACACCTCCGAGAATCTACTCTGATAGAACATTGTTCGGTCATGCCGATAGCCTTTTGCATAATGACAGTGAACTTTTGTCGTTCGAAGATCGCATGCGCCGTTCCCGATAATAATATGCACAGACTAGCCATCTTGGTTTTGCCAGAATAGATTGTCCGTGCTGGAACGTTGCTAGTGAGAACGAACAGTCATTGGATGATATCTTCAAGCGTGAATACTTATACGTACGGTCTGTACAATTTGCTGCCGGGTACTCTCTGTGAAACCTAGGCGTTGCTGCAAAAAAAGGACCGGAGTCACTGGGCATCATGGGTTCGCAGTGCTTGGATGGATGGATGAAAGAAGTGACATCACGGCTGTCTCCGTTTGTCTATGGAAGTGTGACCAACATTCGACCTGACGACGTCCATCGACCGGCCACAGCAGGCGATGCAGTCGGAAAACTATCGCCCATTACTGGCGGTAGCATGCAGATTCGGTGCGCCGTCAAAATCTCTCGAGTTTGGAAGAACTGCTGATATTGAGCCGTCTCCTGCAAATCTCACGCACCCACATACTACATATTAGTGCCCTATGACCAGTGGTTTATAACGCACTTGGACGATAACCAGAAGGTCAAGCAGGTCAAGCATTGGATACTGTCTAAATGCAATATAATCCAAACACCACATCTCCCCGCTCAGCGCCCCGTTTCTCCTATCACATTTGCTTCCAGCATCAGGACCCGTACGTCACTCGATAGTATGGAGGACGGGTATAATGAGGATGACGAGTATGAGGAGGACTCGGATGACTTTGACTTTTCCTATCGCCACCCAGAGCTTAGGCGTCAGACTATTTATTCTCGTCGACCCGGAAAGCTATCCACAATCCCCGCTCCTTCCTCACAGACCATTCAGCCCGGCAGTAGCCCAGTCACCGACCAGTACACCCTCATCTCCTTCTCCACTGGAACAATTCTCGAGGATGACTATGCTCTATCGTGGTATAACCTTCGCCCTTGTGAACTTCTGGAGATGCACCGCGCAGGAAAGGTCGTTCAATTACCAAGAGAGGTCATGGCGGACTACATCCAACCCTACTTTGAATGTAAAGTCAAGGCTCTTCGCGCAGTATGGAGTCCAAAGGCAGGTCGATTTGAATCCCCTGCGGCCAACCGGAACAGCTTAAGCACAAGAAGCAAAGACAAGTTATCCATACCAACTCCCTTGCAACCCGAAAAGAAGCGGAGGAAGGCTAAAGTCGAATGGAAAGATCGATGGATAGTTATAAATCAAGGGACACTGTCTCTCTGTAAAGATTCATCCGTGCGTCCTTTGAATCTGCAGTTAGTATCGTATTGCGTGCTCACCTCCCAGTTACCAGGGCAGCACTCCTTTGCATCACTTTCCGCTGACAGCTTTGCGCGCGCTTCGTGGAGCAGAGTCTCTTGCAAGGGCTTGTTCCATCATCGCAGAACAACGCGTCGTTTGTCTCAAGTTTCACGGCAAGGAGCCCAAGGCATCCCCCATCTCTGCCTCTTCACCACTCATGTCTCTCCCCTCGTCTCCGATTGCAGACGACTGGAAGACAGACGTGCAAATTGAAGCAAGAGACATCGCCCCTCTACCGGAGAAGAGCACTCCAATCCCAAAAGAACCTCCAGACAATCGAGAACACCATAAGAACTCCCCATCCTCCGACTATGATCCGGAAGACATTTGCCGCGGGGAAGGCGAATGGCTCGTCCTCGATTTGCTTGATGATCATGGTACTCGATTTAATTATCAGCGCTGGTCTCTCTAACTATCTACTCGCGTAGCTTTCTCGAACATCCTCCGCATCCTCCACCGCTATACCTCTCACCCAATATCATCTTCATTCCTCCCTACCTCCTCGATAATCACAGTCGCCAACTATTGGCACAACGTCTCTTCTCCCGCTCTCACACCTTTTGTTTATTCATCCCCATACGACTCTCTTCCATACCCAGAATGGCGCACCAAGACCGTTGAGACCGCGCGCAAGGCTGGCATGGGGGACGTTGGAAAACCCCTCGCATTCGTTCTATGGTCCGAACACGTTCGCAGAAACCCCTCGTTGCACGATATTCACAATCAGCGATTCGCCTTCTCGCAAGGAATGGGTTCCAAATCTTCCACGAGTTCTTATGCACCCTATTCAAGCTCAGAGGCGGGCGAAACTGATGGAGAGAGCGAGATGGAGTGGGAAGGGTGGATGAGAGATCTGGAGAGGCAAGGAAGGGTGAAGCAACATCATCCTCAGGTGACCTTGCATTCTCCTAGCGGCTCCGAGTACCAACCGCCTAGCCCCTCACCCCTACCTTCCCCGCCACTTTCAGACGCATCCTCTCAGGGCTCCCCGAGGGGCCACTCACCCCCGCACTCACCCTCCGCATACCCCACGATCAACAACGTCATCCAGAACGGGGACCCTTTTTCCCGTTCTTCTCTCGAATCACGTGTGCCTGGGAGGATAAAGACTACGACGGTTAGCACCGTGAGCGTGGGCACCGCGCACTCGTTTCCGCGGAGACGATCTTCGACCCTCACGCCGGTCAGCTTGTCCAGGTTGATGAAAGATAAAGAAAGAGGAGATGCCGTTCGTCCATTGACTGGTATTAATGCTTCGCACACGAACACGAATGCGGGAACGCCGTCATCGTCATCATCGCGAGGCACCCATATCCGACACGCGCGTTCAGGATCCAACCTCCGTTTGTCCTCGACAGAGCATGTCGGCCAAACCCATCGCGCACAGGACGCGGAAGGTTCGAACGGTGCAAAGAAAAAGTTTGGCATCGTCAGGGGTATGTCGATACGGGCGGAAAAACTTGTTAGGGGCCTGGATGCTGCGATTGACTTTGTTGATAATCATCCTTAGTGTCGGGTGTCTTCTGTTCATTCTCTCTTTCTTATTTTTCTTTTTTATAGGTTATTGTACCAAGTATTTAAGCTCTCCCTTGTACAGTATATTAGTATGTATTCGCTCGTGCTGCAACTTATTATATCGGTCTTTGCTGCCCAGTCCATAACCAATACCACAGTATCACAGGGCTGACACAAAGATTAAGAATCAGACTTATGATCTGACTATGTTATACCCAATAGCCCCTATGTACGTGTGCTTCACTTCTACTTCACACCATCATCCGAATTCACATTATCATGTTCACCAACTTTGCGCCTTTAATAACACTTGTGGTTAGCTATGTAATTGTCGTGGCATCAGGTCTCGTCGCTGTCACCATCTTTTGCGCCAGGAACCTGGCTCTCCCGCTCACACTAGCAATTACCATGGCGACCACATGGCTGCTCGCCCTTGTCTTTGCTTTCACCTCTTCCAACTTCTATGTGTTTGCAACCTTAGGGTGGATCTTTTGCAGCTTTGGAGCTTATGTATTAATCTTGTGCATTGGTTGGCCAGGTGAATACCTCATTCTTGGGAATCATTGACCAACTGATATATATCTATTATTACAGGTTCTGTAGCGAGTGGCACAGTAGTGTATGCAGGATCAACTATTGCTTGGGGAACCCTCTTCACCCTCACAGTGAAACTCGCCCTTCACAGAGCCCAGGACTCAGAGCCTATAGGGGTTGATCCAGATATCCCCCGGCTCACCAGCATAGGGGCTTTTCAAGGTCACTCATCAAACACTGTAGATAGGTTCGTGGATGCACTTGGCATCCACCGTGACCACGAGCACATACGTGATCATGATATAGAATACTCTCTTCTAGTAAGTGATTTTCTTCCTGGTTAACAACCCAAGCTGAATGATAGTCTTTCAAGCCACAGAAGGATCTTACAGCAGATGCTGATGAGACAAGTCCTGATGTGGTAGTCAGGCATGAAGCCGTTCCTGTTGCACCGGGTAAAAATGATCGAACTCCTGCATCTGCATCTGGGCTGTTACAGAGTTCCAGGACGGAGAGCCTTCAAGATTGAGGGCATGATTCTGACCCGTACTCATACTCTCCAGGGCCTGAAAGCCCGCTGCTTGGTTCTCGATGTGGGACATCATCGTCTGATCCCAGGTATGGTTGTTTGCGAGGGTTGCCGGGTGGTGAATATGCGAAAGACCCACCAGATGAGACTGGTTCAGCGAGCACCAGTGGGTGGAAGGAAAACAGTGAGTCATATCAATCGCCTGTGGGAGATGCTGGTTCTGGATCGTATGAGACGGAGCCATAGGAAGATGTGATGGATGGCACTGCCATGTCACCGCGTCCATAGACTGGAATGGGGGAGAGCGTAGTCGATATCACGACCACCCATTACAGCTATCTTCATATCGATAGACCAGAATTTGAAAAATTCACTTAGCCGCTTTTATTTGTTATTGGAGCGACACCAAACAGAGACGCTCATGCTAGCTACTTTTGTAAGTCGCTTGGGGAGTGCTAGTACAACGACTGCCGACCATCGTCATCATGCACCGAAACCATCAACATATACCAGAAGCTGCCAAACAGCAGTGGATTGTTATATCCACACGCGGCATGATGTCGAAAGCCATAGCACAATCAACAGGATGCAGCCATCGAACAGTCAATTGAGTGCTTCGGCTCTCGCAACTCGCATGTGGCTCTGTTGTTCAAAGACCTCTGGAAAGTGGTCGTCCTCGTCTACTTACAGCACAGGATATTGCGGTAAGTGAAAGCATGTAGTGTCTTGCACGGCGAGGGCTTCATTGCTTGACAATGAAGGTCACCTACAGTTGGTACTAGTAGTATAGTACTACCATCACCATGTGCAGCTGGTAGCAGATGTGCGCGCGCGCTGTCTGGTCACAACCTTTGTACCGCCAAACAAGCCCCACAAGTACCGTTAACGACTTACAGATTTAGCTAGCTTGAGCGCCTCTGTTTGGTATCGCTCCAATAACAAATAAAAGCGGCTAAGTGAATTTTTCAAATTCTGGTCTATCGATATGAAGATAGCTGTAACTGCCCTTTGGCAAATATAATGACTTAGACGGACATGGATGAATGGCCAACGTCCACGAACATGACGTGCCGTGGATTTTCTCGTAACCGAGTGCGACAGCAGTGGTATCGTTAATGAGACGAAGGGCGTTGAGACCAGTAATCTGTGTGAGCTTTCCCAGGGCGCCCTTTGGTGCTCAGGGACGGAGAAGCACAAGTTAACGGCGGATGGTCGTGGATCAGGGCCTAAGCACCTGAAAGTGTCCCGCTGAGGGGAGCCACGCATTGTGCACGTATCGGCGACTGGTGTGAGCGAGCGCCCAGTGATACTAACCAGTGAAGAAACAAAAAGACAGTTCAAAATTATATTGCGAACGTGATCACGTGACTATTCAAAGCACGTCGGAACAGCAGGCGATGCGGTAAAGTATTGCCCATTACCGCCGTCAAATTGTCTCGAGTTTGCCTAATGACTATCTTCCTTCGAGAAAGTCCGGGAAATGGCCACTCTGGGGCTATTCCAGGCTATTACAGGTCCAGTCTAGGGCCTCGGCGGCTGAAATCTAGACTTTGCCCCAGAAGTCTACGTGGAATAGCCCCAGAGATGGTCATTTTTCGATACTTGTCCCCGGTGACCTCTTCAGACTCAGAATCTGCCTTACTCGAACGAAGACAATCTCCCTCGGACTTTAGATATACTCTACAGGACAGTATCCCACAACGATGTGTACGACTTGGCTGTACATATTTCTGTAATCCTCTCGTGAGCTCGAGCTGTCGTCATAGTCTTCTGGAAAGTTTCTTACGACATTAAGTCGGTATGCTCCCTTTGCGTTCCCTGCGTCTTCAACATCACAATCATGCCCTGTCCTATGTTAAGACTCAAGCTGTGGATGCATCTCAAACCTTTCGAAACAGGTTTTTGTTCAGGACAGAGACAGCCATCCTCGAACCTCGAAAGTTTGATCCTGAGCTAATGTCGTATTCTTCGATGCACTGCACCATTCGCGATGACCAGACATAGACTGGGTACGCCATCAGGACTCCATTCAGCGAGTTATAGGTTTACTGGCTCTTGCACTGCAGGCGGTGTCGTCGATACTCCGAGTGAGTTGTGTCGCCTTAGCTCCGAGAGATTTCTGTGCCTCGTAGATCTATCAACTCATTGCATAGTCTTTTTTTCAGCGCCAGGTCTGATGCTTCCGGGAACTAGAGAGGTGAGCAATGCTAATGCATCCCTAACTCCCCAGAGAGAGATGACATCCTTACTCACGCCATTGCAATGATTCTAGTGGCTCTGCCCACCCAACGCCCACCTGCCACTTTGATTTTGGCAGGATACAGGATACTTAACAATGTGCAGCCCAAATAAAGGCTTCTCTGGTTAAGTCCCTGCACCATTTGCTACCGTGACCAGCACAGCTTGAAAGGGACTTGCTCACTTCAACCTCATTGGAGTAAATTATTCCCCGGCTGTATTTAATATATAAATCTGACGCTCGTTGCAGGAGCATTATTGGCTGAACATGTAATTATGCAACTAGCAATGGTGTCATTGCATTTCACGGCCATATGAACGCGCCCGTATTCCAAAATCGGGAAGAGGTGACCTTGTTCCAAAGTAAACGCATGACTCCCTACAGGACACCGTAACTCTGCTTGACGTTATCTGCCGTCTTGATACAGAGCCACCTTAACGACGTATTAACAAGTTACGAACTTTGTCGTCAAACTTCGTAGGCATTCCTGGTGGCTATTTTTTTCCTGCCGAGGATTGATAACCCTGATAGTTCACTGGGATATCCCATTGCGTATTATTGGGTCTGCGAATTCCCCCGGTACGGTGCATCGGAAAGTTTATCACATACGCTACGCCTTCTTTGCTAGCACCGTGCCTACCAAATCACTTTGAGCTATAATTATGCCTCGAATGCCTTCCAGGTGCGTCTAGACATTGTAAGATGATAGCGAACAAGAGAGACGATAAATTTGACATAATCCGTCCAAGTTATAATGTACATTCAAGGAACCAAACTCGTCTCTGGCACTTCAGTACACAGCCAACTTTCCGTGTACCACGGTGGACTAGTTCAGGATATACCGGCTCTATCCCTAGCTTAGTCAGCACATCGTAAGTAGCATCATGGCTATTCCTCATTGCTCTAGGCTTAGGCCGCTGGCCCCTGCTCCAACGGAAGCTACTCCACTACAAACATACCAAATTATTGTTACGATTCCGTGCAAACTGGGTCAGTATGTTCCTGGTTTATACTGTTATGTGTTCTGAAATGTCCGCCTAGTGACTACCTACAAGATCGACGGATTCATGTCCGCTCACCGTTCAGTTGCCTGCAAAATAGCTTTCATATGGCCTCTTCGGCCTGCCATGAGCTGCCATGGCGCTCCAACCCAAGGATGCGGTCCCTTGCGCGCCCTTCTCTATTGATCCGAAGAAGCAGGTATGGTTACATCGCGTTCTACACCTCTTGGACTCTGTATTGATATTTAGGGCATATGTATAGCCTCCATTTTAATATTACCTGCCCCTTTTAGATTACCCAAATATCAATAGCGCCTACTAGTGCCCCTGGCGTATTGGCCGCCGATCTGTCACTCGACCTCAGCCGCGATCAGAACCACCATGCAACTCTTCGCGGCAGCGTCATGAAAGACCCGTCGAAGACCCGAAGCTTCTGCTTATGGACAGATTCATATCTGCACCGGTCTTGAACCGGCTAACTGTCAAAACTCATCGCAGCTGTCTTGGCATCACGTCTTGAAGATCACTAGTTGTAAGTGTTGAGGTTCATCAACTCGCAGTTAATGTCTTAGTACTGGTGTAGGTTTACTAGCGATCGGACACTATTGTATGATACAAAGTGTTCCGTTGCATCCCACATGCACAAAAAAGGCCTGACGGCGGTAGGGGTAGCTAACACGAAAGCATAGCCGTTTTCGGTCCCAGAGATCTTCCTTTATTGACTAGCATAGTACCATGAATGTTCATCCAGGCAATTTCATATACCTCTCCTGGTTATGAAATCTCATTCGCGCTTCAGCGACTTAACTGGCCCGATTGGAAGCTACCCCGCTCCAAAGAACCTGAACAAGCCAAGAACTTGTGCCGCTGATAGCCAGTATTACATTCTGCAGCCGAGGGCTCTGCACGGTAATTAATTCTTTTGTTCTACAGGTTTGTAAGTTGATTGGCGATGACCTGTTCCGACGTGCCTCACAGTCGATGAATTCGCACTATTTAAACGAAGGGATGCGCTGTGTTAAGTTTGCTCACCATCCTCCTCCGCTCAGCTCGAGCATTGTGTCATGTTCCAATACTACGTATTCCTGTGCTTTCTGGCAATCACCCAGAGTTACGCCGTGACTATTGGCCCGGTTTCTGACCTCGTCGTTGCCAATGGCAATGTATCTCCGGACGGGTTCATTAAGTCGTCAGTTTTTTGCTGCATTTTCACCCTGTTTGATCACTGAGGTTATTCCAGGGCGGTTCTTGCCGGCGGCACTCACCCCGGGCCCACCATCATGGCTCAGAAGGTGATATTTACTTCGTGTATGCAACCTCCCGGGTGACCTTACGTGTCTTTAAGGGAGATACTTTCAAGATCAATGTCACGAACCAATTGAATGATGAGACAATGCTAACGAGTACAAGCATCGTAAGCACTGACTAATTAATGCACCGGAGCGCAATAATGTCCTATCCCGAACAGCACTGGCATGGAATTTTCCAACATCATAGTAACCAAATGGACGGTGTAGCATTTGTTACGCAATGCCCGATTATTCCAGGTCATTCTTTTCTATACGAGTTCAACGCTGGTAATCAAGTAGGAACCTACTGGTACCACTCTCATTATGGAGTTCGTGCCTCGGCAATTTATTCATGTTCTGTGACTGACTCGACCTCAGGTTCAATACTGCGATGGTCTACGAGGTCCGCTGATCATCTACGACCCCAACGATCCATACCGTTCCCTGTATGATATTGATAATGGTGAGTGAGCTCGACGAAATTGAGTTGCCTTTCTGACATCATCTGAGCGAAGAGTCTACCATTATCACATTGATGGACTGGTAAGCAAAGCCGATGTATATTTTCCTGTGATTGAATCAGCTCGCTTTCCAGGTATCATATACCATCCACTCAAGTCCAGAGACAGGTGACTGCCGACTCGGTGCTCATCAATGGTGTCGGGCGTTATGACGGAGGGCCAGATGTGCCCTATGCCGTCATCAACGTTCAGCCGCGCAAGCGATATCGTTTCCGCTTGCTGAACATGGCGTGCAAGCCCAACTATGTTTTCTCAATCGATGGCCATAATCTTACAATAATTGAAGTCGATGGCCAATACGTCAAGCCTCTCGTCGTCGATTCTATTCAGGTTTATGCTGCACAGCGATACTCCTTTATTCTCGAGACAGACCAACCCGTCGACAACTATTGGGTGCATGCCGATCCTGACGCAGGCACGAACTCCACAGCTATTCTACGATATGCAGGCTCTCCAGACGCGGAACCCAAGAATAGGACAATTTCAAACTCGGCAGCTCTGAACGAGACTGACCTACACCCCGTACATACGCTTTCGTCTCGTTTGTTGCAGGAACCAGATGTCAAACTGGACCTTGTTCTTGGGAAAAATCTGACAAATTTTAACTTCCTCATCAATGGCGTCCAGTACACTTCTCCCAGTATCCCGGTTCTACTACAAATACTGAGCGGTGCTATGACGGCTGCGGACCTGGCACCCAATGGGACTGTATACACTCTGCCGCGGAACAAGGTCATTGAGATTTCCTTCAATACCGATAATTCCCCAGGGGGCCCTGTGAGTGATTTTCAAACTCTCTTGTATGCCCTCGATGGAATGAAGACTGAAATTTTGACAGCATCCGTTCCACCTGCATGGGGTACGTATCGACGATCATCTACATACATCCCGCCGACTAATAATAAATGTCCACAGCACAGCTTCGCGGTCATCAGAAGCGCTGGAAGTAGTGCATATAACTATGTCAATCCTGTCATGCGCGATACCGTGACCGTCGGCAACACCGGTGATGATGTGACTATCCGCTTCATCACCGACAATCCTGGGCCTTGGCTGTTGCACTGGTAAGTGTTGTCGTCATGTCTCATTCAGTTGAATAACATTTGGACTTCGTGAAGTCATATCGATTGGCATCTTTACACGTGAGTTGCTGCTTTCACTGAGCCTGGACTTGGACTTATATCTTTGTAGCGGCTTGGCTTTGGTATTTGCAGAGGCTCCTGAAGATGTAGGCGGCTTCGCAACCTTTCAATAGTGAGTACCGAGCACCACGAACTAGACCAGGTCTGAAACCCAGCGTTAGATGCTTCGAGGCAGCTTTGTCCATTATACGACAGCCTTCCCCAACAATATTTCCCTCTCCCTCCAGTTGATTGATTTTATTGGTTGCGGTTTTTTATGAACGCTTTGTTTCATTCTGAAGAACATCAAACAGTAATATATGTAAATGTAAGTTTACTATTGGCAATAAAGGTTAGGGTACAGTTGAAATTGAGTTGAAAGATAGATCTAACTTTTAAAGAACCCCTCTCACGTTTTACTGAGGTGCTCTCCTGCACTGCACAATTCTATAATCCAAGGCGCGGGGAGAGCGGCACGGAACTTGATCAAGACGTGCTGACTTTCACGACATCGAGGTACCGGGATATTGATCGAGCCGCAATGCTTAATTACAATTCCCAGAGGTTGCTCAGAGGGAACTATGTATGTAGTGCCGCGGAACGGCCGCGGGAGCAAATATTTGTGGGGAGATATGTGAAGCCACATGCTCATCGAAACTGCCTCCGAATGACCTTCTGTCGTATCTGCTACTATATAGTACGTCCGAGGATGATGATGGGCTCATAGATTCGGCAACCTAGATAAGCGCCTCTGACATCTGTTAAACGAAAAGCATTAGCGAAGGTGTCATAACAGACCGATACCACCCTCCACGCACCCCATCTCTCGCAGTACAAACTAGTTCCCAGTTATTTAATAACCCAAGCCAAATGGTATTCTTTCAAGCCACAGGAGGACCCTTGTAGAGCCAAAACACATCGCCAGACGAGACTCGACCGCAGTCCCCGACCATCTCAGCCCCGGATTGTTGATGAGTCACCAGAACTGGCTTCAAGTTAGCGCCTCTTAGTTTGTTGATCGTGCTTGTTAATATCATAGAGCTGTGCACGATATCATACGATCATATCATTTATTTATCAACGGTAAATAACCTGTGATTCTAGCTTGGCAAGCAAATGATATAAGTACATCAAATCCATAGCAAGGCGAAAGCGAAAAGCATGGGGGTCTACAGATACAGGTTTAATAACGGATTGCATAGACAGACCTAGTAGAGCAATATCAGCAAACAAACATTCCAGATAATCCTTACAAAACAGAAAGCAGGGATATTACAGCTATGACTGACTCGCTCAGAATGGCGAGGGGGATGGGAAAGATGAAATCAGGGAAGTCGTGGTTTCGAGATCTTCATCTTCTTCCTCCGCGTCGAATGTGTCCACAACTTCGTCATCCGATTCCTCCATATATGTCCACAGCCATTCTAACCTCTTCCTCCGCTTCATCTCATCATCTTCCTCTGCGTCATCATGGAATGTGTCCGCAACTTCGTCGTCCGATTCCTCCATATATGTCCGCAGGCGTTCTAACCTCTTCCTCCGCTTCATCCCATCTTCTTCCTCTGTGTCATCATGGAATGTGTCCGCAACTTCGTCGTCCGATTCCTCCATATACAGGCGTTCTAACCTCTTCCTCCGCTTCATCTCATCTTCTTCCTCTGCGTCATCATGAAATGTGTCCGCAACTTCGTCGTCCGATTCCTCCATATATGTCCGCAGGCGTTCTAACCTCTCCCTCCGCTTCATCTAATCTTCTTCCTCTGTGTCATCATGGAATGTGTCCGCAACTTCGTCGTCCGATTCCTCCATATACAGGCGTTCTAACCTCTTCCTCCGCTTCATTGACCACTGCTCCTGTCTTCGGCATATAAATGAAGACGATGATGCCGGAAATGTCGGGGAAGGCTGTCGGTCAGCCAATTTGCGCTTTTTGGATGGCACACTGGCATGATCACGTTCGGGCTCCGATGAACAGACATCGCGCTTATGGGCGATTGATGTACCCGAGGGCGAGACGACAGTCTTGTCTGACTCGGATGTAGCTACGGAGGCAGGAGACGAGGGTTGCTGAATGTAATGACCCCGAAGCGGTGAACGATGAGGTAAGGGTGGTTGGCCTGGAACCCTCTGTTGACACTGGTCAGTCTGATCAAAGCCCGATTATTCGGGAGACTTGCCGTCAGCTTGAAGCGACAGATATCAAGATCGTTGGAATTCTTCTCTTGCCATGCCTTTGAAGATAAAGTATCAGTGCTCACGTATGTCTATAGATATGGGAGTTGACGTCACTCTTGTAACGGTGTACAAGCCATCATACCGATAGCCGTCCCAAGGCGAATATTTCGAAACAAATTTGTGGCTCCGGACGACGTGCACTGGTTTGTCTGTGTCACGAGATTTCTGTTGTACTGTCATTTCCCAATCTCACATTCAGAGATAGAGAAACTCACAAGAAGTGCTTCATTTCCCCAATCCGTCCAACGCTGATCACGAGCCTGCGGACCCGCCTTGGAGACT
Source organism: Suillus ampliporus (assembly GCA_016584345.1). Taxonomy (NCBI): domain Eukaryota; kingdom Fungi; phylum Basidiomycota; class Agaricomycetes; order Boletales; family Suillaceae; genus Suillus; species Suillus ampliporus. Next base: position 244,754 of record JABCPV010000022.1, read on the forward strand.
TCCGATGGATGGTCATGCTATAGGAGCAAGAAGGCAACTTACAGACCAGCCATTATTAATGCGACCCCCTAACAAAACTACGTTGGCATATAATATTGTAACCCAGGTCGTAAATACACACCTGCACCTGTATAGTAGCTATATACACTGGTCAGGATGCCGATGGAACTTGAAAAGCGCCATACTAGATTCTTACATGATGTCGCCGAAATCCTTGTCATCTTCGTAGTAACACGATACGACAACTGAGAAGCAGCCCTTCTTCTTAGTGCCATGTATACCGGCCGAAAGTGGACGGTGCACGCCAGCATCACAGCAATCTCGGCTGTGAACAAATAGACAGACGAGATAACTGATGTGATCAAACGAGAATCCAGGATACGCACCGAGTCTTCCATGTGGTCCCGACAGGTATTCTCGCCCCAAATTGCTGCCTGTAGAGAAAGTGAGTGAGCGCTATGATTGAGGGAGAGACGCTGAGAAGCATTACTAACGCCACCATGGCAGGACTGACCCTGACTTTCTTGCTCTCTTTGCTGGCTATTTCTTCTCGGTCTTCCTCTATCTCCGTGTCCGAGCAGCTGTGGATGTCTTCGCCTCGTTCTGGTGCGCTGAAGAGGTCCATCGTGTCGTTGGTGATTGTCAAGACGATATCGATATGTACATGAGTCATAGGCTCGTGCTGCGTGGGAGTTCGAAAGACGTGATCTTCGAAAGGTCAGACGGGCCGCACCACCTCTTCTATTGTAAGGTTCGAGATTCTACCCGACGACTAGACTGGGCAGCAGCTGGTGACGAAACTACGGAGGATGACATCTATGGATCCATGACACGTCGACAGCGCAGTTGATAATAGCCAACATCAACACGCCGATCTGCTCCTGCGGGACGTGAAGATGCACGCCTGGATCATCATTTTAGCTCACTCCCAAGTGAGCACTGGTAGTCCTGCGTCCATTTCTGAATTGCGAAAACATGTGGCCCTGATGGGGGTTTACAAATACCGATTTAACGACGTATTAACCTAGGAGAGTAGTATCAGTGAACAGACATTGAGAAAATGATCCTCAAAGCAAGAAAGCAGAGCTGTGACTGACTCCCTTAGATCGAAGGACAAGGAGGACGTGAAAGATGAATTCAGGGAAGCCGTAACTTCGACGGACGCCTTCTGAGATATAGTTTTAACCGTGACAAAGACTTTTTTTGTCACTCCTACTGTGACCTGCCGATTTGAACTGGAGACTTGGAGCGTCACGCTAACTTCCGGGGGTGCGTTTGGAACACTTGACTTACTTCCACCACCACCATAAATATTTGCATCAATGGAAGCTTAGCTAGGGCGACAAGTCGAAAATCTACAATTCTCGACTAGTTGCTCTTGCCCATTTTTATGTCGTCGTCGTGGTTATTTATCTTGAGCAGCATCCCAAGGGTCATAGCCATCCCCAGCCTCATTTCGTGAGTGCGATTGCCTCTGAGTTGCGTTCTGTGATCCATGATCTCGTATACCCTCTTCATCTGTTTAGTGTCATGCGCTTTTCTGTGCAGTACTGCAATTCATATGCGACTCATCATGTTGTTCGCTTGTACTATTGTCAAGCTACACTATAGACACATAGGTTCCCATAGTGTCTATGTTTTGGCCTATGATCATAGAATCTCGAAACAAGCCACTGGTTCTGTTGCTCCTCCAGCATATCTGCCTACACCCGGACTTTCACCGCCGCTGCCCCACCACCGATCAGTGTACCTTCCCGCATCTTGCGATCCAAAGCTTATGTTAGCATCAAAGTCCCTTGTCGAGTGGCTCATCACTTGAATCGATTCATCTCAGGTGTGTCGCTCGATCATGACGTTGCTTTGTGACTCTCATGTGTGGGTTTTTTCTGGCTTACTCTGAGTGTCTCACAGTTGTGTGGTGCTACGCAGGTTATCCCCTTGACTTCCACTCACATTTTCCATTGTCCGGAACGAATGAAAATGGGAATGGAAGTCAAGGTCATCATAGCCAGGCAAGCGAAGACGTTAGTTGGTTTTGGGTACGGCGAGGAACTCGCAGCAGACCCCGGTGCGTAAATATATAATTTGCTAGAACTGCATATAATATTACACATGTAGAACGCATTTGAAGACATCATATCGATTCTGTTGAATGAGCAAGATCACTTTATTGTTGGGTTGAGCAAGCTCAGCAAACCAGCCCTCTGTCTCTCATTACATCTGCAGCTCAAGTCGAATTGCGACAATACTAATATTGTGGGCCAGGACGAAGGTCCAGCCCGTTCCCTCTTCAGATCGTTAAACTTTCATAGCCAGGACTGTGACCTGCTCCCATTCAAAGTCCTATCTGTAAGGATAGTATATCCTTTACGCGCCGACCGCGACTTCAGAAGAAGACGTTTGAACTCATTCAACCGACCACGTGACTCACCGACGCGAAGAAGCTTAAACGCTTCGCGTCCGAGTTTACGTGGATACATTCTCCTACATCTCCTTTAATGCTTTTTCTTTATCCTACCATATGCTCGTTTTCACGCACCTCGTGCTCTCACCGATTATTTTCACCATTCCACATGCTACCGTTCTCGTTCCAAACTAATTACACCTTCGCAAAACGTATATAAACGACCCCAGTACTCTCATATCAATAGCAGAATCATAGACGTCGATTCCCCGCTCCAAGCACGACAGAATCTCTCAGAAGTCTCTCTTGCATCAAACGTTTCCGTTCCTACAAAGCCTCGTGTCGTACTTCGACGCGTCTCTTAGCCGTTTCCTACAAAAGCCTCGTGTCGTACTTCGACACGTCTCCTAGCCGTTTCCAGAGCACTTCGTATTTTCCGTGTCCCGCTCTCGATTCCCCTTCGAACCATAAGTCAGCCTTACATATCCACTAACCCAGAGGTGAGCGAAATTTTACATCCATCCGAGGTCCGTCCCATACAAAACCCTTTGCTTGCATCAGAGTGATTGAGCCTCTGTGGATGATCTTGACAAAAAATGTGCTAGTGTCAGTGCATTCCAACATCCACATTATGCTCTAGTTGCGGCCAACCGGCTCAATTAGTCAGTTGAGAACAAGTTCATACTGAAACAACACGGAGCGATATGTACATATGGTCAAGAAAGTGATGGTAGACTGCCCGAGCCCCGTCCATTATAGTTGTAGGTAAGAGAGCGCAGTAGAAACATCATTGATACTACAGATGAACACTTCGATCCCCTTCCTGGCGTCGACGATATGTCGCCTATAATGATAATATAAAGACTCGCGAGGGAAATCATATGCCCCGTAGAAGGATTGAAATGCACGACCGTGGGGTTTTCTTGTCGATCAGTCCTTGCGCATAAAATACCATGAAATTGGGATTTCAATGGAGTCGAGTGTGCTTAGTAGGAGACGTGTCAGCGAAACGGATTTGACGAGTGCACGATTTAACCCCTGAAAAAACAGCATACCTAGGCTATATGTGCCACAAACCTCCCATTCATCACGCGTCTAGCCGTATGCGATCCTTCCGTTCTCGGTATTGTTGATCTCAATCCACTATGAGCAATAAGCATCCCAAAAGCATCCAATATCCAAATTGCGGAAATAGGAGATGGCCTACCTGATTGCAGATTCCTCCAGTGCCATAAATCTGGGCAGAAATGGCGACTACAGGATCACTATCGGTATCCGCATATCTGTAGGCGCCTGTAGAGCCAGCTTCAAACCTCCAGGTATCCTTCGTTAAGAAATTAGCAAACAGCAAACAGCAAACAACCATCTTTCATCAACACACCTCGCCTGTATGTGTGACGCGATTTTCATGTGACACTGTCGCAGTTCCACTCAGCCGCGTTGACGCAGACAGACCGGGGAAGACAATCGCGCATAGCCTGAGCACGTTCAAGACAATTATCAGTCTATACATGTTCAAGTGCGGTCAGTGGGGGACAAAGGGACGAGACGACAAGCGCGAAGACGGGGAGGAGTTAGTTCTACTTACTTCAAGGCTCTTATATCTTCAGGGCGTCAGTTTCACCTTCATTTGTCTACTGTAGTAGTCTGTTTTGAGGATCCGAGTATGATCGGATCGAAATATTCTGGCACCACTTTGTAAGAAACGGACCCGGGTCCACCATAGCCGAAAGTTGATGCATCTGATGCATGTGTCACATGTGCACATGTTTTGAAGTCGGGACCTCGCGTTTCCAATCCAGGTTTAATCAGTGATTTTGTCCAATGACCCGACAGAATATGAGAGCTGACCACGAAGTGAACGAGTTCGAGGTTGGCTCCCTTTTCTCTTAACAGATCTCACTGCAGGCAAAGTCGAAAGAGGAAGGCCCGTAATATAAAAATCAAATGTGGCGAAAATGTAATACAATACACTTATAGCAGGGGTGGCTCTGAAAATTTACATGGGAGGAGACTCCTCGACAACTACAAATTGTAAAATACTCCGTCGTATGACCACTATTTTTAACATTTCAATGGGGTATGTAGCAAGGCTGCCAGATCCTTAATATTTTAATACTGAATTCAAAGTCATGACGCCACGTCTAGCTTCTGCGCGTCTGTACTACACGTGAAGGAAGTAAAATCACACACCACCTAGATACCGCTACTTTGTGGCCAAATTTGTCAGTGGGCTCATTCAGCTGCCAGCATGTACTACTGGCCTTGAATTTCCATAGGGCTCCTCGTCTACCCGTGGAGTCGCGTTTACACCGGTATTCTCCGCGTCTTCTCAAGCTTCCGCGCAGGCCAATTAGAACTTTCATTAAGCTTAGCTACTTCACTCGCTATCAAAAGTCAACTCGTAAGAGCGCTACCATGATCCAAGTGATCCCGGATATTATTTTCTAGCAAGTAATTCCTGGCTAATGTCCCAAGCTAAATAATATCTTTCGAGCTACAAAAGAACCTTGAGTACTTACAACCATTGAGAGCCAAAATACGTCGCTTGACTAGCCTCGACCGCAGCCCTCAACCATCCCAACCCCTGGACAATCGACATCGTCGGAACCTTCAAGTTAACACCTCTTAGTCTGTCGACACACGAAGTCATCTGTGATTTGACCTTTGCACGCGCAGTAATATTCATCAAAACAAGATATCGATAGCAAAGCGAAAGCATGAGGGTCCATATACAGGTTTAACGATATATCGCATCGACAACCCTAGCAAAGCAGTATCAGCAAACAGACATTCCAGGCGAGCCTCAAAGCAAGAAAGCAGAAAAATCGAGATATAAGGATTATTTGACTGACTCGCTCCGAAGGATGAGGTGAATGAGACAAACGATGAACCCGGGGCCTCCAGGTCCTCGTCTTCTTACTTAATAACACAAAATCTGACGTCAACGACGGGGCACGGGTGGTTGGCCTGGAACCCTCTGTTGACACAGGTCAGTCTGATCAAAGCTCGATTATTAGGGACTCCGAGGCGAGACTCGCCTTTAACTCGTAGCGACAGATATCAAGATCGTCAGAATTCTTCTCTTTCCATGCCTTTGAAGATAATGTATCAGTGCTCACATAGGTCTATAAGTATAAGAAATAACGTTACTTCGATAGCAGTGTACAAGCCATCATACCGATACCCTGCCGAGGGCGCAAACTCGGAAACCACTCTGTGGCTCCGGATGACGCGCACGGGCTCGCGTGTGGAAACAGATTTCTGTTGTACTGTCATTTCCCGACCTCACACTCAGAAATAGAGAAACTTGCGCGGAGTGCTGCATTTCCCCGACCCGCCCAACTCTGGTCATAAATCTGCCGGCCTGGCATCTTGGGGATTGTGATGGATGGTCATGCGATAGGAGCAAGAAGGCAACTTACAGACCTGCCGCCTTTCTTGATGACCTCGCGACCCCCTAACGATACTACGTCGACATACAGTCTTGTAGCCCAGGTCGTAAATACACACCTGAACCTGCATAGATGCTATGTACACGGGTCAGAATGCCGATCGCAGAGCGCCTGTGCTAGATGCTTACATCTTGTCGCCTGAATCTTCGTTATGTCCATAGTAATCTGAGACGACGATAGAGAAGGCGCCCTTCGTCTTGGGGCCACTTATACCAGCCTGAATTGGGCGGTGCACGCCAGCATTAGAACACTCTCGACTGCGAACACATAGATAGATGAGGTAACTGATGTTATCAAATGAAAATCAAGGATACGCACCGAGTCTTCTATTTGGCCCTGAGCTTTGCCCCGGGGATCTTCCCAAAGCGCTGCCTGCAAAGAAAGTATGTGAGCCCTGTATAGTTAAGGGAAGAAGCGCCAAGAAGTATTACTAACGCCGGCCTGCCGCGATTGACCCTGACCTCCTTGCTCTCTTTGCTGGCTATTTCTTCTGGGCCATCTTCCATCTCCTCGTCGGAGCTGCTGTAGATGTCCTCGACTTTTTCTAGCGTGCTATAGAGGTCCACCATGTTGTTGGTCACTGTCAAGATGATACCAATAAGTACATGAGGCTCGTATGGAGTGCTGCTGCGTCGGAGTTCGAAAGACGTGACCTTCGAAGGGCCAGGCCGCCTCTTCTATTACGAGGTTCGATTCCACCGACGATCAGACGGGGCGGCAGCTGGTGACGAAATTAGGCCTTTGGATTCTGGAGGATGACACCACTGGGTCCATGACATGTCGATAGCGCGGTTCAGGACAGCCGACATCAATATGCATCTGCTCCTGCGGGACGTGAAGTTGCACGCCTGGATCATCATTCCAGCTCACTCCCAAGCGAACGCTTGCAGTCCTGTGTCCATTTCTGAATTGTGAAAGCATGGGGTTCTACAGATACATCTTTAACGACGTATCGACCTAGCAGAGTGGCTGTATCAGCGAACAGCCTATATTCCAGATATAATGATCCTCAAAGCAAGAAAGCAGATCGAAGGGCAAGGAATATTTGAAGCTTGAGCGGGTATGAACACAAATAAAAGAGTGGTGTTTGTCAATAATCACCTGCCCTGAGGAAAGACATGCACAAAGCCGATATGAGACCTCGTCGAATGTCAGCAACTGACAAACTTGTGTATTGAACGACAGACCAGGGAATGCAGGCATCAAAGTCGATGTAGTTTCGGGAAATACCTTTCCAAACATGACACATGCAATGGTGAACTTCTTCAATGCGCAACCGTCGACATCTTCACTCATCCAGATTGCATGGCATCCACTGCTGCCAACCTTGACTTGGCTAACGTCCGAGGTTGGAGGAAATGCTGACCCTGAGTATATCGTGTCGCGAAACGTGACATCTATGGGCATCTCGGTTTTTGATGCATGGTCAAGACGAAAAAGTGGAAACCCAGCGAGTTGAAAGGAGGATTGGGATAAACTACTGTCAGTAGGCCCATCTGACGGCAGTAAATTCGTCCTCGAGCCAGGATGCTGGAGGGTGCATGTTAGCCTCGGCTCCCGAAATTGCATAGGTGATCTTTGATATTTGATGACCCCAGGACTGATCTGGGGAAGTCGTAATAGATATGTTGAGCAGGTCCAATAAACACAAAATGCTCTGGGAAGAGCATAAAAGTCGAGTTAGACTGATACTGACAGCAGCCATTAATATTAGCGTTTTTCCGAGAAAACTAAACTCACGTAATCGAGCCCAGTAACAACAACCTCAGCGCGCGTACAGGTATTGAAGAATAATATTTGTATCTCCCATTCCATTGTCTCGATATCGGTTGAATACCATAGTCACGATATCTCCGCATATTTGGAATCCCCGAAGAAACCCAAAATCGACCAGTTCTCGGGGTTGCGTTTCCAGCACGATCCTCCAAAGTGCTAGGAGAGGCGGGCCTTCTGGTGCATGAGTCGATACCTTGTAGATCCTGATCTGCGTGCACTCGATGTTCATAAAGCATCAAAAAAATGAGGCTCAAACTTACTCGTGACCATCAGTTCTCAAGCCAACTGCAATCGTGATTTCCTCGTGTATCCTATCTCATGGGAGGTATGATAAAATTCCATGCAACCACGGCATTCTGTTTGAAAGGTGATCGCAGAATGACTGATATCATGCAATGACCAGAGGCTCACGATGGTCGTTCGCGAGCTTCGTTCAACTTGAAAAGCTACCAACCATTTTCCACCTGGAAGTATTTGCAAAGCGTCCATGAATGTATCGCATCAGGAAATGATACATGACGCGTTTTGTGGATAAAGGTTGGGATCTCTCCACTTCCTATCTAATTTCAAGGCGTTTATGACCGCGTCACATGGTTCATTGCTTGAGAACGAGTCAGTGACAACGACACCCGATTCCTCTGGGAGATCCAATGAGATCCAATGGCAAGTCAAAGTGGATGGCTGATTTGTGCTAGACATAGTCTGCGGATCCTATAGTATGCAAACCACGACACGTCTATGTGCTTCGCCATGCATATTCAATATGTCCGCCGCTCGTACAATCACAGAAGATATGACTTACCTGTGTCAAAGACAAAATATCCTCGACAGTTAGACATGAGAAAATCACAATCAGTACGTCCTCAGGCAGATCAGTTATCATGATGGGGTACTTGAAGCCTCTAGTAAGTTATATCAAAGAAAGGATTTTCGTGTCCATATAATTTGTATGTAAGACTTGACATGCTGCGTGAGAGTGCCCTGCCTAAACTATACTTCGCTCAAATAGAGCCAATCAAACGTACAAACGTCTGCACCCCCAAGTCCCACTGTGACCGTTGGTGGGAACGCGTCTCCTCGCAATTAATATTTGCCAACCTGCAAGGGTGCGTTTGAACTTTGAATCAAATTTACTTACTTTCCACTACCACCAGCTACAATTAATAAATATTTGCATCAATAATGGAAGGGCCACGAGTCGAAAATCTACAATTCTCGACTAATTGCCCTTGCATTTTTCACGTCGTCGTTGTGACAAACTTCTGTTATTCGTCTTGAGCAGCTGAGCTTCTTCCAAAACATCACTATTCCAATGATCATAGCCATCCCCAGCCTCATTTTGTGAATGCGATTGCCTCTGAGTTACGTTTCATGATCCATGAAGTCCAATATTCATTTCAACTCATTCGCCGGTCATGGGTAGCTTGCGATGCATGCTACTCCATTGATAGATGTCTGTATCGGATTACACATCTTGCACACCCTCTTCATCTATCCAGTGTCATGCATCTTTCTGTGCATTATTCCAAAGCATATGCAACTCCAGGCTCATCGTATTGTTTGCTTGTACTATTTTCAAGCTACACTATGGACGTAGGTTTCCGTTATGTCTATATTTTGGACACTTTTCGTATGATTGTACATAGACCCGAATTTCGAAACAAGCCACTGGTTCTGCTACTCCTCCAGCATATCTGCCTACACCCAGACTTTCACCGCCAGAGGTATCACCGCCCCACCACTGATCAATGTGCCTTCTCGCATTTTATGATCCAGAGCTTACACTAGCATTAAAGTCCCTTGTCGAGTGGCTCATTACTTGCTTTCCTTCGTGGGCGGAATTTGCACACTGAAGGACCGGCCCACCTAAGGTGCTTGCTTGATCATCATGTTACATCGTGACTCTGATGTTAGGGTTTTTCTAGCTTACTCGGAGTGTCACACAGTTGTTTGGTGCTACGTAGGTTATCTCTTTGACCTCCGCTTGCATTTCTATTGTCCAGAACAAATGGAAATGGAAACGGAGGTCAAGGTCATCATAGCCAGGCAAGCATTCCAACATCCACACTCTCTCGTTGTAGCAAGCCGATCAGCTCAATTAGTCAGTTGAGAACAAGTTCGTACTGAAACAACACGGAACGATATGTACATATGGTCAAGAAAGCGATGGTAGACTACCCAAGCCCCGCACATTATAGTTGTAGGTAACAGAGCGCAGTAGAAAGATTATTAATAGTACAGATGAATACTTCGATCCCCTTCCTGGCATCGACGATATGCCGTTTATAATGATAATATACAGACTCGTGAGGGAAACCATACGTGGAAGTAAGGATTGAAATGCACGACCGTGGGGCGCAATTAACTTGGCGACCAGTCCTTGCTCATAAAATTGGGATTTTAACCGAGTCGAGTGTCCTCATTTCTTCGAATAGGCTAGGAGACATATCTGCGAAACGGATTTAACGAGTGTACGATTTAAACCCTGAACAACAGCATACCTAGGCTATATGTGCCTCGCATTCATCACACGTCTATCCATACGCTGTCTTCCCGTTCTCGGTATTGTTGATCTCGATCCACTACGAGTGATAAGCATCCAATATCCGAATTGCGGAAATAGGAGATGGCCTACTTGATTGCAGTTTCCTCCAGTGCCACAAATCTGGGCAGAAATAGCGACTACACTGGCAGGATCACTATCCGTATCCGTATATCTGCAGGCGCCTGTAGAGCCAGCTTCAGACCTCCAGGCCTTCGTTAAGAAATTAGCAAACAGTAAACAACTATCCTTCATCAACATACCTCGCCTATACGTGTGACGCGATTTTCATGTGATACTGTCGCAGTTCCACTTAGCCGGGTTGGCGCAGACAGACCGGGGAAGATAATCGCGCATAGTCTGAGCGCGTTCAAGATAATTATCAGCCTATACATGTTAGGGGTTAGTGAGGGACAAGACGACAAGCGCGAAGACGGGGACGTTAGGGGGATGGAGCTCTGGAATTTGATTGTCCTGTTTTAATAGACGGTCAGTTTCACTATCTTCAAATCATTCATCTTGTGTAATACTGGTCTGTCTGGGGTTTGATCGGATCGAAATGTTCTGGCACCTGATTAATGCTTCTTGCCGCAACGATTTTTGAACGCCTGCAGGAAGATTTAAGGATCCTTGGCCCCGCCTTAACCGAAAGTAGACAGATGTCGTCATGGAAGGTACTGAGCGCAGTATGGGTATCTTTTCTTGAAGTCGCGACCTGGAGCATCCAATTGAGGTTTAATTAGTGATTTTGTCCAATGACATGAGAGCTGACCACAAAGTGAGCGAGTTCTTCGCTCCCCTTTCTCTTAACAGATCTCAAATATGAAAATCAAATGTGGATGTACGTGTGCGACCGGTTAGTCCCACACCGGCGGAATCACATGACTGTTCACACTATTTTTAGTATACCCGTTCACAATGGACCTTGACCTAACAGACATTCGCAACGTTCGAATATACATCCACCCCCCCGTTGGAAACCTCTGAGTAATCACTATATTGTACATCGATTGACAGCATATATAGAGATCACTCCCCTCACTCGAGTGCAAATCATAGGGATCGCTACTTTCTAGCATATATTTCGCGAATGAAGGGCCGATGTCTGCTGTGGAACAACTCAGATAATTTATGTAAGAATTGGCAAGGCAACGCATACCATCTGTTCTTTTACGCGGTTCAGGATCCATGTTGAGTTTCTTGCCCCCCTCAAACCCCCGTTTTAAGTCTTGGCTATACCAAGGTATTTGAGCCAAGGGATCGAGTCCACCAGGTAAGCACTAGGTCGGAGGATTTCACTAATCAACCTGGGGCGTTGGCTATTCTCAATGACTTCATGATCAGTCGCAGACGTGGGCGTAGTCTTGCATATGCAACTTTATAATCGTCGTCGCAGCTTCACTTCAAAATGCCTGTGAGCAATGCGCTATCGTGATCGGCAGTGCTTACGTTGTTGCATGGTTCTGGAAGTTGTATGGATCGTCAATGATGTCGAGGATAGTGTTCAGCTGTGACATCTGCAAGGGCTGGTAAACCTCAGCTGCCTTAGGCTGGAGATGCGTATGAGCAATCCTTCAGATTGACGAAGGATCGACACACTCACAAGCTACCAAATGGATAGCCAAATTCATTGGTGAGTAAGGGTCAAGGGCGACAGAGGATTCACACGCTCACGTCCTGTGAACAAGTCAGCAATTTAATTGGAGAGCACGGCTTAAGGTCGAAGGAAGATGAACACACTTACATCCTGTCAACAGATTCGCAATGTAATAGGTCAGTAAGGCTCAACGTGAGATGGAGGATCAATACACTCACTCGCTGTCAAAAAATCGGCAATTTCATTGGCAAGTGAGGCTCAACCTTGAGGAGGGATGAACACACTTACAACCTACCAACAGATCAGGAAATTCTCCGCTCAACAAGGCTCAAGCTCAGAGGATGATTGACACACTCGCATCCTGTCAACAGGTCGGCAGTCCCATTGGCGAGCAAGGCCTGACATCGAGGGAGGATGAACAACACTCACACGCTGACAACAGATCAGCAATGTTTTGGGTCAGGAAGGCTTGAGCTGGACACAGGATCAACACACTCACTCGCCGTCAGCAGCCCGGAAATTTCATTGAGTAAGGCTCGTGGTTCCGCGGGTGATGAACAGACTCACATCCTGTCAATGGATTGGCCCGTTCCTTGGTCAGCAAGGCTTGACAGACAATCACGCACTCACTTTCTGTAAACAGATTGGCGGGCTCGTCGGTGAGTAAGGCTCGCCATCGAAGGAGAATCAACACACTCACATACTAACAGCGGATCAGCAATGTCCTCGGTCAGGAAGGCTTGGGCTTGACACAGGATGTGCACACTTACAGTCTATCAACAGATTAGCAACCCGCCCGGTCAGGAAGACTGGAGCTCGGTGGAATGAACACACTCACATGCTGACAACAGATTTGCGGTATCGTTGGTGAGCAAGACTCGAGCTGGATGGAAGATCAACATGCTCACATCCTGTAAACACATGAACAATGACATTGGTAGCAATGCTCTATATCGATAGACGATGAACACACTCACCCACTGTCAAGAGATCAGCAATTTCGTCAGTCAGCAAGGCTCAAGGTCAACGGAGGATCAATTCGCTCACTTCCTGTCAACAAACGGGCAATGCCTTCGGGTCAGTAAGGCTCGCTACAGAAGATAAACACACTGACTCGCTGTCAGCAGATTGGCAATGTCTTCAGTCAGTAAGGCTGGCGTTCGACGGGGGATCAACACACTGACTTTCTGTTGACAGATAGGCAATGTGATTGGTGAGCAAGTTTTGAACTCAATGGAGGATCAACACTCACTCCCTGTCAATACATCAGTGATGTTCTCAATCAGCATGCGAGAGAGTTCTCAGTAGATGTACTGCCTGTAACCAACCGCTCAACCTGAATGAGAGCAATTTTCGAACAGTCCAAAAATCTCACATTACCATTGGAAATTCCTTAGATATGTCAGATGAGATTGGAGAGTCAACAAGGTCTGCAAGTGTTCTGGACAATTTTGGTTGTTAATACTTGCCATAGATAAATGAGATTCTGGGTACTTGCCTTTCGACTGCATATTTCACGCAGAGCTCCAAGTTGGTCTGCTGGGTGGAGATGAACAACTGCTTGTGCACTTCATCGTCCAGAGTTTCAGCCATGCAGTCAATGAGTGGCCTGCAGTCTGCACCATCCTTGTTCATATCTAATGTTGGGTGTAGATTAATGTATCACAATTCAACAATCCACTGGCTTACCTGGGAGGCATATGTGACATTTTGGAGGGCATCCGATGTCATCAGGGTCGTATAGAGCCTTCAATTGTGGCCCATTTGCAAATGACTCCTCGGTGCTCTTCGGGGCCAGTTCTCCAGCATCTTTCCTAGATGCATCATTCTCTCTCAGCTTTGTGAATTCACCGGGGTACAAGGCATCAAATTTGGTAAATGATACTATGACTGGAACCGAGGATTATCAATCAGCTGATTGTTGACCGTGGTCAGATGCGGGGTTTCGAAGCTTACTGGATCCAGTGTCGCACTCATGAGAGAAAATTTCTTTTCGCCTTGGGTAACACACCTGCTTGCCTCGTCCATGGGCGGCCCATGGACGAGGCAAGCAGGTGTGTTACCCAAGGCGAAATCGGAATACAGTACCTATGTCAAAGATGTGAGCTAACGCATGTCGCGATTGGTGCATGATGAGTTACTATAATTACTATATGAGATGGACTCGATCCTTTAAACTGGCTCTCTTAGAACGGTCTGCGATAAATGCCTTCATCTTGTTGAATTCGGCTTCCCCGCCTGCCTCCAACCCGTGCGAATCGTGAAGGACGAATCCTTCGTTGCTGCTGAACACCATTTCATTTTCAATATCGTGCTCTCCACCCTTAGACCAGAGTCAGGCCACCTGATTAGAGTACAACTTATTTCTCTCGATTCCTTCAACAACGGGATCGATCTGAACTTGATGGTGAGTCATAACTCCTACATTCTACTGGTATCATGATGCGCACCTTTTCCCCAGCACAATTTCTGATTTCTGGGTTCTCCCGTGTGTTGCAAACCCTCTTGAGGATGGTGGGTTTTCCTGCAATTGCTCTTCCTATGATGAGGATTCGGAAGCGTCCAGTACGCCGCGTACATAACCGATAACCAATCTGCGCTGATGACCACTTGCTCAGACTTACACAGGTATTATTACTCAAAAGACTAGTATCATTTGGCGCAAAAGTGATTGAATTCATGATAACTCCAGTATATACAGCAACGAGGAAGCAGATTACCCGACCTGCTTAAATGCTATCACTAGAGGAGTCCAGTCCGAGAGATCCACAAGTCCAAGAGAAACATAACCGTCCGTAGAGTTTCCCGTGCCCAAAAAGGGGCAATCGTGGAAGCGGAATACGGGCAGCCATGAAACGCAAGGAAATACTTCTCTTCGTCAGGATCCACGAGGGAAAGCATCCCAGCCGAACAATGCAACCGAAGCCAGGACAACCACAGTCCAAAGGAAAGGCTTGTAACCAAAACGCAAATGCGGAAACAGAATCGCAAAAAAAAAAAAAAAAAAGGAGAGAGAGAGAGAGAAAAGAAAGAAGAAATATGCAAACGAGACGCACTGCAACCGAAACGCGAGCTCTGAAAACTTGATGCATCAAGAGTCTTCGTGCTTACGACGTGTCTTCGGCGTCGCATCGTCCTGATCTAGACCGAACTTCCGCTTCGGGGTTACTTCCTCGAGAGGAACAGGGAGGAGAGAGCTGAGGAGAACGCAGTGAGGACAGGACTGATGTGTGCGGAGTATCGACCTCGGAAGGTAGCGACACTACAAAGACAATTAACCACCAAGATGCCAGAAGCCGACAAAAGCTTACAGTCGAAGTCATCTGTCGATGCCATCGAGTAACAGGAGGCCGATGAAGCGATGGACTTATCATCAGAGTCATCTTCAAAGACCGAAGTACAGCTCTGAGCAGCCAATGGAACTTTGAGGACGGCTGGAGGAACAACTTCGGGCTCTTCCTCTTCCTCTTGCATGACTGAAATAGCGATTCCTTGGCAAGCAGTCGAGTTAGCGCCAACCAAAGCGAAGAGAGAATGGACTTACCAGTTCTCTTCTCCACCTTGGTGAGTTCCGCTCTCATCTCCACGTACTGGCGGAAGGATTTCCTGTTCTCCTCCTCCAACTTGTGACAGGCGCTGTTGGCTGCTTCAACCTGATTCCAATGTGCCGAGCGTTGTACGAGGAGCTGCTTGATGTCATCTTGCAACTCTGTGTTTTCGTCTGCACGACGACGCAAATCTGTGCACTGGTCTCTGAGACCTACGACCTCGGTATATGCGAGCGTGAGGCGTTCCCTCATTGCGATACTTTGACCCTCACTTAGGAATCGGTAGCTAGAAGGTCATCAGCAAGGACGGTTGCGGCGGAACAAGGGAATACGTACTGCTCGAAACATTACCGTGGGGTATAACTTTCCCGTCTGGAGATATTATCTTCAGTTCAGGAATTCCTGTTCGCAAATGTCAGAAGACAGTGAGGAAGACGATGAAAGAAGCTCACCTGCAGCAGCCCTCTTCAACTTCTTGAGCTCCCTCTTAGCTCCTTGCAACTCCTTCTTTGTCCGGATGAGCGTTGATTGCAACGCTTCGACTTCTTCGTGTTCCTTCTGTGATTCCTTGCTTTCCGCTATGAGCTCGTCGCGCTCGGCCCTGAGGTTCGCGATCTCGAAACGAAGCACAGTGTTAGCGCATTGCAGGGTGGACAGGGTAGACATTTGGGAGCACATCTTGGCAGTGGCGTTCCGGCACATCGAATCAGCCTCATCGCGACGGACCTGCTCGATCTCCAGATTGCGTGTGAGACGGTCCATGTTGTTACTCAAGGTCATGTTCTCGACCACGAGCTCATCGACGTCGTCGTGCGCCAAGTCAAGAGCGTCCTGCACATGCGTCAGCTGTTTCAGAAGACCAGCGTTCTCGTTCCACGCATCGGAGAACAGTGCGTGGACGTGGTGATGGGGGCCAATCGGCGCTTGGTGCAACTCCGGACAAAGAACCGAGCAGCTGATGCTCCACTGCAAACGAGGCTCAGGGATGAGACCGGGGCTATCCAGAGACACTTCCAGAATAGCGGGGCACGACGAAGATGATTGAAAGCAATATGGCACAGGCACTTCAGTACCTGTGGCTGACGAAGGTGCAGCCTTGGAGAAAGGATCCTCAAGAATCAAAGAGTTGCCTAGGCAGCTATAGATGTTGAAGGCCAGTCCAGCCATGATGACGAAAACGTAGAAGAAGACCAATGCAACAATCTTGAACATTTCAAGGACGAGGATAACCGTGGAGAAAGCGGAGGAGGGAGAAGGAGAGCGAGAAGATTCGAAAGCGTTACCGTTGTTGGAAGACATCGTTTGGATTGATGGAGTCCAGTAAAATCGTCTGTATATGCGTATATGCAAATATGCGGACGACGAGAGTGAGCAAGAAAGATGTGCAGTAGCGTGTCAGCTCTCGGGTGCGGGTTTTTATATCCTGGGGGCTGACATGTAAAGTAACATTAGTAAGCCAGCCTCTTGCTCACCATCGTTTCGACAGATTTCAAACTGGCCTTGCTTTGAACGCGGCTGACGATTCTTGATAATCGCATATCACGTCAAAGCAAAATTCAGTTGAAACCTGAGCAAACTCGACAATCTTACCATGTGCAGCTGCCAGCTGTAAGTCAGTGCAATCAGATGAGAAACGTCGACTGAGCAGAAGCGTTGTTTGGATCAGAAGCTGTTGTCAAACAAACCAACGGTCCAAATCTAGTAATCGTAATTAGGACTGCGCTTGGAGCGCTGGTCTGACTCTGACATGTCTCTCACTCAGTAGCAGTACTCGAAAATCAGTTACTTGTTCCATATACAGGAAATTTAAACTGATTTTCGGCTGTCTTCTTTGCTGATGAGTCTAGACAGACACAGATCTTTCTCCTCCATTTTTTGCAGTAGTTGCTTGTCGCTTTCCGACTGACGGTTGGTGAAAGTTTGGTCAATATTAATGAACTTGAGATCCAAGTCTATTGACTCCCGATCGTCTGTATGATACTATAGCTGTCCAGGCATCGCTAAGCCAGTTGGTGGATTCGCCCTGACGCTGGTTGTTGTTCCGCAGGTGCCAATATATAACCAAAACGGAGAAGCTGTTGACACTCATGCATCATGCACCGCCTTGGAGACTCAGTCAGATTGGTTTTCAGTTCCGGCGACTTTAATTGTCTTCTGTACCAGCTGGAACAGTAGACTTCACAAAGTGAGTATGACTTGCTACGTCTTCGCTGAAAAAAACCGCGCTGAACGATGAATTATGACGAGTGTAGGCTCGCCTCCAATCACCCATCTTGAGATCACACTTTTCTTCTATCGTGTTTTAGTTCCCTGTTGCGACTTAACTCTTCATTCTGCAGGCAGCTCATTATCGTACAGAAGAGTGGCCACTGAAATTGAAATATTCTGCTACACGTACGTCACCCATCTACTTTCCAGAGCCAGGACATGATAAACCCCGATCCAACACGAAGGCTCAGTATCTAGGTTTGCCCATAATTGGGCCCATGCACCAAGGCGGAGTGACTGAAGTCGGTCATATGCAACCAATGCCTAAACGAGATGAACGCGAACTGCCCATGGTACAACACGGATCCTCCCACACCAAATGGGCTGAAGCCCTTTTCGAGGAAAGTAGCGAAATTTCTGTAGACCCCACGCTGACCATGGAACAACTCGTCCATCTTTTGAGGTAGCATCGAACCATGTTGGATGGATATCGATGAAAAACATGTGGATATGGAAGAAATCGACCAAGGAATGGAACAAGTGACCTTGCTTGCAAAGTTTCTCCACCCCGAATGTGGCGTTCTCGCACTTACCTGATCTTAATCTGCAAATTATTTTGGTAGCCAATTTGTGATCTAAGCACTTGGACCAATGTTCAACATGTACAAATAGCAAGATGTCTAGACTCTTGAATATTTGAATGTGCAATGCTTTGCGCGCCAATGCAAGCAAGGTGATGGACACTACTTGGGGATACTTTCTCATAGGATTTGGTTGCCATAACTCGAAGCGCTGGTGTGTCTTTGTCCTTGTGCCGAACGCAAGTTTCTCCACAACAACACATCTTCACACCATTCGAACCGTGGAGACATAGCCAACTGTCAATGCAGTCCTGCTTGTCATCGACGAGACGCACGTCCTAGATCTCTGGGGCAATGATTTTCGCAAAGCATATGAGCAGATGGCTCTTGTACGCAAACACCTTCCCCCCGACTCATCAGAGTGATTGAGTCTCTGGGTGGATGATCCAGACGAAAAATGTGTCAGTGTCAGTGCATTCCAACATCCACATTATGCTCTAGTTGTGGCACACGGTGCAGCCAGTTCAATTAGTCAGTTGAGAACAAGTGCGTACTGAAACAACACGGAGCGATGTGCACATATGGTCAAGAAAGCGATGGTAGACTGCTCGAGCCCCGCACCTACATTATAGTTGTAGGTAATAAGCGCAGCAGTAATAAGTTGAATACTTTGATCCCCTTCCTGGCGTCGACGATTATATGCCGTCCATAAGGATAATATAAAGACTCGCGAGGGAAATCGTACGCTCCGTAGAAGTAAGGATTGAAATGCATGACCGTGAGGTTTTCTTGGCGACCAGCTTGCGCATAAATTGGGATTGCAATGGAGTCGAGTGTGCTTAGTTCTTCGAATAGGCTAGGAGACATGTCTGCGAAATGGATTTGACGAGTGCACGACTTCACCCCTGAAAAAATAGCATACCTAGGTTCTATCTGTGCCACAAACCTCACATTCATCACGCGTCTACCCGTACGCGATCTTTCCGTTCTCGGTATTGTTGATATCAATCTACTACGAGTGATAAGCATCCAGTATCCGAATTGCGGAAATAGGAGATGGCATACCTGATTACAGTTTCCTCCAGTGCCATAAATCTGGGCAGAAATAGCGACTACACTGGCAGGATCACTATCCGTATCCGTATATCTGCAGGCGCCTGTAGAGCCAGCTTCAGACCTCCAGGTACCCTTCGTTAAGAAATTAGCAAATAGCAAATAGCAAACAGCAAACAACCATCTTTCATCAACACACCTCGCCTGTACATATGACGCGATTTTCATGCGATACTGTCGCAGTTCCACTCGGCCGGGTTGGCCCAGATAGACCGGGGAAGATAATCGCGCATAGTCTGAGCGCGTTCAAGATAATCATTAGCCTAAACATGTTGGGGGTCAGTGAGGGACAAGACGACAAGCGCGAAGACGGGGACGTTGGGGGGATGGAGCTCTACTTACTTCAATGTACAATCTGCAGGCTCTTATATGTTCCGGCAATTTGATGATTGCGCCAGTTTTAGTAGACTCAGTTTCATCTTCAAATATTGTCTAGAGCATTACATAGCTAGCTGTGGTCTGTTTAGGGGATCCGAGTTGTGATCGGTTCGAGGTGTTCTGGCACCTGTCAACCGAAAGTAGACAGATGTCGTCATGGAAGGCATTCGCAGTATGACAGAGTCAG
This sequence comes from Suillus ampliporus, assembly GCA_016584345.1. NCBI lineage: Eukaryota > Fungi > Basidiomycota > Agaricomycetes > Boletales > Suillaceae > Suillus > Suillus ampliporus. The sequence continues at coordinate 264,543 of JABCPV010000022.1, forward strand.
CGCTTCTAATTGCAATTTTGTCCAATGACGCGCTGACCTCAAAGTTCGCTCCTTTCCTCTTACATAACAGATCTCACTGTGGGCAAATGAAATTTTACATGGTCGACAACTACCAGTTGTAAATACTCCACGTAAGACTGTCCGTATGACCACCGTTTTTTACATTTTACATTTTAACGGGGTATGTAGTAAGGCTGCAAGGTCCTTAATACTGAATTCAAAGTCACGACGCCACAGGTCTAGTCTCCCGTAGTCGCTGTAGAGCGTAGGGGGGTCGATATTAGACTCGTAACCAGTTTGACTAATATATACGTCAACTTGAAATGGCGAGATTCGAGCCCATGGTAGTATAGTATCGCCTAGATCGATATCTCAATTCAATCAAGAGGCTCCACCCGATACGGAGCAGAGCTCAGTTCAGACGCCACCGTATCAGTAAGAGCGCTTGGTGTCCACCGTAATCCCAGATATCATCTTCCAGCAAGTAATTTTATTCCTGATCAATGTCATATCTTTCAAGCCACAAAAGAACCTTGAGTACTTACAGCCTTCAGAACCAAAACACGTCGCCTGACCAGACTCGACCGCACCCCAACCATCCCAGCCCCTGGACAATCAACGTCGTCGGAACCTTCAAGTCAGCCTCTTATTCCGCCGATTATGCTTGATGAATCATAGAGCTGGGCACGATTGTATCATTTGTCTGTCGACACACGAAGTCACCTGCAATCTGACCTTGGCAAATAGGATAATATTCATCAAAACGAGATATCGATAGCAAAGCGAAAGCATGGGAGTCCATATACAGGTTTAACGACGTATCGCATAGACAAACCTAGCAGAGCAGTATCAGCAAACAGACATTCCAGATGAGCCTCAAAGCAAAGCAAGAAAACAGAAAAACCGGGATATAAGGATTATTTGACTGGCTAAGAGGTGAATGAGACAGACGGGGATCCGCGGCCTCCAGGTTCTCGTCTTCTTCCTCAACCCAAAATCTGATGTGAACGACGGGGTAAGGGTGGTTGACCTGGAACCCTCTGTTGATATTGGTCAGTCTGATCAAAGCACGATCATAGGGAGACCTGCCTCTAGCTCGTAGCGACAGATATCAAGATTGTCGGAATTCTTCTCTTTCCATGCCTTTGAAGATAAAGTATCAATGCTCACACATATCTACGAGTATAAGAAATAACATTACTTTCATAACAGTGTACAAGCCATCATACCGATACCCTTCCGCGGGCGCAAAATCGGAAACCACTCTGTGGCTCCGGATGACGCGCACAGGGTTACCTGACTCACGAGATGTCTGTTCTGCAGTCATTTGCTGACCTCACGGTTAGAGAAAGTTAAACCCACGACAAGTGCTGCGTTTCCCCGATCCGTCCACTGCTGGTCATAAATCTGCGGACCTTGACGGATCTTGGGGATTTTCAATGGATAGTTATGCTATAGGAGCAAGGAAGCAACTTACACGCTTTCGAGGAATGTCATCGGTCCAGCGCTTGCGACCCCCTATCAATACGTCGGCATACGATCTTGTGGCCCAGGTTGTGAATACGCACCTGCACCTGTATATATGCTATATATACGCGTCAGAATGCCGATCGGACTTGAAAATGAGCGCCCGTGCCAGATGCTTACATAGTGTCGCCGAAATCCTTGTCATCTTTGTAGTAACACGACATTACAATTGAGAAGGCGCCCTCCTTCTTAGTGCCATGTATACCAGCCGTAGTTTGACGGTGCACGCTAGCGTTACAACAATCTTGGCTGTGAACACATAGACGGATAAGGTAACTGATGTTATCAAACGAGAATCAAGGATACGCACCGAGTCCTCCATTTGGCCCCGACTTGTACCCCAGGAATCCCCCCGAAGCGCTGCCTGCAAAGGAAGTACGTGAGCATTGTGGTCGGGGAGGGACGCGAGAAGTATTACTAACGCCAGCGCAGTGGCAGGACTGACCCTAACCTCCTTGCCCTCCTTGCTGGCTATTTCTTCTGGGTCATCCTCCATCTCCCCGTCTGAGCTACAGATTTCTTCGACTCGTTCTAGGTCGCTGGAGATGTCCATTGTGTCGTTAGTAACTGTCAAGATTATGATACCGATTTGTACACTCGTATGGGGTGCTACTGCGTCGGAGTTCGAAAGACGTCTTCTTCGAAGGGCCAGACGGGCCTTCTGGACACTGGTGCCCGTTAGACGGACTGCTGGCGGTCTAGGTTTGTTGTGCTTTGTCCATTTCATGCTAACAAGGCTGTGTATAGCATCTTACGTCATTGCATATAAAGCTAGCGTGATACCGCGATTTCTAGAGTGATGATGCGTGCATGAATTGGTGTGGTTCGTCCCGAACCGGTTCTTCGTTGTCTCCGATCCCATCTGAGCATCATGGTGTCTCATGCAACATAATTCTGCGTCATGCGCCTGAGGTTCATCCAACGACTTCGTAGGATCCAGAGCGGGTCGGAAGGCCCAAAGAATAAGGAGCGCTGATGGATATGGATCTGGATTGGTTGAAGTCAAGTTGAAGTGAGCTAGAAAGATGATGTGCGTAGAAGGATAACTTTACCTGTTCACAACATGGAGACAGGGGCATACACTAGGAAGGAATGTTATTCAAAGAACAATCAACTGAAAGACGGTGTATACCGCCAACCATTTTTTTAGTAGATCGTCTTTCATGTGACCTTGATCATCATTCGGATCTAGCACTGATGCTTGAACGCGTAAGGTTCGCGAGAAATGGCCGAGACTCGAACAGCACATGGCGTCTTCGAATGCAGCTGCGGTCAATGAAATTCTGAGCACTTGTCGTCTATAACCCCACCTTAGTAGCCAGCGGAGTCACTCGACACGATTTCTACACCGTGAGGCTCTGAGAGGAAGGTGAGGCTCATCAACTTGATCAAAGTCACGCTGCAGCATCGCCTGTGTATTTTTCATCCAGGCCTCCCTCTGACCTCATGATTGTAACAGTCCTACTGATGTGTTTGTCTTCAGCAAAAAGTGTACGCCGGCGACGTTCGCAGATGAGCAGAGAGTGTAGGGCGAGGGAGGGCGATCGCTAGATGGAGAGGTGGCAGCGGCAAAAAGAAATAATGCATCGATCGTCTTCGAACTATGAGACTCTCCTTTGGCCCTCCTTGGACACTCCTTGATCTTGATAAATTTTGCAATGTGGGAACAATGCAAGGTAAATATACCATGGTCGAAACAGTATCGTCCTGGTTTTCACTGATTATCGAAAGTTTACCGACCGCATGAATCATACTTCTGGATGTATCTTCTCGAGGTATTGAAAGACGATGCCATCAAAGAAAAAAGAAGAGGTCGAGTTACAGGAAGTATCACCGCTGCGGTCGTGCGTCCCAAACGTTCGAGCGTCTAAAGAGGGCCATAAGGAAACACCTGCGTGTGTGACCAGTCTAATGACTGAACATGTACCTACCAGGTGATGTCCATTGCTCAGTACAATGATCTTGAACTGCAATTCAAGACACCGATAAAATTGGCGGAAGGGAGTGTTGATCCTGCATCGCCATGCTGACCGAGGGAATTACTTACATGTCGGCAGTGAGTGTGTCGATCCACCGTTGAGCTCGAAGCTTCAAGGCCACGGACGGCAAGGCGTCAGATAAGAAGGACGAGGACGAAAACGCGTGTTGTCAGGCTGAAGAGGACGAGTGTGGTTCGCCGTCTGGAGTTGAGATTACTCTATATGGATGCGGGCGCGGGATGTGGGCCAAATATTGGTTTGGGTATCGAGAGGGTGATCACGATATCTGGGTTAGGGCTGCGAGTGGGCGCGAGTGGAATTGGATGGTTGGGTGTTGAACTCGTATGAGACGGTGGGGATGATGAGTAAGACCGTAGCAATGATTTTATTTGGGCCATTTATTTCACAAAACGATATCGTAAAATCGCAAATAAACTGAACAGGTGGCATGGAACTTGAAATCAACTGCGCGAGCGCTGAACGGCAAGCAAAGATGCTTGTTGATATCAATGCAGACGTTGTCGAAACGCACTCACGCGACCATGGCAGACCCCCACATCCTATAACGGCTCTTGGGGCACTGGCTGAAGCCTGATGCAGAGACACCAGCCACTCTGGAACCATGGGAAGGTCCCATATCTGCCCCGTCGACGTGTTTAATGAGGTGTCGTGGTGACCGTACACGTTCCCTAGGTGCTGATCCATGTCGGTGTCGTCGAGCAGCGTCGTGTTGGTCATTCAGTCGGCTTTTCGACACCTTGCTCACTTACAAACTCCGCACTCGATACTTGCTACCGAATATCGTGCCTGATTTATTTGTTGTCTGACATCTCGCGCACAAAATAAACTGGCCAAATAAGAGTACGACTTGTGTTCCACGACGGAGGTGCATTCTGACCGTCATAACAGTACTTATGACGCTGGCTTTCAAATTGAGGGCACTGAGCGTGACCTGTCGTATCGATCTTCGTAGGACGTGACGCAACCTACTAGCACGACCAGCTGACGGTGCCACGTGGAGAAACTTACTTGAAGAAGACTAGGATATCTTCCCTCACCCGCGGTCAGAGGAAGGACCCAGAGCTGGGAAACTAAGTACTAGGTTCTTCCACTTCTTCCTCGTTCTTCCGTCCCTACTACTAGCTAATAATGCCGCGGAATTCTTTTCAACTCCACCTTCCAGGACGAATGATGCCAAGTCAAAATATTAAATCAAAGCAAGGGTCGACCCTAGAGTGTCACTTCGCTGCAAAACATCTATCGACTGTATCAAACCTTTTGCTTCACTTGAAGTTCTTCGACGGTTTCAAAAACTTCCAAGAAGGGATGCATAGGTATAGTAAGTCGACGACACACGTGCCAAGGATACCGGGACGAATCCACAGTTTGATTTGAATCGATTGCCAGCAGGCAGCTGCACGCAGTGACCCTGAAGCTTCCCGACGTTGGCTGTCAGCCGTGTTAATATCTTCTAATGATTGTGATGTGTAATGCTGGACCAATGGCACTAAACTGCACTAAGCCTACGCCCTACAGTACTAGGGTAACGAGATAATTTTGCAATCACCACCACTCCCTCTCCCACCTAGCCTGACCTAGGGCCTACCTCTGTCCGTAGTAGGAAGTCCTTCTTGACGCTCAGAAGAATCTATGCAGGACGAAATGGACCCAATCAAAGAAGAATCTGTGCAGGACAAAAAGGACCCAATTGAAGAAGAAAATGTACAGGACGAGAAGGTCTCAATGCAAGAAGAGCTCAAGGAGGCCAACAGACTCAATCACCAACCTTTAAATCTTCAGCTCGATACTGGCAATGAGTATACCAACGTTCGTCAAAAATGGTGGCAGTTGTGGTAAGTGGAGCTGTGTTTGCAAGCGATGCCCTCTTTCATCGAGCCACGGGCAGGTTACCTAAGGACCCACCACCTCCACCCCCGCCGTCTCTGGAGGATGCAGCGGTGCGCGAACCTCCCCTTACCAATTTGCTAAAAGGACCCCCCTAATAACATTGTGTTCTGCAGCTGACGCCTTTGGCCAGTGCTTCGTTTCTCTCTCAGCTCACTTACACCTGGATAACTGATATAATGGTCGGTTATTGAACTTCTAATTTCAACGTACACTGTTCCAACGCATATATCCAGGTTCTCGGATATCAGCGCACACTGCAAGCGTCTGATCTGTACAAAATGGATACATCCCGAGAGTCAGCCGTTCTTGCCGCTAAACTTGAAGCTGCATGGCAGTGGCGTGTCAAGGCAGCAGCCGACTGGAATGCACATCTTGAGAGTGGAGAGCTCAGGCCATCTCTCCTCAAGCGTACCGGCTGGGCCTTACGTGCAATTCCAAGTAATGGGCAAAAACAAGGCGCGACTTGGTCTGAGCGACGCAAAGCGTTTCAGAAACGTTGGCGAGAATCCGAAGGAAGGAAGGAGGCCAGCCTTGTTTGGGCTTTGAACGATGTCTTTAGTTATATGTTCTGGATCGGAGGTGCATTCAAGGCATGGATCTTCCTTATAAATTATCACTATCATAATAAATTTACAACGCCACTCAGGTCGTTGGTGATATGTGTCAACTTATGGGTCCTCTCGTCCTGCGGGTAAATAGCAAGCCGTCTTTGGTCGTGATAACCTCTGATGGTTTTTGTCCTCCCTGCAGCAAATTGTCGTCTTTGCGGAGGAGCGTTCTGCTGCAATTACTGCCGGAGAACCTGTCCCCAATGTCGGTCGCGGTATCGCCATGGCTATTGGGCTTTTCGCACTTACTATGATAGCCAGCATCTCCTCCCACCAGGTTTGTCGGCCTCTGTGAGTGGACGATGAACTCACGCTAATCTGACGCATTTCAAGTTCTTCTGGCGTTCAATGTTAACAGGCGTTCTGGCTAGAGCCGCCCTGATTACATGTATTTACGAGCGTGGAGTGAATCTCACAGGCAAAGCCCGCGCCAAATTCAGCAACGCTGCACTACTTAACCATATTTCTACGGATGTGACCAGGATCGATGCGTGCGCTCAGTGGTTTGTGAGTCGCAAACTCAAGCATACTTTCATGTCGTCGACTAACCACACCTTGATCCTCTCGCCACTAGCATGCAGGTGAGTATATGCGATTCTCTTGACTTCCAAATTTAGAGACGACTTACTATGTTCAAGCCTGGAGTGGGCCTATCCAGCTTACAGTATGTCTAATCATTCTTCTAACCGAGGTGTGTTGCACGACACGAAGAATTCATTTTGTTCTAACGGGACTTGAAAAATTAGCTGGGACCGTCTGCGCTCGCTGGTTTCTCGATATTCGTCCTGTTCGTCCCACTTCAAAACCGGTTCATGTCACTGCAGCGTCGTTGGCGCTTGAGGTCGATGAAGTGGACGGATGAACGAGCCAAAGTCCTGCTGGAAGTGTTCGGTACGTAACCTTGGAGCGGCTAGGATGAGCGGGGATGCTGAAGGGGTGGACAGGTGCCATGCGAGTGGTCAAGTATTTCTCCTATGAGGTTCCCTTACTTCGAAGTAAGCAATGGTATCATAGACCATTAACATCACGCTCACGAACGCCGCTCAGAGATCTTCGAGCTTCGAAAGATGGAAATGCGTGGTGTCCGACAGATTCGTCACTCAGGTTCGGCGGCGTGAGTCCGGGTGTGTATGCTGTGGTGACATGTTGTTGATTCGATCTACTCCAGCCTGGCACTTGGTGTGTCGATCCCAGTTCTGGCTGCCACACTAGCCTTTATCACATACACCCTTACAACGCATAACTTCAACGTTGCCGTCATATTCTCCTCCCTGAGTCTGTTCCAGGTGAGAGCCTTTCCAGCGGCGTACATGAACATGCAGCTAAACGATGCATAGCTTCTCCGGCAACCAATGTTGTATATGCCCCTGGCTCTATCTGCCATCCCCGACGCATCCAGCGCGATCAAGCGACTCACGCCTATTTTTCACGCAGAGCTTATTTCTGAAGATGCTCTCGTGATCGACAAGGACCAAGAACCCGCGCTTCTGGTGAAGGACGCTACATTTGAGTGGGAGTCCTTCGAGAAAGACTCTGGTGAAGCTTTCAGCTCGAAGAAGGGCGCACGCGGTAGCGACGGTCCGGAGAGCAGTAAGGACAAGGAGCGCGAAGGACGACAAGGCGAAAGACAAACTCGCTCCCGGAAAGGATGCACCACTCTTTAGGGTCAAGAATGTGACCATGTCCATCCCACGAGGTCAGCTCGTCGCCGTGGTTGGGCCTATTGGAAGCGGCAAGGTGATCTCGCTGGACGAGTTCTTGAAACTACTACTGACCGATGAACAGTCCAGTTTGTTGCAAGGATTGGTTGGGGAGATGAGGAAGATCTCCGGACATGTTTCGTTTGGCGGTCGCATTGGTTATTGTCCGCAGACGGCATGGATCCAGAATGCAACCTTGGTGAGCATCGCATCGCTCTCAAAGAGTGAATACATCTCACGTTTGACTCCAGCGTGATAATGTCATTTTTGGCCGACCGTTCGAGGAAGACAAATTTTGGCGCGTCCTTGAGACCGCTTGTCTACTCCCTGATCTCCAATTGTTCCCAGATGGGGATTTAACTGAGGTGTGGTGGATGAATTCAACTTGATAACATTGCTTATGCTCTATTTTAGATCGGAGAAAAGGGTATCAATCTCAGCGGTGGCCAAAAGCAGAGAGTGAGTTTGCGGCATGTCTCCGCTTGAGACTCGGTTTTCATATTCAATCTAGGTTAACATTGCTCGTGCTCTGTACTCTGAGCCTGAAATTGTTATATTTGATGACCCGCTCTCGGCAGGTGAGCTATATGGTTTATCTCAGGTGTCTCATTGACGAATGACTTTTCAGTGGATGCTCACGTCGGAAAGTCCTTGTTCCAAAATGCGATCTTGGGTGCCTTGCGCAATCGTGGCGTCACCGTTATTCTTGTCACGCATGCGATCCACTTCCTCTCGCAAGTAGATTACATCCATACCATGACCAACGGCGTCATCACAGAGAGCGGGACCTACGATGAATTGATCTCCCGCGGCGGGGACTTCGCGCGTTTGGACCTGGAGTTCGGTGGTCATGCGTCTGAGGGGAAAGATGATGACAAAGCGAAGGAAGTCACCCCGCAGACAGGCGTCACCATCGAGGATGTGAAGTTGAAGTCAGATAGAACCAGGGAAAAGGCTACTGGCATTGGTAAACTCGAAGGTCGCTTGATGGTCAAAGAAAAGCGATCGACGGGCTCTATGTCCTGGAGAGGTGCGTTCAAACTCATCTGCCAGGGTTTCCTTGGTTGAGACCATTTCACAGTGTACTGGACCTATTTGGTTGCGGGACGCGGTTGGATAACAGGACCTCTAGTGCTTTTTTTCATCATCGCGATGCAGGGAAGCCAGATCTTGAACTCATACACTCTGGTTTGGTGGCAGAGCAAGTCAGTTTCGTATTATCAACTGCTTGTTTCCACTTTTGACATCCAGCGCAGCAAATTCGACCGACCAAACTCGTTCTATCAGATTCTGTATGGCTGCCTCGGGGCTTGTCAAACGCTCTCCACATTCTTGCTGTAAGTCGGTTTCTATAGCAGATGGCATCGCACTAACTCGGCACAACTTGTTGCAGTGGTATTGGAATGGACTACCTTGCATTTTACGCGTCTCAAAACCTGCACCACAAGTCCGTACGCAAGGTCTTTTATGCACCCATGTCCTTTTTCGACACTACGGTGAGTGGTTATGAAACCATAATGACAGGTGTTGACTGTGTTCCTATAGCCTATGGGCCGAATGCTGAGCGTTCTTAGCAAAGATATCGATAGTCAGCATCTCGCTAATTTGTGCTATGCTATGCTTTGCTGAAACCTTCCGCTCAGGTGTTGACAATCAATTATCAAGTGAGTCGTCTGTCACCATGGTGAGGTCTTACTTATGCATGGTTCAGCTACAATGAGATTGGGTACATCAGACGCACGCTTCGCTTACAGAGGCTAACTATGGGGATCCAGTTGTCGTTACGACGTCCACCGCTATGGGCTCCGTCATCATCGTTTCTGCCCTTGAACCATACTTTGGTCAGCATATGGGTGTCATTGCCGAGGATATGGCTCACACTTGTCTAGTTATTCCTGTTTTCTTCATCGCGATCGGCATCGGCCACCTCGCTGGCTTCTATCGAACTAGTGCCCGTGAGGTCAAGCGCCTGGGTTAGTTGTTGTGTTTCTGACCTAGAAAGCCTCTGACGTCGACCATCAGACGCTATGCTTCGCTCTCTTCTGTATTCTCACTTTTCCGAGACCTTGACGGGACTTCCTACCATCCGAAGCTACGGAGAAATGAAGCGCTTCATTACTTCCAATAGATACTACGTTGATCTGGAGGATAGAGCTTTATCCATCGTGGTTACAAACCAGAGGCGAGTAGTCTTATACGTATATCGCGACAGTCGTTGGCTCATTACCTTCCCTCAGGTGGCTTGCGATAAGGCTGGACTTCATGGGAAACATTTTGGTCTTTATTGTAAATTTCTATTTAATCGCGAAGACCTCGGGTTCACCGAATGCTGCGATTTCCATAGGTCGCTCTTCTTGCAGTGAGCGATGTCTCCGGGATCAACGCCGCCCAGATAGGGTTGGTACTCACATATACCCGTGTGTCTCCCAATGTTGCCACCACATCTACGATATTAACCATTTCGTATCAAAGTCGCGCTGGCACAACTGTGTAGTGCCGTGACCAGACAGTTAGCAGACATTGAAGTAGGCCTTTCCTTATCTTACGTTAGTACTGGCTGTTCAACCGTCGTTTGCCTCAGAATCATATGAACGCAGTAGAGCGAGGTGAGTCGCGAATTTTACGATGCCTCCACTCTGACTTACTCTTCACAGTGATACAGTACATCGATGGGGATACGGTCCCTCAAGAGGCACCACATGAGATCGAGGATCGCAAGCCCCCTGTGCAATGGCCCGAACATGGCGCCGTGGAATTCAACGACGTTAAGATGGCATATAGGCCGGGCCTCCCCGATGTATTGAGAGGCATCTCGATCAAGGTCAGGGGAGGGGAAAAGATAGGTATTGTTGGAAGGTCGGCCGATTTGTTGGATCCACGTATGTGTGCTGATGCGGCGTCCCCTCAGGACTGGTGCTGGTAAATCTTCGTTGATGCTCGCACTATTCCGAATTGTTGAGTTGTCTGGTGGTTCGATCACTATCGATGGGTACGTTGGTCATCGCTCGCGACGAATAATGTTGTCACCCCGTCCAGTGTCGATATATCGACGATTGGTCTTAAAGACCTTCGCTCCAAGATTTCTATCATCCCACAAGATGTTTGTAAAGTTCCCTTGCACCTGCTAACATAAGACTGATGTACGCACTCAATAGCCTCTTCTCTTTAGCGGTTAGTATCGTTAAGTTACATGCACTTGTTTGAAGCGCTAAAGAATCACCAGGAACCATACGGTCCAACCTGGATCCGTTCTCCAAACACAGTGACGCAGAGTTATGGGATGCGCTGCATCGATCTTGTCTTATCGATTCTAGCGACTCGGAACACTCAATTTCCAGCGATGGTATTAGGGGCAAACAAACTTCCACCAGCCGCCATCACCTTGAGAGCACCATTGAGAGCGAGGGAGCAAACCTTAGTGTTGGGGAGAGATCTCTGCTCAGTCTAGCTCGTGCGATGGTGAAAGACTGCAAAGTCGTCGTGCTTGACGAGGCCACGTTAGTCACGCGCTCTTCTCCTGGATGCGTGATGTTGACATTTTTTCAGAGCCTCTGTCGATCTTGAGACGGATAACAAGATCCAGCACACTATCCAGACGGAATTCAAGGACCGCACGCTGCTCTGTATTGCTCGTGCGTTTTATGCTTTCTGCTCTCTGCTACACTGCTATAATATGACGATACTTCAGACCGACTTCGAACTATCATTTCATACGACCGTATTCTGGTCCTCGACGCTGGCCTTGTTGCAGTAGGTTGCTTCGTACGTTTTTCAGCAGTTAATCCTCACGCCCATTGTCAGGAATTCGACACACCATCTAATCTTTTCAAAGTAGAAGACGGAATTTTCCGTAAAATGTGCGAGAGGAGTAATATCTCCTTGAAAGATATAGAGACGAGTTGACAGGTTTAAATCGCGGGTTTCAATTTCTTTTCATGTTGTTCGTAAAGCCCGCATACCGTTATGTATAAACTATGTTTTGTAGCGATCTTGAAGCTGATGACGTTCTTCGCTCAGGAGAGAATGTCAACTTCTTTGTTTTGCAATATATACGCAATTGTCCGGATAGAATGGTGCGAAGCAAGCAAGCACGAACACAGAATACAGATCAACCCAAAAGTCCCTTCACATATTTCAGCAGTTCCCGCCCCTGCAAGATATGCATAATTAGTGTGTATTCGAGAGCGTCTTGTTGCGAGCATAAACTCACCCCCTTGCTCTTCACTCCAGCTACCATAGCTTCGACGCCCTCAAGCTCGTCGTCAATCCCATGGCTTACTTCATTATCCCCTCCGGACAGTGATAAGCGTGCATTGCGCTGCCGCTCACTCAGTCCGTGTCGCAGCACAACGGTCAACACAGCACGCCATCCCTCTATTGCGCCATCAGCTGGTGCATCCGCAGAAACAGGCGGGGTAGGAGGCATGGGCAGCTTCGGTACCACCGTCGAGCGAACGACGTATGGGCAATACGACCGATGTTCATTCAGCACATCAAAATGCCTCTCCTTTGTCGACGAAAGTGGTGGTGAGCTGCGGTCTTGTGGTAGTGGTGCCGACTGAGGTGTGAATGCCCAAAGGCCGACGCGTCGTTGGCACAAGGAACAGTGAAGAAGTGATGCGTCCCGGGCGCTTCTCCCGACGTCGCTCAGTCGGGGTGTGCGCGCACGCATAGGTGTACCTCCTAGCTGTGAGATACTAGTGAGGGGCGAAGAGGGCATCGGAGACGGCGAATCTTCCCGTCCCCACTGAACGTTACGTGAAACTGATGAAGCTCTAGACAGCGACGGGGAGGCTGGTCTGGACATCGTGGCTATTCGAGAAAGAGACGAAGTGCGACTACGTTCTGAGGGGGGAGAAGGCGGGGCCAATGACCAGCCGAAGAGGGCAGTCACGATTGCAGTATCAGATAGCTCAGACTCTGCATCAACTTGCATTGCGGACTCATCCTCAGACTCCGGCTGAGCAGGCTTTATTGAGGTGATTGCTGAACGAAGCGAGGAAAGCTGGGAGGCCGACTGATAAAGCATATGAGCACCGGGTAGGAAAATGGTGTAGTTTGACTTACCAGGGGATGTTTAATGACGATGTCTGTCAAGAGAGGCTCGAGAGTGAGCGCGTTAGACTTGATGTCCCGAGCCATGGCAGTAGGTGCTTGGAGCGGCACGCGGTAAATTGACGCTAATGAATTGGGTGAGGAAGGAGCCCAGGTGCAACTCGAAAAAAAAAACTCACAATCACACTGTCTAGTACGCCAAGGACATCCATCTTTATGCATCTCAACCAACTGAATGCGCTGTTTTTCAACGAGCGCATTGGCTATAGTATGAAAGAAAAGCGCTCAGTAGTCTCCCTTGTTTTTTACTTACCTTCTGAATCTTACCAGCTTCTCGTGTCATGCGGTCCCGCCCCGCGACTACCCATGAAACATCACAAATTCCGCATACTAATCTGTCCTTCCCATCATTTATCCAACCACACTTCGCCGCAGCCACAGCATCGATTTGGGACGGCTTGTTTGCATACGTCGCCAACTTGTAGGTCGACAGACGGGCTAAAAATGACTGAGTAGATGATGGTCGGTATTCTGAGGCGAGTGAGGCTGATGCTGGAAGGCTGGGGTGTGCAAAAGGCGAAGCTCTTTTGCTCTTGGAGCGGGACGCAGTCCGGGCCAAGATTGCAGCAAGGTGAGGGGCAGTTCTGGAAATATCATGCTTATCCGAGGTACTGTTGAGAATAGAGGAGGACGAGAGCAAGTTCAGAGATATCCAAGTCGAAAACCGCGAAATTTGACTGACTCGACGGGTGGTTTTGGTTCGTTGGACTTGATGCCATACTTGGCGAGCGTAGAGTAGAGAGAGCGGGTCATGTGTGGTCGCTTGGGTGGGTTTGGCCTTTCAGGTGCGGATTTTGCTGGAGCTACGGCGCTGTCGAGGCTTTGGAGTGCATCATCGAATTTGCGCTGAGGGATGTTGCTCAGTAGGGGTCAATAGAGTCAAGCTTGCTCCGCTTACCTTGGTAGCCCGGATAGACATTGACGAAGCTCGACGAGCTTGAATCTGAGCCGTTAACAGATATAACTTCTGTAGCCGTCGACATGTCGAGCGATGAAGTTGATGTTGAACGTAGATGGTGGTCGTTGAGACAGAAGAGTGCCACTGACACTGCGAAATTGAGTACAGCAAGCACAGCCACCAAGATAGTGATTCAGATTCACAATCCACATCGTGGACCCCTTTCGTTTGACAAAATAGTTAATGTTACTGTGGACTTTACTGTGGACATGACACGATACTGATGAACAAGAGATGGTCAAAGTTTTCAATAGTTCCTCTCACAACTGTCGCCAAGTGACATGGAAAATCTATTCAATATTATCTCTCATTACTGAACATGAGTCGTATCATCCCTTGGGCTCGTACTCTCTGCTTTGATCCGCCCTCTCAAACGTGCCGCCGACCGCCGCTCTCTCTGCAAGGTAGCCTTCTGCTGCTCAATCTTCAATATTTCTACCACCGTACGTGCAGCCTCCACATCATTCCGCAGATAAAATCCCTTGATAAACATCTTGAGCATCGGCTTCGCATGCTTCTCGAACGATATATAGGGCGGAAGCTTCGACAGCGCGAGAGTTCCACTCGTGCGCAGAGGTGGGGTACCAAATGGCGGACGGGAAGGAGAATAGGTTCCCGCTGGGTATCCACCGCGGACCAGATGGTCGAAAAGTGCGCGCAGGCGTTGATAATCGAATGCAGTCCTCCAGGCTATCAGCGCCTTGAGAATTATGTTGACGGTGATTCTGTCAGGCGCGAACTGCTGGCACCTGACGAGGTTGTCAAGGAGCCCAAGGAGCTTGCGGACACGTCTACCGTTTCTCGGGACTGGACGAATAAGTACACCGTGCAAAAGCGTGTTACCTAGGACCGTCCGACTTTTCGTGTCCACCTTGCTTGCAACACGGCTAAAGGCGACCCTTGCAGCATGCGGTCGCCTATCATAGATTAAACTTTGAAGAACCTTGTTGAATACTGGGGCACTGCTTCTTGGACTCTTGAATAAAGTCACCGCTGCCCGGGAATGGCCACGAAACAAGGTATTTGACTTGCGACCTGGCACATAAATATTGGAGGATAGGCGTCTTTTGCCTACCGCCCAAAGGCGTGTGGTGACCATGCGGCGTACATTGACAGATCCCCCGCGTGCGTCAACGTAAATTCTCTGCATTCGCGACGCTGAGCGAAATTGTTTGCGGTGCAAAAAGAGGCGAATCAGCCGCAGCAAGAACGAGGGTTGAAAGAAGGTCGAATGGAATTTGATGACGTTAGCGATAATAGCCGTAGTCTGGAACCCACTGCCCCGCGTGCGTTGCTCGGTTAGAAGATGCTGGAGATGCCCACGGAAGTGATCGGGGGGAGGGGAGGTCGCGTAGAGGTTGCGGAGGGAAATACTAATGTCATCGAAAAGATTGGCGTCGTAACGTTGATGCCTGGTCTCCTTGAGGCCACGAGCAATACTGCTCAGAAGGCTTCCTACTTGTTCTCGGGAGAATCGCTCGTCCTTGAGAAACTGCACAGCATGAGGAGGCGAGAGTGCCCTGGCCAGGGCATATGCGGTATTGGCATCGATGTCGCGTTCCACCGCGGACAGCAATGTTGTATAACATGTGGGCGAGCTCCACATCACGATGAATAAGGTCCTTGACAGCCGCAGACACGATAACACTTTGGTGCTTGACGTCAGTCGAGTGGGAACTCAACGCTTTCATGACCAATTCCACTCTACACCCCGGACTTGCACCAAGGCAGTAAGACGCATCGTTGCCATTGCTGCTAATTGCGGACCTTCCACAGCATCTGAACAATCACCGGTCCAAAGCCCGCAGGTTGCACTCGATTCCAGGCATGCTGCGACTAGTTTCGTATCCCCTACTGCACCAGCGAGGCGAAAAAGAGAAGTCATAACAGCGCGTGAAATGAATTTGGAGTGTGATGCATTGCGGTTGAGATGTAGCCAAGACTCGTGAAGAGAACGCATCATCTCTTGAATACGTCCGCGGAGGGCACGATCATGAAGAAGAGCTAGACCCGCGGCTCGCGTAACCTCTTCGAGAATTGCAAGGACAAAGATGGTCTTCCACATCGATGCACCTCGATCGAAAGGAAAATCGAGCGATGAAATAGGAATTCCATTGCCGTTGCAGTTATACAGCAGAGAACATAGGAGTAGGTTGCTCCGCCGCTGGACCACTGGAGTGTTGGATGAAAAAGCCTCGTGCAGCAACTCCGTGATGGCTTTCACATGAGGAGAGGCACTTGCTATGTGTAGCGGAAATACCGAGAGAGCGGACGTTAAGGTGGTAGCATCAACGGGTACAGCTGCAATATGAGGTACTGAAGTATCCTCGCACGGCGACGGAAAACGAGTGACCCGGATTGAAATGGCTGATAGAATGGATCCCAAAAGTGCAGTGTCTGTGTTATGAACAATCTCCCACAACACTTTTAGCACTTCGGTATGGAGAAACGGATGTGTGAGAAGGATGGAGGACACAGCATCAATAGCCCACTGCTTGTGACGGGGATCCATACTCGACGTAAGCGCTTTCAAATACGGAACGTGAACCTGTGGATCGAAAACGTGCCGAGAAAAGTGGAGGTAGTGTTGTCGTGCGCGGAAAAGAGAGTGATTAGATGCGTGCGTATCTGTTAGATAATTAGGTCAAACTACTAACGAATGTGATGGATTATCTTACAACCGAGCTGGCCATCTTTGGAGAGGGTAATGCTCGCCAACTCAGCCCGCATCATCCAATATCTATCCGAATGCGCCAGCGCCATGCCCCTCTGCTGCTTAAATGATACAACCTCCTTCACAAATGCCCAGTAGTCACGGGTTACGGGACCATTTTTCACATAGGGAAGGAGTGAACTAATATACACACATCTTCTTGATGGGTCGACAGACAATGTCCCAAAAAGACCAATCAAAGCGCTAAGCATTCCCGAGTCGAGCTGCGACAACTGGCCCCGTGCTTTGGCGGATATATAAAATGAACGAATAGCATTGGGTGTCGGTCTCCTGGAAGCGTGTGGAACAATTGCAGGTGACGTCAGGACCTCTTGGAGAGCACTTATGGCCCGAGTGCTTGTGGAAGTTCCAGACTCTTGGGTGTCGTCTGAAGTCGCGAGAGATGATTTCCTCGTGTTCCGCAACTTCTGGGTCCCGGTAATGTGCGGAACGCATTCCTGGACATGGGCGCTAGCAGAAGACAGTAATCTACAAACGACGGTCAAAACCTCGTGCATTGAGTAAAAAAAGTTAAAAACCTGATTCGTTGAACACCGTCGACGCCGCCCAAAACTCGGACGGTCGACAGACACCATCGCAACATTCCATGGCATGGACGGATTTGGGAACACGTCGCGTTGCACGTCACGTTACAGGTGAACATAACTTGCGGAATTCTCCGGCGGACTTGGAACCTTGTTCTTGAACTGCAAGGCATTTCCCGGGTCGATCGAAACTTTAGCAGTACGCACCTAGTCCACATATCACATTATCCTCATCCAGTCGGTCGCCTTGAAAAATCCATTGGCACGCTGCTGGTAGGTGGTGCGAGATCAGAAAGTGTGATTTGGCTGACAGGCTTTATAGAGGTCAATCGGGAGGCACTGATTTCCACTTAAAAATCATCTGTATATTCATGTGAGTAACCTCACTTATCACCCTGTTCCCATATTTTAACGCGTAGTTTATCAGAAATCACAATGGGTGCTACTCGCGCGCAAAAGGAAGTTTACTTCACCAAGCTGAAGGAGCTCATCGCCAAATATCGTGTGTTGCAGTATTTCTACTTGTCTAACAATCCTTGTTTAATGATACGCTTGCAGCCTCCATCTTTATCGTCAACGTTGACAATGTTAGCTCTAACCAGATGCACCAGATCCGTGTTGCTCTTCGTGGCAAAGGTGTCGTCTTGATGGGCAAGAACACCATGGTTCGCCGTGCCCTCCGTACCATCCTTGCAGAGAACCCCCAGTTTGAGCGTCTTCTTCCCCACGTCAGGGGTAACATCGGTTTCGTCTTCACCGACGGCGACCTCAAGGAGGTCAGGGAAATCATTGTTGCCAACAAGATCGCTGCCCCTGCTCGTGCCGGTGCTTATGCCCCCAAGAATGTCTTCGTCCCCGCCGGTAACACCGGTATGGAGCCCGGAAAGACCTCCTTCTTCCAGGCCCTCGGTATCCCTACCAAGATCGCTCGTGGTACCATTGAAATTTCCATCGAGGTCCAGGTCGTTACTGCTGGTAGCCGTGTCGGTCAATCCGAGGCTACTCTCCTCAACATGTTGAACATCTCACCGTTCACGTACGGTATGACTGTCGTCCAGATCTTCGACGCCGGAAACGCGTTCGAACCCGGTGTTCTCGATATTGACGAGAAGGTGCTCATTGACCGCTTCATGTCCGGTATCCAGTCCATTGCTGCTATCTCATTGGCCCTCAACTACCCCACCATCGTCTCGGTCATGCACTCGCTTGTCAACTCGTACAAGAACCTCATTTCCCTGTCCTTGGCCACTGACTACATGTTCGAGGGTGCCCAGAAGGTCAGTTCGACTTTTATTTGGCTACCATTAAGATGCTTCAAACATACACACTGAAAATGCTGACTCCAACGGATGCACAAATTATTTTGTTTCTGAATTTTTGCCAATGTCTTGCGTGTTAAACAACAATGCTAATGATTGATGCAGGCCAAGGAGTACTTGGAGAACCCTGACGCATTTGCTGCCGTAGCCGCACCTGCTGCCACTGATGCTGCACCCACTGCTGCTGAGGCTGAGGAAGAGGAGAAGGCAGAGGAGAAGGAGGAGTCTGATGATGACATGGTAAGTTTCTCATCGCTCGCACACATAAGAAAAATGGTGCTTACACTGTGGTCTACAGGGTTTCGGTCTCTTCGATTAGATTACTCGTTGTGTCATGTTACTTACCGTCACGCACATCATCATCTAATGCACCTGATAAGCAATCACAATGCAAGACTCGTGCTGATCATACGTCCCAATATATATAAGTAAGATTGTAGAAGGAATACTAGAAGGGCGCACATTTGTGCCCTTACTTAGATCATATCTCCCTTTCGTCACAACACGCTACTCGACCGTTGACGTGTGCGCTTATCACTGGCACCACACGGCTTTACGGGGAGATACCGCATAAGCGGTGATTCCCATACGAATGACGACGGTCATGACGCTTCAACTCGAGGCATAGGGCACACAACTAGAACTGTACAGAACCAATTCATCCATCCAGGATCAATCGACTAGCCTCAACAGCCATCGATCTACGCGTTTATCACGATAGGATTTCGATCAAGCAAACGTTTGCCAGCCTACTCGCTACAACAAGCCATTCGTCATTTCGTATCATATTGGTTAGAAGCAGATCCGATAATCACCCGTATTCGGCCTCTCCTGCATGTTTTCGTAGAGATCTCCTCACTTATAAATTCCATCCCTTCATGGCATCATCCATCTTCCCAACCTCCGACGAAAGTTTTGCAGACATGCAGGGCAAACGCCTCATCGTTGTCGCCAACCGTCTTCCCATCACAATCACTAAAGATGCATCAGGCGAATACCACTTCAAAATGTCTTCGGGAGGGCTGGTATCCGCCCTCTCCGGTTTCAAGAAATCACTGAGCTTCACCTGGATCGGTTGGCCGGGTTTCTACATTCCACCGAAAGATCGAGCTTACGTCGACAAGCGTCTCATGGAGGAGTACTCTTGTCAAGCCGTATATCTTGACGATGACGTCGCTGAGGGTCATTATAACGGCTTTTCTAATTCCATTCTATGGCCGCTATTTCACTACCATCCCGGAGAAATGAACTTTGATGAGGAGAACTGGCTGATGTACCGTCAGGCCAACTTCCGTTTTGCCGAGACAGTACGCTCGCAAATTACACCCGGCAGCATGGTATGGGTGCAGGACTACCACCTGATGCTCCTGCCCATGATATTACGCGGCCTCGTTGACGGCTCATCTGGGGGTGAATACCAGAAACGAGAGCTGACCAAGATCGCGGAGGGTATCGAAGAGGAAGTTATTATCTCTTCCGACAGGATACCCGACGTCAAGATTGGGTTCTTTTTGCACACACCCTTCCCCAGCAGCGAAATTTACAGGTAAGTGATCTTCCCTTATTTGCCGATCACCTCACTGAACCTGTGTCAGGATCCTCCCTGTTCGTCGTGAAATTCTCTTGGGTGTCCTGTTTTGCGACCTCATCGGCTTTCACACTTACGACTACGCCCGTCACTTTTTGTCTTCATGCACGCGTATCCTTGGCTTGCCCACGATGCCCAACGGTGTTGAGTTTGAGGGCCGCTTAGCTCACGTTGGGACGTTCCCTATTGGCATCGAACCATCTTCATTTATCAAGGTATGTTATTACGACGTAATATTACATGGGGTGCTTAAAGTTAAACAACGTGCAGAACCTAGAGAAGGAATCCGTTAAATCTCGCATAGCTCAACTGGAACAGCGTTTTAATGGTGTCAAAGTCATCGTTGGGGTTGATCGCCTCGATTACATCAAAGGAGTTCCCCAGAAACTCCATGCCCTCGAGCTCTTCCTAACCCAGCACCCTGAGTGGATCGGCAAGGTTAGTGTGGGATTTTTTGTAAACGTTCGGTTGACTTACTCGCATCCCCCGTTAGGTCGTGTTGGTGCAGCTCGCTGTGCCGTCGAGACAAGATGTCGAAGATTACCAAAACCTGCGGTCAACGGTAAACGAGCTTGTCGGTCGCATTAACGGTCGTTTTGGTACAGTCGAATTCATGCCGATACACTTCATGCACAAGAGCCTGGCCTTCGACGAATTATGCGCCCTTTACGCAATTAGTGATGTTTGTTTGGTGACAAGTACGAGAGATGGGATGAATCTGGTAAATCTTCTCAGTTCTTCACGTGCGTATTAATGACATCAAAACGTCACTCCGCAGGTCTCGTACGAGTATATTGCCTGCCAGCAGGCTCGTCAGGGAGCAATGATCCTCTCCGAATTCGCCGGAGCCGCACAGAGTCTCAACGGATCAATCGTCGTTAACCCATGGGATTCTCAACAAGTCGCAGACGCGATTCACGAAGCTGTCACGATGGATACAGAGACGCGTGCTGAGAACCATCGCAAGCTTTTCAAATACGTCAACAAATACTCCGCGGCCTTCTGGGGAACGAGCTTCATCAAGGAAATGGGCAAGCTGAAGCAAGATGATGTAGACAAGGAAGGTCAAGCGGAGTTGAAGCAGAAGAATGACGAAGGCCCAGGCAGCGAGCTTGTTGGCGGACAAGTGCCCACGCCGCAGGTGGTAAGCCCAGATGCATAAACATCTGGTAAGGCAAGTAACTTCGAATTCTATTTAGGCATTAGGTCGGATAATTGCGTTTCATGCTTGGCGCTCGACCTGGGGTGCCTTTCATTGGCTTTTCCATATGATTATTCCATATCTTCGATGGTTTTCTAGAACATAGACGGGGTTGCACATTACTCGACGATGAAGAATAGTACTACATAGTAGCATGAGGTATACACGTTTTTGCATGCCCGCCTCCGCTTGTTTTATGCACATGTACACCTTCGAGAATCAGTCTTGCAAGCGCAAGACACCTCAGGTGATGACGGTATGTCAGGGGTTTGTTGGGCACTCCGCGTCCGTCAAGTTTCTCTGTAGACCTTCGAGAGAAGCGTAAAATTTGCTCGCCGTTCCTTTCAGAAATGAAAGAGAACCGTCATGCGTCATGGGTCCTTAGGCCTCAACGAGTTACTCGTTTTAGCACGAGCGGCTCAGGGTTTCTTTCGTTGGAAGCTAAATCCTTCCCGCGCATCTCTAGACTAACTTCCTCTGTTAAAGGCCCTCTAACGCAGATTGAAACAGGGCGCAGAACCTGGGTATTAACACCCTCATTCTCTACGGGTGACACATGATCATTGTGTGATTGTGAAGTGTGGCATTAGAATTTATACTTATGCCAAGCTCATTGTCAACGGGCAAGAATGGACGATACAATACAAAGGGTGTCAAGTCAGCTGAATGCGTTTCCCTACCCTTGTCTTCCCTACGTCACACCAATAAGAAGGTTTGAACTCAAGATCCAGTGGCGTCGTTTCTTTCGATGGTAGTAGCCTCCGTGAGACATAACACCAAGTTCCAGTTTTGTCACCGGACGTTTTCCAATGTCTGGCGGCGCAATGCGCAACGTTGAGTCATCCGCCAGATCGAATTTATTTAGGAATCCACCCCTTCGACGCAGTTCGTCGTTAGATAGGCCCAATTAACAATTACATCCCGTGGTATGGTAGTTACTCGCGTCGGGAGATCTAGGGGTCTGTAGTATTATAGTAACCCACCCTGGAAAAGTCCGACAGGCCCCACGAATAGGTCCTTGCGGTTGTCAGCCAAAGGCGATGCATGGCTCCCAGAAGTCCCGCAGAACACCGTTAGGAAACCGAGGGCCGAATTCCGCCCTTTACTGCTAGTAGTAGTCACCCACACACAACATTTAGCCAGATCGAGTTTCAGGTGCATCAGATGCTCAACTGTTTTCTGTGTCGTAAGAACTTGCTGCCAAATTATAGAGGGTATCTGCCAGTCAACACAGCAGGTGATATCAAGGGTTCCTTCTCGAAAGCAAAGATAGTTATCGATAATCCTTGGGCGCCGAGCGCGGTGGGGGTGATCCACGGGCTCCATAAGAATCCTCATATCCGAGCACATAGGGTTGTTTTTGTACGCACCACAACGTATGTTAGCGTCAAGCACCATTCACCGATTGCAACACGATCGCTGATATTTCAAATATCTCATTCATTAACGTCGTGGTGGCCGGGCGTGAGCGAAGTGGATTACGCGCCTCTACTATGCCTTCAACGCATGAGAATCGGCAACAAAACCGACCAGTAGACGTGTGCAGTCCTGTGCTAGTTCATGTAGCGTTGGGACTGCATCAAACAATTTCTGCGAACATGCGTCCTCATGTCCGCTCTTGGTCGGTTGATAATCCCAGCGACGTCGACTCGATCCCTCTCGATCCCCATCACCGTATAGGGGTGGTTCATGTTGCAATAGCGTGCCAGCGGAAGGCAGCCAAATATGAAGGATTCGCTTCCTTGGATAGCACGAATAACAATGTTCACATCATGCCAAGGCATCATCACATGCGCTGCGCAGCATGCCAAATATTATCAGATATGTGTCTCATCTCAAATCGGCCAAGCAATTGGGCGGGTATATATGCTGTGGTAAAATCAATCAGCGATCCTGGCCAGACGACAGAAGATATGGTAACGCCCCCTACCAGGTAGATTCCATTTTTACGCTATCATGCCAGGTCGGTGTTGGAAGATCAGATGTTCGTGTGACATGGCATGTTGGTCGATAACAACCCTTGACTTGTATGAGTTGATTCAAGTCATACATGAGATTAGCGGTGACGTGACACCGTGCCTGCCAACCGCATTTCTTCGTGGTTGGAAGTTTCTCTGGAAGTCATTCTGATGCACGTATGGTATGACCGGCGCGTACCATTTAATAACGCACTTCGGCGCGATACTCGATAGCGAGTGAATGTTCCGCCAGCGAAGTCTTATGTATATCATATTCCGAGCGATAGGGTAAAAGGTCGAATGCTTCCAGAGATTTTTTCTAAAAGGCCAACCACGTTCTAATGGAAAACAAGGCTGTGCATGTACTACTTGACCTTCCTTTTTTGGCAAACTAGCGCTGGCAGTTTGCAAATAAGACGTTAGCTAAGGTTCGGAAAAGAATGGATTTTTACTATATTTGGTGAGCTGGTTTAGTAATGCGGAAACGGCCGACGGTGGGCTTTGCCCGAAAAAGGCAGTTTTCTAGAACATCTGGTTTCGAGTCCGACCGCCGATTTGAAGACCAAAGTTTAGTCCAGCCTAATTGAAAATTATAATATTGTACCGTAGGTCTAGCGTCGGGATTTGCTTCAAATTCATGTCGCACACAGCCAGTGGTGGCGGGATGGAGAATGGACGCGCAATGCTTCATCAGTGGTCAGACAGCATGCATACACTAATAGCACAAGTCCCCAAACGTCATGCATTATGCTACTTGTCAGCAAACGCCACTCGTGCGTTTCATTGGAGAGGTGCGGCGGCGGCGAACTACTAGTGTCAGTGAAGATGCCATAGATCAGATCCACGGCGCAGGCGTCTGGCATCAATTCATTCCATCTTGTCTACCATTCCTGCGGTTGAGGGTGTCGTTGCCGATCGAAGCACAGACGAATGTCTCGGTACTTGTGAGACGACAAGGGCAGTCTGTATGGGTCTTGGTCGTCGGACGATATGAGACAATATGATATTGTCGGCTCGCCTTCCGGTGTTTTGATATTTTCTCCGGGTGCGCCAAGCGGCCGTTGTGGTCATCGTGGCAATGGTTCCGCCTAATATGATAAGCAGGCTGTGCGGTACGCTGACACGTTACCGCAGTGATTGAGAGCCACGGCCGCCCACGGAATTGATTACTCGCAAGCGTTTTAACTTGTGCCATGATCGGGGGGGTGGATGTACTAGGACGATCTTTGGTTCTCTCCACAACGCTGGGCGCTTTTGAGAGTGATTTTGAAGGTAAAAGCCAAATGCACGCTTCGGGCGCTGTTGGTAATCTAACAATAGAGCGCGGCTGAAGTTTCGGGTAAGACGATATCTTAAATGAAGTTCGCGATGGATCAATGAGGCATGCATGCATGTAGTTGAGGTGGGCACAAGACACGTTCCGGACCAATGGCGATGCCTAAGTAAGCAAAGGGGTGACTATTTTCCGTTAGTGTATGATGGAAAACTTATCAGATTATCCTAATGAGGACGAGAGGGATATTTAATATTTAAATGTGCCAACGGGGTGGCGCGAATAAGTCTGTCAGAATTCTGGGTAGAAAAAGGACGGAGGTGAATGTGTGGGTGGGATATTTCTGGCAACAAGAACTGAAGGAAGACTTCCGTCGAGTTCCCCTGAAGGATAAGCGCTAAGGACGAGATCGTCTGGGGAATGACCACATTGGTTGGGCATGTTTGAGGAAGCTGAGAATCCGGAGTGCTTTGGCGGTGGGGTTTGATCTTGTTTGATGGCCACATGACTGAGATTTGGAGTAAAAAAGAGGTAATTTGTGGTAATTTGCGCGGTTAAGAAGACGTCAATTAAGAGACGATGAGGCAAGTGTGAACGAATAGGATGGATGACGTCGTTGTCCTCGGAAAGCAAGTTGTGAAATGATGTATGGTGGACACATTGGCGTGAGATGATCACCGTGGGTGGTGCAAGTGAAAAGGCAGGAGGGATACATAAGGTAATGATAATCGGAAGCATGGGAGCCTTGCAGCAGGGTTTCATAAGCGTGAGTCAATTATCTATGCCGGTGAAGACGAGTTAAAGGGTAACTGGTAGCGTCATTAATGATGTTGGACAAGGATTACGAGGAAGATAGGATACCGGCAATAGAAGATGGGGTCTCAACGTCCGGAATGAAAAAGTGACTTGAGTAGATGACGGATCTTGAGGTCGTATGGCAGTGCTAAGAGGCGGGTTGAAGAGTACCTTGGCCTAGTAATTGGACACTGCCCCAGAAAGGAAATTGTTGAAAGGATCTGCGTCGATTCCAGAGTGAGGACTGAAAAGGGAAGTAGTGGTTGAACAGAGAATGTTCAGTGGTGAGTGTTCATATTAGATTATAATCGAATTGAAGTATTCTTGGCTCTAAGGAGGCAGTGGAAAGGACACACCACGCACGTCCTTTGTCACCTTGGTTCGTGCCTTGAATCTTTAGATCGGGATGTTCTACGTAGAACTTCCACTGCACACACAGCCTCACTGGCTTGTCACGTACATTTATAATTGCCAGTTCGATTCTTCAGTTGGAACCTTTTCCCGTCTCGATTCGAACTCATGGCAGAGGGGACCACCAACAACATCCCAGAGATCGTCACGACTGACTTATCCTCCAGTCAGTCTCTAAACCACAATTATCCTATACTCGCTTCCCCTTCCCCCTCCATTTTTCATGCCCCCCCTCGTCCGTTAGCAGACTCGGCTCTCTTGTCTCCTCATTCTAGGCCATCTCAGCGATTGTCAGTCGACTCGCGTTCTTATTCCCCATCCCCCACAGTCGTCTCCTCTAACGACGGGGCTTCTTTAAATCCCCCCCCTTCTCCCACTTTATCTACACAGTCTTCCGTTCACTTTGCCACATCTATGGCCCTTCGCGAGAACAAACCAGATGAGCGTGGCGGTTATTCTTCATTGCACCTCCTCAGTCCGTCACCTGATAAATCCTCTATCCATAATCGCAAGGCTAGTATCACCACCTTTGCTAGCTCCCATGAGGGACATAGCAGCTTGGATGAAACAGAACCAGACCACGGAGGTGGTGATTATGGCATGGTACAGCTCAAACCTGTTACATCCGATGTCGCTAGCACAATGCCTTCTCCGACCCATACGCACGTTGACTTTGCCAGGTCCCACCCTGCCAAATCCGATATTTCCATTGAGAACGTCGTTACTAGCAGTGCCCCTTTACCCGATGTCAATGCTCCCGGAAGTGGTTCAGAAAGCCGCAAAGCCGATCAATCAAACGGTGACCTTTCAAAGGTCGAACTTGTTCAAGACGATGATTCCTTTGATCCTCGTCCGTTCAAATTCAAACCGGTCGAGTTGGCAAGTCTTCTCGACCCAAAGAGTCTCGACATCCTCGAGGCTCTCGGCGGTATTGACGGCCTTCTTGAGGGCCTCGGCACACACCATTCGCGAGGTTTAATAATCGCTGCTCCTGCTTCATCTGACGGAAGACCAGGTGCTGGAGTAGGTGCTTCCCAAAGACATGACCGGGGGTCTGAACAACCTTCCTCGAGGCTCGTCGTTACCGCACCCCACGACGTTGACGTTGCTAAAGGCAATACCGATCCTTACTCGGCATCAATGGAAGACCGGCGGCTCGTATTTGGAGAGAATATTCTTCCTCAGCGAGCAAGCAAAAGCCTACTAGCTCTCATGTGGCTCGCACTAAAAGATAAAGTTCTTGTGCGTATTTTCGAAATCAGTCAAACTTTATCTTCATATCCTTTGAATTTCAAGGTCTTGTTGTCTATTGCAGCGGTTGTTTCTTTGGCGCTTGGCCTCTTTCAAGATTTTGGAACGCCTCAGCCTGCTGGCGAACCCCCAGTCGATTGGGTCGAAGGTGTCGCAATCATGATCGCTGTCCTTATCGTCGTAAGTTGGCCTCCACACCTCCTAATCTCATCTAACGCTCAATTTTTGCAGGTTGTTGTCGGTTCGCTAAATGATTGGCAAAAGGAACGGCAATTCAAGACTCTCAATGAGAAAAAGGAAGAACGTGGAGTCAAGGTCATTCGCAATGGCATTGAACGTCTCATCGATGTGAAAGTAAGATCGTCTTGATTTAAATGCAACGCTGTCTGACTTCTTGCGTGTCACGTAACGTTCCACAGGAAGTTGTAGTTGGAGATGTAGCATTATTGGAACCCGGGGAAATTGTCCCCTGCGACGGCATCTTCTTATCCGGGCACAACGTCAAGTGCGACGAATCAGCGGCAACTGGCGAGTCAGATGCTATAAAAAAGGCATCTTACGTAGATTGCCTGGCGCTGAAGCAGGCACTAAGCGGTGTGCGCACTGAAGGCGGCGCCCTCGGAGGGGAGCACGACGGCCACACACAGCATGTATCTGTGCACACGGACTGTTTCGTTGTCAGCGGTAGCAAGGTTTTGGAAGGCGTCGGCAGCTACGTCGTCGTCGCTGTGGGCACGAAGAGCTTTAATGGCAGGATCATGATGGGTGTGTATTTTTGTCTTGGATCGTTATCGCCCTACCTAATGCCAATTCCATCAGCTCTCCGGACGGACGCGGAGAACACCCCCCTTCAGTTGAAGTTGAACGTCCTAGCGGAATTAATCGCGAAGTTGGGAAGCATTGCCGGCATTGTTCTCTTCTCCGCCTTGATGATAAGATTCATTGTCCAACTCGCTCTTGGCGAGCCTGCCAGGTGACGACCTTCATTAATCACAATCGTTCGTATCTTTGACACGTGCTACAGGAACGCCAACCAGAATGGCATGGCCTTTGTTCAGATTCTCATTATTTCGGTCACTTTGGTCGTTGTCGCCGTGCCAGAAGGTAATGACTTTTACGTCAGGCGTGCTACTCATTGACCGACGTGTTCCTCATTAGGTTTGCCGCTCGCTGTAACACTTGCGTTAGCCTTCGCCACCAAGAGGATGACGAAGGAGAACCTATTGGTGCGCGTCTTGGGCTCTTGCGAGACGATGGCCAACGCCTCCGTAATCTGCACCGACAAGACCGGTACTCTCACTCGCAATGTTATGTCTGTCGTCGCGGGCTCTGTCGGGATTCATGCCAAATTCGTTCGCAAGCTCGAGGACAACCAGGCCCGAACAAACGCGAATAGAAGCCCTCGCAGGAGCACTGATTTCACGGTTCCCCGCGATGACTTCTCCATTGATCAGTCCACCCTTACCACCGTGCTCAGCCGACCGCTTCTCGCCTTGTTCAACGCAGCCATCGCTGTGAACTCCACTGCCTTCGAAGACGTGGATAAGGAGACTGGGGAGCGCGTGTTCGTGGGTAGCAAGACGGAGACTGCGCTCTTGAACTTCGCCAAGGAACTCGGATGGCCGGACTACAAGGAGACAAGAGACGCTGCGAAAATCATCCAGCTGATACCGTTCTCCAGCGACCGAAAGGCTATGGGCGCCGTCGTCAAGCATGCGCAAGGCTATCGTTTCTACGTCAAGGGTGCTAGCGAAATCCTCACGAAGTTGTGTAGCCGACATGTTGTTGTGCACCAGCCTGGGAGCCTCGCCACCAATGCTGATCGCGATGACGTCGAGATTGCAGATATTGATAGTTTCTCTGAGGAGAACATCACGAGAACCATTATATTCTACGCTAACCAGACTCTGCGGACTATTGCCTTGTGCTACAAAGATTTCCCGTCTTGGCCACCACCAGGGATGCAAGCCTGTGCACTTGACGATGTGGGTACATTTACAAAGACATTGTGGCATACTCACCTGGTTGTAGGTGCCATACGACGACATCGCAAAAGACATGACGTTGATCGGAATCGTTGGAATCGAAGATCCTCTCAGGGATGGTGTTCGGGAGGCAGTCGCTGATTGCCACAAGGCTGGCGTTGCCGTGAAGATGTGTACAGGTGATAACGTGCTGACGGCGCGCTCGATCGCCACCCAGTGTGGTATTTACACGGCTGGTGGCATCATCATGGAGGGGCCCGTTTTCCGTCAGCTTGATGATTCCCAGATGCTCGAGATCGTCCCCCGGCTTCAGGTTCTCGCTCGTTCGTCCCCCGAAGACAAGAAGATTCTTGTTGAGAAGCTTCGCGCACTTGGCGAAATCGTTGCTGTCACTGGAGACGGCACGAATGACGGTCCCGCTCTCAAGACCGCACACGTTGGCTTTTCCATGGGCATTGCGGGGACAGAGGTTGCCAAAGAGGCGTCCGACATCATCCTGATGGACGACAACTTTTCTTCCATCGTCAAGGCGATTATGTGGGGTCGTTGCGTCAATGATGCGGTGCGGAAATTCCTGCAGTTCCAGATCTCCACCAACGTTACAGCCGTCGTGATCACTTTTGTGACCGCAGTCGCTTCGAGTTCTGAGACATCGGCACTCTCGGCCGTTCAGCTTCTGTGGATCAATATCATCATGGACACGTTCGCCGCACTTGCGCTCGCCACGGATCCTGCATCGCCGGCGTTACTTGATCGGAAACCTGATAAGCAGACGGCACCGCTTTTCAGCGTGGACATGTACAAGCAGATCCTGTTGCAGTCCACATATCAGATCATCGTCATACTTCTTTTCCATTTCCTTGGCATCAAGATACTAGGCTTTGCGGAGACGTCGGGGAATGACACCATTGTACAGACGGTGGTCTTCAACGCGTTTGTCTTTGCTCAGATATTCAACTCGGTAAACTCGCGACGACTTGACCGGAAGCTGAACATCTTCGAAGGCATGCTTAATAATTGGTACTTCATGGCCATAACCTTTATCGGTGAGTCGAGTACTATTACGTCTGAAGTACCCTAACGACTGGTTCCGCAGAGATCGCTGTACAAATCATCATCGTGTTCATCGGCGGCACCGCATTCCAAGTGACGCGCATTGGAGGTCGTGAATGGGGCATCTCACTTGCTCTTGGCTTCGTGTCCATCCCACTCGGCGCGCTCATCCGTCTGCTGCCTAATGGGCCCTTCGAACGTCTCTTCATCCTAATGCGCCTACTGCCGAAGCCCCAAGGCGGTCTTCCCAAAGTTCGCCCAGACGTTGAATGGAACTCTGCGATTGAGCTTGTGCGTGATAATCTCGCCACGTTCGCTAACCTGCGGGGCGGGCGGCTACGCTCGTCTTCATTCGTTGTGAAGAGTCGTCAAGCTAGACTACATGAAGATAAACGGGTTCCTCTGTGCGTGGTCGAGCTTTTGTTTAGCGAGATAGTTGCTTAGTTATTTTCTAGCCCCTTCGCTGATGACCATGGTCCCGACACTTATTGCGTCCTCCATTGGAGCTGGCTGGGCACCACAATCCCGCGGTACTCTATCGGACCCTGCTCGTTATGATCCCTCCAAGTCCTCTGCTGCCCTCTGGGAAGGCAGGCTCCAAATTCACCCCGACACCAAACCTGATGACGCGTTGTACCGCACAAAATGGGGTGGAGGGAACGGTCCGTCCGCGGTATAGTTTCCCTTCAGAATGTTAGGCATTGCATGTTTCCCTTGCATGGACTAATGGAGGATCCCGCCTCGGGGGGATCTTGCCATGTGCTGTCACTATCCATTATTACAATATCTATATCAGGCGAGCAACCCACATTCATATAGCACAGGCTGCTACGGAATGCCGTCGTAATCGCACAGAGACGCATCTATCGGAGCCGCTGGACGATCATTCTGATGGAAGGACGACCCGGTGACTGGATCACGGCTACTGCCACGACTTAGACGCGTGGTGCATGGCACTCCACCATCCCTATCATCTATATGCTATCATAATCTGCCCCTGCCCTTCACGTTCTCCTGGACGTTTACTCCCACACTCACGACCAACATGCCTATGACACGCATCAGGTTTACACCTTTCTTCGTTCTGTTACATGCGTTTACCAGCCAAATAATATCACGGTATATTCACCTTGCCCCTTCACCACCATTTTGTGACGTGTTAAATCCGTAACGCATTAACTTATGAATACACGATCAAATCATCACGCACGACTCGCATTTGAAACGGCTGGTGCAATACGAACTATAGATCGCATATCTACATATCTTTCCGCTACTGTATCCATACTCTTATTCATTCTTATCATAGTACACGCATCCTTTGTTGATATTGTTATCACAGAAATGATATATTTTTCACAAGTCCACGACTTACTGTAGATCTCGTGTCATGATTGCCAAACCTAAAGAGGTAGATGGTGTTCTGATATCGAATGCAGACCTAGACCTGTTTCATGTCATAGAAATCACAGGGAAAATCGTGGTCCCTAGCCGCCACAGACTGGTAGGCCCCGGCGCCCTGCGCTCAATGGGGGAAGGGCGAACATGCGGTCACTGATCAAACACAGCATTATCGCAGTCGAAAGCCGGTTTGAACTGTCGGTAATGGTGCCGGCTTGCGTGAGGGAGAGTCTGGTGACCTTTGCCTCCTATACAAGGCACCTGAGGGACCAGCCAGATTCAGTGCGTGCTGGAGGGAGAGCTAGGAGGAGCTAGGGGGAGACGCTCCAAAAGCCGTCGGAGGGGCGTAAGAGGTGACGTTCGGAACGTCTATGTGCCGTTACCAAGGATTAATCGGTTGGCGATACAGCATAAATAAGCTGATCCGTTTTGGTATGAGGAATTCGCTTGGAATTTCGCTTGGAATTTCTGTAGAGAATGCGACCCACGCCGGCATTTCGGAATTGTGACAGCTGGGAATGATAAATTTTTGGGCCATAGTGGAAGAGCTGCGGACAATCGCTGTGAGGGCGCTATTAACCAGATGGGTTAGTCATGAGATCTGCTGGGGGCTATGGAGTATGTCTTATTATATGTACTTGACCAAACAAAACAAACTGACAGCGGCGGGTCCAAGAGGGTCCAAGTCTGGCAAGTCTTGGTATTCACAGGGACCAACGCTTGGAAGATGTGACGATGACCCAATGCAACGTATTTGTGAGCAAGCTTGGGGGGCGCAACTGTGAAGTAAAAAAAAAAATGTCAGTGGCAACGGATCCTGTCTTCACAGAAAACCGTAGTACGTGCAGCATTGTTGACACCACCGAACTGGGCAAGACGCCGTTATGTGTGCGTACTCCGTGAAAGCCTGTACGCATGTAATTGACTGGCTCAGCAACTCGCATAGATCGCGCCATTACCACGCGTTAGGTCGTGGTAGCATTCGGCACCAGAGATACATCGGCATCTGTTGGGTGTGTCGTAGTAGGTCGTGGTGAACCGTCCTGCAGGCTGCATCGATCGAAGAATGTTTAGGTCACGGAGGCATCAAGCACCAGAGGTACATCCTCCGGGGATGACGTGGCGGGCCGTCCTGCAGGCTGTATCAATCCAGGCGTCTCAGTGCTCGTAGTTTCAGCTACGGGTGAGACTCTAGAGTGTACAGTGTAGAGCAGAACCAGGTCAAGTAGACTGGATCAGAAACGTTGTATAGAGCTGTGTAAATTGAATATGTTCCTTGATCATGTATGAGCGAGACCAATGTTCAACCTAGCAATACTCAGCCAGTCGGAGACTCGGGATTGCGAAGTAATGTGAGCTCGTATATTAGGACCAGGATCCAGAGAAGTCGATCGATGGCAGCCTGCGTCGTGGTTTCTGATCAAGGAAGCACTAAAGCCCGAGGGTATTGCTGGACTCACCCGAGGTAATGTTGAAAGTTCAAAGCTTAACCGTGACGTTACAAGTGCGTACTATGACTGCCGCGGGCGAGAACAATAACAGCGATCGAGAAATCTTATTGGTTACTACTAGGAAGTGTCATGAGTGCAAGCTTAAGCTCGAAGTTATTTCTGCCAATAATAACACAACACACCACAACGAAGATCTTCTGCTGTGATGATTCTTAAAATTTTAAAAGCTTAACATTATAACCAGCATTGAAATGTTTTGGTTACATTCCCGTACTCAGGTTCAGACCTTGAAAGAAGGAAGACAGTCGTTCCTTTTTTTTAAAAAAAATTCTCGGGGAGTAGTACTATACTGCACGGATTCACTGAGCACTCAATTCCTTTTGACTCTGAATTTGTGTCAAGCCCAAGGCGACTACACGCGTAGTCCAGTATTTTACATTCGCCACCTTCTGGTTTGCATATCGTAGAGTCGCTCTGTGTTATGATACAGTGAGAGATGGGGAGCACAAGCAGCCGCTCCTGTTACTGTCAGTGTCAAGGGTATTTACCGACGTACCATCTCAACCTGCAGAATCCAGGAAACTTTGAAAATGGCGGGTCCGTCGTTGTGCCAACACTTTGCAATTCTCTCTGGTTGACTACTCGGCGTCCATCCCCATTCCCCCCCCCTTCATCGCCCCAGAGGTAGTAGGCGAGCATGAGCTGGATCGCAACGAATTGCTGAGGTAGCAAGTAGCGAACGCAGCCAGTGATGAACACAAAGGTAAGGAATGACATGCCAATTACTGCGTGCAGCGGCGAGTCAGGAGGGTGCGATGGAGGACGCAAGTACTGGCTGAACGTACGAAAAACAAAATTTCCCGCGGCTCAAGTACATATATTCCAAAGGTGGTCTCGAGCACGATTTTGAAACGCCATATGGAAAAGGAAGAGGTGCGGAAGCTGCGCACGTCTGGGAGGGTGGGCATGCGTGCCATGCTGACGATACAATGGACTGGCGTGGTAAAGGCTGCCTGCGTGTTTGGTTTGTAAGAGGCCAACGCGGGGGAGAGCTGTATTATCGAGGTGTATTTCTGGGCTAGGAAAACTCAACAAGTGCTTTGCAATTCAATAACTTGCAGTGCTATTATTGGGTGTGCAGTCACGTGACCGTCATGATGGCGACGCGCAAAAAGAATTAGCGTTGGTTTCGCAGTAAGAGTTGGTTGCGAGTCACGTATGAGAATACAAAGAAGGTATACGTAGGTGAGGGGATATGGGAAAGATGAATCCAGATAGATAGCACAAGGCAAGAACTAAGAAGGCAAATATATGGGTAGGTAAGCATAACGGCGAATGAAACACTAGGACACTCGCACCTCCAATCACACATAAGTATTAGGCACGTACTATAGCTCCTTCAGCCCTGGAGTTTCCACCCATGAGCGGAACACCTCTCCTTCCTGACCCCAGAGGTAATATATGGCTCGTCGTTGCATGACTATAACATGCTGCGGCAGGTACTGGAACAATCCAATCATCACCAACATCGTCAAAAGCGAGAATATGATCACTATGGACGAGTCAGTATAAGGTACTATGACTGCAAGGACGTGACCCGAACAAGTCGAGGAGACTTACAGCAGAGAATTTTCTCCCAAGGCTCAAGCATAGACAATGCTAATGTCGACTCGAACTTGACTCTTTGCCTCCATAAGTAGTCCCTCATCACGACAAAAAAAACAAGCTCGACAGTGATATAGTAGAAGAGCGGGTAATCAAAGGCAGAGAGAGACTGGAGTATAAATCCGCCTGCTTCAGTTGCAAGGTTCAGGAATGCGCCGATGGCCTGCTGGCTCAAGCGGCAGCGGAAATCCAAAATCACTGATTTTCTCGCCACGTGACGTGCGAGAGTCGCACCATACGTGCCGCTGTCAGGGACTTACCACGTCACTGGGAGCAGTGGGAGGCGCTTGGCACGTTTGTCAGGTGTCGCTGGTGCGCGACTGGTTTCGTTGACAGTTGAACACGAGGTAACAAACAAGCAGATCAAGCACGCCGACCCCGGTATGTTGTAGTTTCGTTGCAGCGTGGCAGGACAAAGCAGGACCGGGACCTGCCAGATTATACGGATACCGGCCCTATGTTAGCAACGCCAGCGTTAATTTTGCTTCTGTTCATCAATGGATCTGTCAAGCCCTAGGTGACACCCATAATAAGCAGCTGAGCATTTCCCCATGCCTGTCTGACTTACTTTTCGTTGCCCATAAAACTTCTATACTAATGATGGGTTGATTTTAACAGGTCATCCAATGGTCTCGTATGATGGAGACATTTGCCTGCGCAGGCTTTGCTCTTGATGCAATGAAGACGCTTCCCAGAGCTCTGTCCTGTCTATAGATCAACTCACGGACAGGATGGCGGACGTGCGCAATTGGCCACCGCAAGTTTCCCCTCTCGTTTTCTCTTCCTGCTATGCAATCACTGCGTTCCCCTATTGTCAGTGAATGCTGCTGGGGTGGACATCCTTCGGTGTCTCACTTCAGAAGTCACGGAGGATGTCCACGAGTAATAATTTTATTGACTGTTACTCAATTATTCATTGTTTGATTCTAGCTAGAGTGACTTCATGAACCATGACATGTGTTGGAAGGTCAGTTTGATAAGCCCTTCTATCTGGCTATGTGCTATGCGCCCGAAAATCATTGTCGCATCTCTCAGAGTTGAACGCCGATGCCTTAGCAGTCTGCCGGTGGGCCTTATACTCAGCTGTTCGCTCGTGAAAAATTCGAAGTCTCGCTGCAGGCGGCGACGTTATATCTTTGTCAATACACGTTTTTCTTTGCACCCCCATCTTTAATCTTATTGTAGCAACCCCCCGCTTACGCACTGTCAAATTTCAATAAGTAAAGCGATCGAGGGTTTGTGATAGCGTAGGATGCCGTTCGCACACTTTATTTTTAGGAAATGCTGTGTCGTAGCAATAATCAAGCGAACATCACCGCGGACTTGCCGCGGATTGAAAGGTGCCTTGTCGATTTGGCATTGTACAAGTATTCAAAGGTATTCCAACGTGTCGAGAAAATAAAGTACGCGAGCTGGGGATCCATAAGAAAATGGTAAAAGAAATAAAGTATGTACGAGAGTCTTAATGGCACATAATATACAGCTGAACAAAACGAATCTTGAGAAGGGCCTGATCAATATTACCGTGAGTGTTATAAGGGCATCATGATGCAGGCAGACGTACTTGACAGGCCTAGGTCATGCTCCCCTTGTGCCTCAGTCCAGACAACGTAAAGTATACCCACGTCCATGCCGCCCTACAACTCCCTCACACTGGCTGCCGCATGATCCATCCAGTGATTTAATACCCGCTCGTCGCCCCAGAGATAGTATGCTGTGCGAGGTAGTAGTGAGGTCAACTGAGGTATCACCCGAGACAGGCCAGTGAAGAACAGGAAAGTGAGTAAAGACATAATGATCACTGGATATCAAAGTATGTCCGTCAAGGATGATGTGAGGTCGAGGGTGTAGTACTCACCGAAGACAAGTTTCTCCCAAGGCTCTAGACCACATATGGCAAATGTGGCCTCAAACATTGTCCACTGCTTCCATGCATAGGCGGAGAGTGAGTTGCATCGAAATCCAGTTGTATCCCTGGCCAGCGGGGGAGGTTTAAAGGGGCGGGTCGACATGGTGGTATAAGGGAAGAACGAGATGAGGATGAGAATTAATGCGACACCCTATGATATGCGAGATATACCAAGAGAATATATACGCGACTGCGAATATCTGCGAACTGGAATATTGGTTATTTTTATCGAGACAAGCGGTGACAAGCGGTGAGACTGGTGAGATGAACGGTGATTTGCAAGCCATGCCGTGGCAGCTAACCAGATAATTTCCTTCCAATTCACAGGGGACTGTGACCTGAACGACTCATTGCAGATCACTTGCAAAAGAACGCGCCCAATACAGATCTGCCGCGAGACTCCAACATTATCATACGTATATAATACATTGCCCAGGTTTGTTTTACCAACCGATAACGGCGTCCAACACCTGTTGCCCACGAAGTATGACGACAAATCAGATTTC
Organism: Suillus ampliporus; assembly: GCA_016584345.1. Classification (NCBI taxonomy): domain Eukaryota; kingdom Fungi; phylum Basidiomycota; class Agaricomycetes; order Boletales; family Suillaceae; genus Suillus; species Suillus ampliporus. The sequence continues at coordinate 301,362 of JABCPV010000022.1, forward strand.
AGAAATAGATGCAGGACTACCAGAGTTCGCATCAGTGTAAAGAGTGAGCTGGAATAATGATCCGGGCGTCTTCACGTTCCGCGGGAGCAGATACCAGTTGATGTCGACGTGTCACGGATCCATAGATGGCATCCTCCAGAGTCCAGAGGCCTAGTCTCGTCACCAGCTGTTGTCTAGTCGTTGGCGGAATCGAACCTTGGAACTTCGAAGAGGCGGTCATCTTTCGAACTCCGACGAAGTAGCAGACGCATACAAACCTATCTACTGATTGGTAGCAACTCGACAGTCACCAAAGACACAATGTACCATGATAGCGCTCTAGAACAAGTTGAAGACATCTGTAGCTGTATCTCGGACGAGGAGATGGAGACGGAGGAAAATCCAGAAGAAATAGTCAGCAATGAGGGCAGGGAGGTCAGAGTCAGTGCTGCCACTGCCCAGAAGTTGGCGTTAGTAATGTTTCCCAGCATTTCTCCCTCAACCACAGCGCTCACGCACTTTAATTGCAGGCAGAAATTTGGGGGGATTCCTGGAGTACGGGTTGGGGCTAAGTTTAACTCTCGGTGCATATCATCGATTCTCGTCTGATAACATCAGTCGCCTCATCTGTCTATGTATTCGTAGCCAAGATTGTTCAAATGCTGGCGTGCACCGCCCCCTCATGGCTGGTATACACGGCCCTAAGGCGAAGGGCGCCTTCTCAATTGTCGTTTCCTGTCATTACAAAGATGACAAGGATTTAGGCGACACAATGTGAGCATCTAGCACAGGCGCTCGTTTTCGTGTGCGATCGGCATTCTGAAATGTGTATATAGCTACTACACAGGTGCTGGTGTGTATTCACAACCTTAACTACAAGATTGTATACCGACGTATTGTTAGGGGGTCGCAAGCGCTACACTGATGGCTTTCCTCAAAAACGTGTAAGTTACTTTCTTACTCCTATATCATAGCTATCCATTGAAAATGCCCAAGATCCGTCTAGGCCCGCAGATTTATGACCAGCAGTGGACAGATCACGGAAACGAAGCACTCGTCGTGAGATCTCTTTCTCTGAACGTGAGGTCAGCGAATGACTGCAGAACAGACATCGCGTGACACAGGCAACCCCGTGCGCGTCATTCGGAGCCACAAAGTGCATTCCAATTTTGCGCCTGCGGAAGGTTATCGGTATGATGGTTTGTATACCGTTGAGAGTGTAACGTTTTTCCCATATCTATAGAGAACGTGTCAGTACTGATACTTAATCTTCAAAGGCATGGAAAGAGAAGAATGCGCAAGGTCTTGATATCTGTCGCTATAAGCTGGAAGTAAGTTGTCTCCCCAATCATGGGGCTTTAATGAGACTGACTAATGTCAACAGAGGGTTCCAGGTCAACCTCCCTTGCCATGTCGTCCACGTCAGGATGCCGACCATGAGACATCTCCCGCTTCCATTGCTACATCAGATACTGTCGTCTCACTTCCGGGGATTTCGACTTCCCGTAAGCGCAAGACCCGGCCATCTGCGCACGAAGATGATGCCAATGTGGCACCCAAGAAACGCAAAAAACTCGCCAACCGACCGCCTCCGCTGCCATTGGCATCATCATCATATTCACCTGCCACGCAACTGCAAGCTGGTTTAGTGCCGTCCCCCGTGGCTCTTACTCCTCTACAAAAACAGAAGCAGCGGGTCCAGGAGATGATAATGAAGGAGATGCAATATTTTGCAGAAATGAGTTCTTCCGTGAAGTCGGCATCTGTACAAAGGCAACAACGGTGCACGCTTGCAGAACCCAGCATGCGGTCCGGCCCAGCTCCTGTGCCTGCCAAGCCCAGCCCGATAGCTCCACAGTGAGGCCCCTGCGAAAGCTCTCCTATCATACTGAGGAAGAAGAAGATGATGCTGACATGTTCCGTGACGATGAAGAGGAAGATGATGATAGAGATGTAATCCCCTATGATACCTGAGGACTTCGAAACTACGGCTTCCCCGATTTCATCAGTCTCGCCCTTGCCCCCTGTCACAGCTGTAAAATACCCCTTATATCCTTGTTTTCTCTTGCTTTGAGGATCATCTCGAATGTCTGTTCGCTGATACTGTTCTGTTAGGTCAATACGTCGTCAACCTGTATTTGTAGACCCCCATGCTATCGAAATTTTCAGAAATGTTTTGCAAGACTGCCAGAGCTCGCATGAAAGTGAGCTAAAATGATGATCCAGGCGTGCAACTTCACGTTCCGCGGGAGCCCGATGTGTCACGGATCCAGGGATGTCATCCTCCAGAGTCCAAAAGCCTGATAGAACCTTGGAAGAGGCGGCTCAAGTCTGGCCTTTGGAAGATCGCAGCCTTCGAACTCCGAAGCAGCAGCAGTCCATACGAACCTCTTATACTTATCGGTATCATCTTGATAGTCACCAACGACCCGATGGACATCTATAGCACGCTAGAACAAGTCGAAGACATCCACAGCAACTCGGATGAGGAGATCGGGGAAGACCCGGGAGAAATAGCCAGCAACGAGGGCAGTCCTGCCAGCTTCAAGCGTTTCTCCCTCAACCACAGTTCTCACGTACTTGCTTTACAAGCAGTGCTTCGTGGGGGATCCCGGAGTACATGTTGGGGCCAAATTCGACACCCGGCGCATATCTTTGATTCTCGTTTGATGATATCAGTTACCTCAACTATTTATGTGTTCGCAGCCAAGATTATTCAGATGCTGGCGTGCACCACCCTCTCATGGCTGGTATACATGGCAATGGGATGAAGGGCACCCTCTCGATTGTCGTTTCGTGTCACTACAAAGATGACATGGATTTCTGCGACAATGTGTAAGTATCTAGCAGGGGCGCTCATTTTCGAGTCCGATCGGCATTCTGACCTGTGTATATAGCTACTATACAGGTGCAGGTGTGTACTCACAACCTGAGCTACAAGATTGTGTGCAAACATGGTATCGTTAAGGGGTCGCCAGCACTTTAGTAGTAGCGGCTCGCCTGTAAGCTGCTTTCTTGCTCCAATACCATGACCATCCATCAAAATCCCCAAGATGCCTCTAGGCCCACAGATTCATGAGACGGGCTGGGGAATGAAGCACTTCTTGTGAGCTTTTCTATCTCTATCTGTGAGGTCAGGAAATGATAGTACAACAGAAATCTCTTGGCACAGGAAAATCAGTGCGTATCATCCGGAGCTCTAAGACTGTTTCGAATTCTACACCCGCGGAAGGGTATCGGTATGATAGCTTGTACACCGTTACACGAGTAATATTATTTCTTAAACTTATAAACATGTGTGAGCACTAATACTTTATCTTCAAAGGCATGGAAAGAGAAGAATTCCGACGATCTTGATGATATCTGTCGCTACGAGCTAAAGGCAAGTCTCTCTAATCATCGGTCTCTGATCAGATTGACCAGTGTCAACAGAGAGTTCCAAGGTCACCCACCTTTACCCCGTCGTTCACGTTAGATTTTGGGCTATTGAGGAAGAGGGCGAGGGCCTGGAGGCCGCGGGTTCCCCGACTGTCTCATTCAGCTGTAAAATACATCTTATATCCCAGTTTTTTTGCTTCGAGGTTCATGTGGAATGTCTGTTTGCTGATACTACTCTGCTCGACCTGTCTACGCAATACGTCGTTAAAACTGTATATGTACTACCTCCATGCTTTCGCTGTTACTTTACTATCGATATCTTGTTATGAACCAGGCGCCGTCGCCGGTGAAGACCTTGCTTGGTGACTAAGCGGAGCGGCGAGGTTGACAACAATACAAGTACCAATGCCAGACTGGTGGATTTACTAATTTAGTTCAGAGACGATGAAATGTTACGGATGGAATATGCGCGACAAAGTACTTTTGCCAAGAATAAGTCTACAAGTCAAGTGTCTTGGAGACCAACATTTAGATGACCGTCATGAGTGAAAGTGTGACATCACGTATCGCGAGCTACTATGAAGAGAACCCTGCTCACGGATCTGATCGATCGAAGATGACGTACGGAACCGGCGCACGGGCTGACGTGCGCTGGTGTCCAGATCAGAGCTGGGCGGGTGTTCTGTAGACTCGTAACCAGTCTCACTATACGTCAATTTGAGATGGTGAGATTTTTGACACTCGAGCATCCGTGGTAGTATACGCCAGGCTGGTCACGAGCTTAGGTGTTCTGGCCATACCGAGGTCCGGATCCAGCACGATAGACACGCTGTCTTTTGCAAAGAGTGCTATAGCCTCACACCCAAGATAGACACGCTGTCTTCTGCCAAGAGTGCAACGTCTCACCCAATAGCATCATAATCATAGGTTACCTCGTATATCGATAAACAAATGATACGACTTGTGTAATATCGTGCACACCTCTGATATTATCAAGATCGATGGACTAAGAGGCGCTAACTTGAAGGTTCTCACGACGTGAATCTGGGGCTGGGATGGTTGGGACTGCGGTCCGATATGTTTTGATTCTGAAGACTGTACACAAGTACTAGGGATTCTTCTGTAGCTTGGTTCCAGACGTTCTGAAGCTCATGTTAGAATTTGAAAGATGAAGAACGCTCCGGAACAGCTCCGACTCCGAGGCTCAAACAATTTTCTCTTCAAACTCCGACAGATGCTGACATGAGTTCCTCGTTCCTCGAGACGAAACTTGTTGCAAATTATGCAATATGTATATTACCCAGAGATAAGTAAATTACTTGCTAGAGTTGTGCTAGCTTCCTGTCAGAATCCACTATGAAACTGGAAGGAGCTTAGGATGCGACCGGGCCCGAGTGAGTGGGTGAATTGTCTATTTCACATCAGCGCATATTCGGCTGTATTCGGGCGATTTTCTAACAGCTGCAGGCTCCTCCTCCGGGGTCAACATCATGTTGGGAGGTACCTGCGACTGCAGTATATACTGGTACAGTCGCGCGTATTTCATGCTCGTTATCTTATTGTCTTCTAGCGCGCCACTCATCCGATCCGACGGCTAGCCTCTTGGAGGTGTAAAGGCTATTCTCAATGGGTCTGAAGGATCCTTCTGAGAGCCTCAGTCCGTATGGCAACTCTACCTTTGCTAGCGCTATCTGGCGGGGGCCGTGGAACTGTTTTTATCCTAATCACAGAGTGCGATAAATATTCCTCAGGGGAGGCGTTCAATAATAGTTGCGCCAAGCTCATGAGCAAGAATTAACGAGTAGCAGAACGTTTCGATCCGATACAACGGTCCTCCATTACGTAGGTCGGAAAGGTGGGGTAAGGTTAGTAGACGGAACATAGACGAATGAAGATAGTCGTTCCTTCTTAGGGTAAGGCCTCGGTGTTTGCAACTCGCAGGGCCGAGTCAATCTGAAACCGTGTCTGAGATCGACAGTCTAAAACTGGCACAACATGCTCCGGAGCGCTGGTGGGAGGTAAAAGCCTGTCCAGGTATATAAGAGCCAGCAGAATGTAAATTGAGGTAAGTAGAGCTCTATCATCCTAACGTCCCCGTTTTCGCACCTGGCATCTTGTCCCTCACCGACCACCAACATGTATAGACTGATAATTATCTTGAACGTGCTCAGGCTATGCGCGATTATCTTCCCCGCTCTGGGTGCGTCATCGGGGCTCAGTGGAACTGCGACAGAATCACATGAAAATCGCGTCACACGTACAGGCGAGCGAATAGTTGTTCGCTGCTTGCTACATTTCTTAACAAAGGTACCTCGTTTGATGTTGGCTTAGGCGCCTGTGGATATACGGATACGAACAGTGATCTTGTAGTCGCCATTTCTGCCCAGATTTATGGCAGTGGAGAAAACTGCAGTCTGCAATCAGGTAGGCCATCACGTGTCCCAGGGCGATGTAAAGGTTACAATGCTTATTGCCTTGTAGTGGATTAAGATCACCAATACCGAAAACGGAAAGTCCGCGTGCGTGATGAATGCGCGCGCGGGGCTTATGGATCAGGTAGCCTGAGCGCGCTTAGTCCTCCAAATAGTCTAGGAGACATGCCTGCGAAACGGAGTTGACGGGTGCACGATTTAAATGCTGAAAAAATAGCAGCCTTTAGATCGGTGGAGTCCCAGTTTCATGAGAAAGGGCTGGTAACCAAGTTAACTGTGCCCCACGGTCGTGTATTTCAATCCTTACTTTTATGGGGCATGTGGTTTCCGTCACGGTGCTTATATTATCGTGCGCCAGGAAGGGATCGGGAGAAGTATTCATCTTCTGTTACTCTGCATTATTAATGATATTTCTGTGTTGCGCTCTATCACCTACAACTATAAAGAGGTCAAGAATATAACCTGCGCAGCACGAAACAACTGTATGACACTCAAAGTAAGCCAGGAAAACCCACACATCAAAGTCACAAAGCAACATGATGATTGAGCAACACACCTGAGGTGGATCGGTCCCTCGGACATGAGAGAAAGGAAGTAATGAGCCACTCAACAAGCGACTTTGGGGATAGACTGATGTGGTCAGACCTTGAAAGAAGGAAGACAGTCGTTCCTTCTGTGTCAAGATGAGATGCGGGAAGGCATACTGATCGGTGGTGGGGCGGAGATAACTCTTGCGGTGAAAGTCCGGCTGTAGTCAGATATGCTGGAGGAGTAACAGAAGCCGTCACTGGCTTGTTTCGAGATTCGAGTCTCTATGTACAATCACATGAAAAACATGCAAAATATAGACATTATGCCAGGCAGCCATGGGGACCTACGTCCATAGTGTAGCTTGACAACCGTGTACAAAATGAGCAACATGGTGATCCCGGAGCTCTTGCATGTGCATCGCATTGCAACAATAAACAGAAAGGCGCATGACACTGGATAGATGAGGAGGGTATGCGAGAGGGAGAGAAAAGTTCGAAAATGCAGAGACCCGATTACGAAGATGGGACTGCGTGTCTCGGAGGAAGTGTGTAATCCAATGCAGACAACTATTGGAGCGGCGTGCATCGCGAGCTACCTATGAGATAGACTGGTGGATGAGTGATTTATGGAGCATGAAGATTGTACTAAGTAGTACTTACATGAATATTCACGGAACGCAACTCAGAGGACAATAATGTACAAACGCACTCACAAAATGAGGCTGGGGATGGCTAGTATGATCACATGATAACTGCCATCCTCAGCGTCCTTTAGTGATTATCAGTAATGTTTGAGAATAAGCTCAGCTCAAGATGAACATCGATGAACTTCTAACAGAAGAACCACCGTCGACCCACAACTGCAGGAAAGCCGAGATTATGTCATCAGCAGAAATTGACAGTATTTTGAAAGCAGTTGTTCCCTTCGTCGATTTTTTTTTATCGCTATCCATCCGATATGGTTCGATGGAACCTCAAAAGATGGACGGATTGTTCCATGATCAGCCTGAAGTTCACAGAAATCTCGCTGCTTTCCAAGAGAGAGAGAGAGCAGCCCATTTGATGTGGGAGGAATCAGCATATCCGATCTCGTGTTGTACTATGGGCAGCGTCCCAGGTTCATCTCGTTCAGGCTCCGGTTGCATGTGACCGACTTCAGTCGCTCCGTCTTGGCGCCTGGCAATGTCATCGGCAAGGTAGTTCGGGAACTGTCAATGGACTTCGAGGACATGACAACATGGCTCCTTTACGTGGAGGTAGTCAACGACCGCGTCTCTCTCGATGATATAATACTGGACGATGAGAGTGTTGGTGTATACCAAAGTGAACAATGAGATTGTGAGTAAATTTCCTGCCTGTCGAGCGTATGAAGGTGACAATCTATTTAAATAAGATCAAATAGTAGATCTAATTGTCGAGATAATCGACATGTAATAATCTATATCTCACTGGATTCATCAAGCGTCTACACTCTCTGACATGAGAGACTTGCGACCTGTATCTTATTTTACAATGATGGTGCTGATTACTGCTGGGGTTTGCGCAGAATCAGGCGCTGCTGATACACGACCCAGGAGGATCACCAGAGCCGGTTCCCTGCAGTACAATCTCATCGTCCCAACCGAGTTCCTGACGCGTACCAACGTGGCGCAACTATCCAACGTTACTATCGAGGTGTAATACTTTCAAGTTAGGAATATTAATGAAGTATAGGATCTGTACAGGAAATACAAGTGGCGGAGTACTAGTACTTGAAACGAGCCTCGCGTGCCTGCATGACAAGGGGCTTAGAACCATCCATGGCCTACTTGTAAATGACTACTGCGGTAAAGCCAGAAACCAGTACATCAGTCCTTGACTAGCTGACTCCAAGTCCCGTTCCTTCTCCTTCACATTCTCCTTCACATTCTCCTTCGCATTCTTCCTCGCATTCTTCCTCGTCTTTTGCACGACTAACATACATGATATAAACACCTTTTCGCGTATGAGATCAGCTTCAGGCCGTAGGTCCAGGTGAGCACGATACGTTATTCCTCCCCGATCGTGGGTCACTGAGTATTCGGAGGGGTGGAAGCGAGCAATTGCACCGGTGCTGCTTCCTTTATACAACTATCAGAACGTCAAAACTCGCACCCGTTTGTTGCAAATCGAAGTGAACTCACGGAAATCCCGCCGTTCTGACCTTCCTTCCAGAGGTATGTTTCTCCCCCTTCACTGAACCACACGGGACTAGACGATCAGACATTAAAAATCATCACGCATTCAAAAAAAATACCGGATCCAACATACAAGGTCGAAAACATAGGCGTCTTGAGCCAGCTGCCGAGGCTCGTAGATTTGCTGCCCAATGTGAGCGAATCCGGGACCATGTCCCTACGCTGCACTGTTGCCAGTATCCTCTCCCCCTGGCTAAAGACGGTCTTGGGGTTTTTCAATCCCACCAGACCAGCCCTGACGGTCCTGACAGAGTACCGTGTGGAACTCTTTCCACGCACTGTGGCATTCGTCGATATGATCACGTCTCCGTCAAAGTCCAGTATTGTTGTTGCACCGAATGCTGGATCAGGTGCAGCGATTTCGAGTTCGGGTTCGGTATCGCTACCAACAAGAGTTATCTGAGAGTCCATGTGGGTGTTCAGAATCAGGTGGAGTGATGTTAGATATGATATAGCGCCCTTACGTTTTATACGAAAGGCATGTGTACAGAGGGTGAGCCTTATAGGCAATGATGTAAGGTGGCCTTATCAGCATGAAACGGACAGAGCACTCCGAGTCGGAATGATATGCTATCCCAGTCGATGACAGATATCTACATATCTGACTTCTTTCTACCTTTGTTTGGCCTTTCTGTAGTGTTGATTTAGTATTCGGGCGATTTTCAATACATACCGAGTGGATCATCATACACTTGTCATTATGTATACGTAGTAGGCTAGCAGCTGCAGGCTCTTCCTCAGCTATTATCTAGATCACCATGTCCCTCCACCCCGTTTTCGGAGGTTCCTGCGATCGCAGTACTGGTACAGTCATGCGTAGACGTTATGCCCGACTCGGACACTACCCATCGTCTTCTTACCCGATCGCGACGGGCCTGTAATAAAATTTAAATTAAATACTAGTGGCAGCAGCTCTCACTGATGTCATATATTGCGATCATCATCGGACAAAATCAATCAAACCTTCAATTGGAAGCGCCAGTCCCGACTTCAACTTGAAGAAAAGACGGACCCTCGCTCTGAGACAGTCCGTATTACATTTGATAGCACTGTCCGGCGGGGGCTCTGTGACTGTCTTTAACCTTACCGAGTGCGGTGCAGGCGTTCAATAATAGTTGGGCCAATACCACGAACAGGAATAGGACAAGTGCTGGAACGTTTCGATCTCCGCGATAAGGTCCCAAATTACGTAGGAGTCGGAAAGGTGGGGCAAGGTTAGTCTCCCCTAGACAGACATGGAATCCTTCTTATGGTGCACGTCACTTAGTCACCGCTACTTTTGTGCAACATCTTTAGCACCTTGAGATTTCACCCGAATTCTTATCCCTCTTGCAAAAATGCTTGTATTTGCCCAAGGAACAAAACCTCCAGACGGATTTTGATAATACTTAAATTTGAGGGAGTTTTTTTTTTATGGAGGTCAATTTGGCGCATCCCTACAAAATATAGCTATACATGATCAAAGACTCTTGCTACTGTTTCGGGAACTCGTCTGTGTGATTTGTAGTGTGCAGAACTGAACTGTTTGACCTGGGCCTGTGCCACCCAGTTCCACATCATCGATACTTGTGGGTCATTGCTGTATCATCTGACTGTGAGGTTCAGGAGTCACGATAATGCTGTACTCATGATTTTTTTGCAGCGATCTGTTCCCTTTCACAATCGCGCGCAGCCTTTGCATTGCGCTGCGCCATTCGAATTGAATTCCCGGTGTACCCCAAAGCCCTGTTGCTCTCCACAAGACTCTCATCACCATCAGACCAGTCTGAGTCAGAATCTGGTGCATAATCACTGTCTTCGGGCCAGTAGCAGTTGATGCCGCCTTCATAATCACACTCGTTCTCCGCATCGTCGTCATCGTGGCCCGCTAGTTGAGCATCATTGGGTTCTGCTGGGTGGTGTTTCGTGTGACGAAAGGCTCAAGCATGTGCAGCTGCAGTTTTTTTTGGCTTTTCTGGCCATAATGAACGGTCCTTGTAACAAGAAATTTATTTGGATTCACCATCACTAGGTACTGCATGAAACGCATAGCTGTAACTTGACCATAACTATGCTAACATCGAAGCTGCTCCTCCCGCCCCAGCCTAATTTGGACTTGGGGTTAGGGTTACGATTTTTTTGCATCAATTTGGCGCCTGCACAAAAGTAGTGGTGACTAAGTGACGTGCACCATAGGGTAAGTGAAACCGTGTCTGAAATTGACAGTCTAAAACTGGTACACCAATCGAATTTTCTGAATTCGAGCATGTCTAGTTAAAAGCCCGTCTAGCTATATAAGAACCTGCAGATCGTACATCGAAGTGAGTAGAGCTCCATCTGCTAACGTCGCCGTCTTCGCGCTTGCCAACTTGTCTCTCACTGACCGCCAACATGTAGACTAATAATTGTCTTGAACGCGCTCAGGTTATGTGCAATTATCTTCCCAGGTCTGACTGCGCCAACGCGGCTCAGTGGAACTGCGGCAGGTGAGTGTATGGTTGTTCGCTGCTTGCTAATTTCTTAACAAAGGGTACCTCGTTTGAGGTTGGCTTAGGCACCTGCGGATATACAGATACGAATGGTGATCCTGTCGTCGCCATTTCTGCCCAGATTTCTGCCAGTAGAGAAAACTGCAATCAGGTAGGCCATCCCCGATTTTCATAATGTGGACACTGAATGCTTATGGATTAAGATCGTCAATACCGAGAACGGAAAGACCGCGGGCGTGGTAAATGCGCGGCTTGTGAATCAGGTAGCCTAAGTTCGCTTAGCCCTCCAAATAGGCTAGGAAACATGCCTGCGAAACGGATTTATCGGGTGCATGATTTAAACCCTGAAAAAACCGCAGCCCTTATATCGGTTGGCCCGGAGTCCCAGCTTCGTGGCACTTTATGCTACTTTATGAGCAAGGGCTGGTCGTCAAGTTAATGCGGTTTCCGTCACGGTTCTTATATTATCGTGCACCAGGAAGGGGATCCCATACATCTTCTGTTACATTATTAATGAGTTTTCTGTGTTGCGCTCTATCACCTACAATTATAAAATAAAATGTGAGTGGAGGTCAAGGAGATGACCTGCGTAGCACCAAACAACTGTGTGACACTCAGAGTAAAAAACCCACACATCAGAGTCACAAAGCAATATGATGATTGAGCAACACACCTGAGGTGGATCGGTCCCTCTCGGCCATGAGAGAAAGGAAGTAATGAGCCACTCAACAAGCGACTTTGGGGATAGACTGATGAATGAGTGATTTATGGACCATGAAGATTGTACTAGTACTTACATGAATCACGGAACGCAACTCAGAGGACAATAATCTACAATCGCACTCACAAAATGAGGCTGGGGGTGGCTATGATCACAATCCCAATAACGATAATCTTGCCATCATCAGCGTCATTTGGTGATTATGATTCTGAGTGATGATTGGGAGAACTTCTCAGCTGCTCCGAGTCAAAGCCTCAAGCTCAAGATGAATGACAGAAGCTTGTCACCACCACCAGAAAATGCAAGGACGATTAGCCGAGAATTGTCAACTTGTCTCAACTAATCACTTCAATTGCATTGATGACACTAGGGTGTTGTCAGAATTCGACACTGCACCTGAACGTTGAACGGCCCGCACGTACTACCTATGTAGTGAACGGACTCGTGTCAAACATGTCAAGTAGTGAGACGATCATGAATATTCAATAAACACACCTAATGCAGTTGAATTTGCAACGATCACAGCCTTAGCTAGGAGGCCCAGCGATACGTTGCACAACTTGCAGTGAACTGGAAGGGTTTGTTACCGCTAGCTTGAGTCTAAAAACAGCACTCATCAACCGCGGGAAGACCGAGATTATGTCATCAGCAGAGTCAGATGCCGGACCGTCAGGACCGTCATCGAGCGAGCCGTCGAACGATTCGACAGCATTTTGAAAGCAGTTGTTCCATTCCTTGGTTGATTTTTATTCATACCAGCATGTCTCTCATAGATATCCATACGCCATGGTTCGATATGACCTCAAAATATGGACGAGCTGTTCCATGATCAGCGTGAGGTCTACAGAAATCTCGCTACTTTGCTCGAAAAAGCAGCCCATTTGGTGTGGCCTCCTCTGTGTTGTACTATGGGCAGTTCGCGTCCCAGGTTCATCTCGTTCAGGCTCCGGTTGCATATGACCGTTCTCAGTCGCTCCACCTTAACGTGTGGCACACTGGCAATGGCATCGGCAAGGTAGTTCAGGAACTGTCGAGCGTGAGTTGAGGCTGTCGAGCGTCGCTGGGATGACGAGTGCTGGGCTCAGATGGCGAATTTGACTGCATGTAAGCATTCTGAGTCTCCTGCTAAGTAGGGGAGTGTCGAGCATGGTGTGTTGGTCGTATGCCTTCATGTTTCAGTCTCTATGGGGGTGATTGTACTGATTTGTCTCAGAGCGAAATTTCAAGCATTCTTGCCTTGAGAAGCCAAACACAGCACCGGTTACTTAGTCTCTCGCATGTAGAATAGAAGGACTCTGTTCCTTCTGTATTAAGGGCCTCCTACTTCACTTGTTTCTGCGGACGCACCAGCAGATGGTGTAATGGAGGGTTAGTGTGCTATGCTGACTGTTGTGATGCGACACGGACTAAGTGAGCGGCAGCGCAGTGCACGCTTTCACTGTCCGGAGGGGATAATGAAGTAAGTCATGGAGTTGATGGCCAACTTGAGGACGTCGAAGCTATGGTAGCTGTGAGTGAAGAGCAGGGGCTCTCCTCATCAGGTTCAAGATCGCTACAAAACATAGTCTATGCGTATGATAGATGACGGTATGCAAGCTTTATGAACATAAAAGAAATCAATCCAGATCAATCTCAAAATCCGCAATGTAAACCTGTCTGCTCGTCTCTATATCTTTCAGGGAAATATTACTCCTCTCGCACATTCCGCGGAAAATCCCGCCCTCCACTTTGAAAAGATTGGTTGGAGTGTCGAATTCCTGACAGTGCATGTGAGGATTAACCGCTGAAAGATATTCAAAGCAACCTACTGCAACAAGGCCAGCGTCGAGGACTAGAATGCGGTCGTATGATATGATAGTTCGAAGTCGGTCTGAAGTATCATCACGTTATAGCATTGTAGCAGAGAACAGAGGGCATAAAACGCACGGGCAATACAAAGCAGCGTGCGGTCTTTGAATTCCGTTTGGATAGTGTGCTGGATCTTGTTATCCGTCTCAAGATCGACAGAGGCTCTGAAAAAAGTTAACATCACGCATCCAGGAGAAGAGCGTGTGACTAACGTGGCCTCGTCAAGTACGACGACTTTGCAGTCTTTCACCATCGCACGAGCTAGACTGAGCAGAGACCTCTCCCCAACACTGAGGTTTGCTCCCTCGCTCTCAATGGTGCTGTCAAGCTGATGGCGGCTGGTGGAAGTTTGCTCGCCCCTGATGCCATCACCGGAAATTGACTGTTCCGAGTCGGTGCTAGAATCGGCAAGACAAGATCGATGCAGCGCATCCCATAGCTCTGCGTCACCGTGTTTGGAGAACGGATCCAGGTTGGACCGTATGGTCCCTGGTGATTCTTTAGCACTTCAAACAAGTGCATGTAACTTAACGATACTAACCGCTAAAGAGAAGAGGCTATCGAGTTCGTACGTCAGTCTTGTGTTAGCAGGTGCAAGGGAATTTTACAAACATCTTGGGGGATGATAGAAATCTTGGAGCGAAGGTCTTTAAGACCAATCGTCGATATATCGACACTGGACGGGGTGACAACATTATTCGTCGCGAGCGATGACCAACGTACCCATCGATAGTGATCGAACCACCAGACAACTCAACAATTCGGAATAGTGCGAGCATCAACGAAGATTTACCAGCACCGGTCCTGAGGGGACGCTGCCTCAGCACACATACGTGGATCCAACAAATCGGCCGACCTTCCAACAACACCTATCTTTTCGCCTGCCCTGACCTTGATCGAGATGCCCCTCAATACATTTGGGAGGCCCGGCCTATATGTCATCTTAACGTTGTTGAATTCCACAGCGCCATGTTCAGGCCATTGCACCGGGGGCTTGCGATCTTCGATCTCATGTGGTGCCTCTTGAGGGACCGTATCCCCTTCAATGTACTGTACCACTGTGAAGAGTAAGTCAGAGTGGAGGCATCGTAAAATTCGCGACTCACCTCGTTCTACTGCGTTCATGTAGTTCTGAGACAAACGAAGATTGAACAACCAGTACTGATGTAAGATAAGAAGGCCTACCCCAATGTCTGCTATCAGTCTGGTCACTACACCACACATTTGTGCCAGCATGACTTTGATACAAAATGGTTAACATCGTAGACTGTAGTGGCAACATTGGGAGACCCACTGGTATAGCTTAGTATCAACCCTATCTGGGCGGCATTGATCCCGGAGACATCGCTCACTGCAAGAAGAGCGACCTATGTAGATCGCAGTATTGGGTGAACCCGAGGTCTTGTGGTTAAATGGAAACTTACAACGAAGACCAAAATGCTTCCCATGAAGTCCAACCTTATCGCAAGCCACCTGAGGAAAGGTACTGAGCCAACGACTGCTGCGATATACGTATAAGACTACTTGCCTCTGGTTCGTAACCACGATAGACAGAGCTCTATCCTCCAGATCAACGTAGTATCTATTGGCGGTAATGAAGCGCTTCATTTCTCCGTAGCTTCGGATGGTAGGAAGTCCCGTCAAGGTCTCGGAAAAGTGAGAATACAGAAGAGAACGAAGCATAGCGTCTGATGGTCGACGTCAGAGGCTTTCTAGGTCAGAAACACAACAACGAACCCAGGCGCTTGACCTCAAGAGCACTAGCTCGATAGAAGGCAATGAAGTAGCTGATACCGATGGCGATGAAGAAAACAGCAATGACTAGACAAGTGTGAGCCATATCCTCGGCATGACACCCATATACTGACTAAAGTATGGTTCAAGGGCAGCAACCATGATGACGGAGCCCATAACGGTGGTCAGGGTAATGACAACTGGATCCCCATAGTCAGCTTTCGTAAGCGAAGCGTGCGGCTGACCCACCCGATCGCATTATTACTGAACCCATGCATAAGTAAAATCTTACACGGTGACAGACAACTCACTTGATAATTGATTGTCAACACCTGTGCGAAAGGTTTCAGCAAAGCATAACATAGCACGGTTTCGGGATATGCTGACTGTCGATATCTTTGCCAAGGACACTCAGCATTCGGCCCATAGGCTATAGGAACACAGTCAACACCTGTCATTATGGTTTCATAACCACTCACCGTAGTGTCAAAAAAGGACATGGGTGCATAAAAGACCTTGCGTACGGACTTGTGGTGCAGGTTTCGAGACACGTAAAAGGAAAGGAAGTCCACTGCAGTACCACTACAGCAAGATGTGTTGAGTGAGCGTGCTGCCATCTGCGATAGGAGCTGACTTACAGCAAGAATGTGAAGACCGTTTGACTGACCCCGAAGCAACCATACAGAATCTGATAGAACGAGTTTGGTCGGTCGAATTTGCTGCGCTGGATGTCAAAAATGGAAAACAAGCAGTCGATAAAACGAAACTGACTTGCTCTCCCACCAAACTAGAGTATACGAGTTCAAGATCTGGCTTCCTTGCATCGCGATGATGAAAAAAAGCACTAGAGGTCCTGTTATCCAACCGCGTCCCGCAACCAAATAGGTCCAGTACACTGAAATGGTCTCAACCAAGGAAACCCTGGCAGATGGATTTTAACGCACCTCTCCAGGACAGAGAGCCCGTCGACCGCTTTTCTTTGACCATCAAGCGACCTTCGAGTTTGCCAATGCCAGTAGCCTTTTCCCTGGTTCTGTCTGACTTCAACTTCACATCCTCGATGGTGACGCCTGTCTGCGAGGTGACTTCCTTCGCCTGGTCATCATCTTTCCCCTCAGACGCATGACCACCGAACTCCATGTCCAAACGCGCGAAGTCCCCGCCGCGGGAGACCAATTCATCGTAGGTCCCGCTCTCTGTGATGACGCCGTTGTTCATGGCATAAATGTAATCTACTTGCGAGAGGAAGTGGATCGCATGCGTGACCAGAATAACGGTGACGCCACGATTGCGCAAGGCACCTAAGATTGCATCTTGGAACAAGGACTTTCCGACGTGAGCGTCCACTGAAAAGTCATTCATCGATATGAGACGCCTGAGATAAACTATATAGCTCACCTGCCGAGAGCGGGTCATCAAATATAACAATTTCAGGATCAAAGTACAGAGCACGAGCGATGTTAACCTAGGTCGAATATGAAAACCGAGTCTCGAGCGGAGACGTGCCGCAAACTCACCCTCTGCTTTTGGCCACCGCTGAGATTGATACCCTTTTCTCCGATCTAAGATAGAGCATGAGCAGTGTTATCAAGTTGAATCCATCCACCACACCTCGGTTAAATCACCATCTGGGAGCAGTTGGAGATCAGGGAGTAGACAAGCGGTCTCAAGGATGTGCCAATATCTATCTTCCTCGAACGGTCGGCCAAAAGTGATATTATCACGCTGGAGTCAAACGTGAGATGTATTTACTCTTTGAGCGATGCGATGCTCACCAAGGTTGCATTCTGGATCCATGCCGTCTGCTGACAATAACCGATGCGACCGCCAAATGAAACATGTCCAGAGACTTTCCTCATCTCCCCGATCAATCCTTGCAACAAACTGGACTGTTCACGGGTCAGTAGTAGTTTCAAGAATTTGTCCAGCGAGATCACCTTGCCGCTTCCGATAGGCCCAACCACGGCGACGAGCTGACCTTGTGGGATGGACATGGTCACGTTCTTGACCCTAAAGAGCGGTGCATCCTTTCCAGGAGCGGATTTGTCTTTCGCCTTGTCCTCCTTCGCGCTCTTATCCGGACCGTCGCTACCGCGTGCGCCCTTCGTCGAGCTGAAAGCTTCACCAGAGTCTTTCTCGAAGGACTCCCACTCAAACGTAGCATCCTTCACCAGAAGCGCGGGTTCTTGGCCCTTGTCGATCACGAGTGCATCTTCAGAAATAAGCTCTGCCTGGAATATAGGCGTGAGTCGCTTGATCGCGCTGGATGCGTCGGGGATGGCAGATAGAGCCATGGGCAGATACATCATTGGTTGCCGGAGAAGCTATCCGTCGCTTAGTTGCATGTTTATGTACGCTGCTGGAAAGGCTCTCACCTGGAACAGACTCAGCGAGGAGAATATGATGGCAACGTTGAAGTTATGCGATGTAAGGGTGTATGTGATAAAGGCTAGTGTAGCAGCGAGAACTGGGACCGACAGACCGAATGCCAGGCTGGAGTAGATTGAATAAACAACATGTCACTACGGCATACACATCTGGACTCACTTCGCTGAACCTGAGTGAAGAATCCGTCGGATACCATGCAATTCCTTCTTTCGAAGCTCGAAGATCTCTGAGCGGCGTTCGTGAGCGTGATGTTAATGGTCCATGATATCACTGCTTACTTTGAAGGAAGGGAACCTCGTAGGAGAAATACTTGACCACTCGCATGGCGCCTGTGCACCACTTCAGCATCCCCGCTCATCCTAGCCGCTCCAAGGTTACGTACCGAACACCTCCAGCAAGACTTTGGCTCGTTGATCCGTCCACTTCATCGATCCCGAGCGCAGACGGTGCTGAAGTGCCATTAACAGATTTTGAAATGGGATGAAGAGAACGAATAGAGAGAAACCAGCAAGCGCAGACGGTCCGAGCTAATTTTTCAAGCACCGTCAGAACAGAATAAATTCTTCGTGGCGTGCAACAAACCTGAGTTAGAAGAATGATTAAACAAACTGTGACCTGGATAGGCGCAGTCCAGACTTGAAGATAGTAAGTTGTCTCGAAATTTGGAAGTCAAGAGAATCAAATATACTCACCTGCGTGCTAGTGGCGAGAGGATCAAGCTGCGGTTAGTCGATGGCATGAACGTATGCTTGAGTTTGCGACTCACAAACCCCTGAGCGCACACATCAATCCTGGTCACGTCCGTAGAAATATGGTTGAGCAGTGCAGCGTTGCTAAATTTGACACGGGCTTTGCCTGTGAGGTTCACTCCACGTTCGTAAATACATGTAATCAGGGCGGCTCTAGCTAGAACGCCTGTTAACATTGAACGCCAGAAATACTTGAAATGAGTCAGCTTAACTTGAGTTCATCGTGAACTCACAAAGGTTGACAAACCTGGTGGCTGCAGACGCTGGCTATCACAGTAAGTGCGAAGAGTCCAATAGCCATGGCGATACCGCGACCGATATTGGGGACAGGTTCTCCGGCAGTAATTGCAGCAGAACGCTCCTCTGCAAAGACGACAATTTGCTGCAGGGAGGACAAAAACATCAGAGGTTACCACAGCCAAAAACGGCTTGCTATTTACCCGCAGGACGAGTGGTCCCATGAGTTGTCCCATATCACCAATGACCTGAGTGGCGTTGTAAATTTATCACGACAGTGACAATTTATAAGGAAGACCCATGCCTTGAATGCACCTCCGATCCAGAACATATGACAAAAGACATCGTTCAGAGCCCAAGCAAGGCTGGCCTCTTTCCGTCCTTCGGATTCTCGCCAACGTTTCTGAAATGTTTCACGTCGCTCAGACGAAGTCGCACCTTGTTTCTGCCCATTGCTTGGAATTGCACGCAAGGCCCAGCCGGTACGGTTGAGGAGAGATGGCCTGAGCTCTCCATTCTCAAGACGTGCATTCCAGTCGGCTGCTGCCTTGACACGCCGCTGCCATGCAGCTTCAAGTTTAGCGGCAAGTACGGCTGACTCTTCGGATGTGTCCAGTTTGTATAGATCAGACGCTTGCAGCGTGCGCTGATATCCGAGAACCTGAATATATACGTTGGAACAGCCTGTATACTTTGAAATTAGAGGTTCAATAACTGACCATTATACTGGTTACCCAGGTGTAACTGAGCTGAGAAAAAATGGAAGCATTGGCCAAGGGTGTCAGCTGCAGAACACGAAGTTATTAGGGGGGTCCTTTGGCAAATTAGTAAAGTGAGGTTCGCGCACCGCTGCATCCTCCAGAGACGGTGGAGGAGGAGGTGGTGGGTCTTTAGGTAACCTGCCCGCGGCTCGATGAAGTAGGGCATCGCTTGCAAACACAGCTTCACTTACCACAACTGCCACCATTTTTGACGAAAGTTGGTGTACTCATCGCCAGTATCGAGCTGGAGATTTAAGGGTTGGTAATTGAGTGTGTTAACTTTCTTGAGCTCTTCTTCGATTGGGGCCTTCTCGTCCTGCACAGATTCTCTTTCGATTGAGTCCTTTTCGTGTACATATTCTTCTTTGATTGGGGCCTTTTCGTTTTTCACAAATTTTTCTTCGATTAGATCCTTTTCGTCCTGCACATATGCTTCTGAGCGTTGGGAGGACATACTACGACGGACAGAGAGAGGCACTGGGGCAGATGAATGGCGGTTAGCTGGGAGAGGGAGGGGCGTGCCGCGGTGATTGCAAAATTATACTGTTACACAATCACCCTAGTATTGTAGGGTCTAGATTTCAGTATTACACATGTTAGAAGAACTTGATAAGCGTGACAGCCAACCTCCAGAAACCTGGGGTCACTGCCTGCTGGTAATTGGTTCAGACCAAACCGTGGATTGATCTCGGTACCCCCTTTTGCGATAGAGTCGAATCATCGATGTGTGTGTCGTCAAGGCCTATGCTTTACTATAGCTTACTGTCCGTCCAGCGCTGTCGTTTTTGGAAGTTTAGGTTGAAACTACCGAAGAACTTCTAAAGCAAAAGGTTCGATATAGTCGATAGATGTTTTGCAGCGAAGTGGCACTCTGTGCAATTACCTTTTGCTTTGATTCAACATTTTGACTTGGCGTCATCCGTCCAGAGAGGCGGAGGGATTATGGAAAGAACCCTGGAAGAACCAGATTACTTGGTAAGCTAGGGCCAGTCCTGGCAGTGGTTCGACTTCGAGAACGGTTGAGAATGAGTCCGTAAGTGGGTCTTAGTCCGACCGCCGGTGATATGTATCGGGGAAGATGTGGAGCGGCTAATCAGATCATGACCACGTGGCACGGTAGATCTTTTGTATTCTATACGAGTCCGAGGCACGAGGACGTGGATAGAATTAGGTCTATGTGGCGACACGGTTTTTTGTGTTTCCCACCTTCTTGCTTCGTACTACCACGTTAGTACTCGCAACCCCTCCACTCCTCGACTACACTCTCGTTTCGTCGCACCTTTTTTCGTACACAAGTTAAGAAGTCTATTCTAACATGCCGAGAATTCGAAACGATCCGAACCTCAACGTTTGCCCGGACTACGCTGCGGATGTATTCGTTAACATTCGAGCGCAACTAGTCAATGAAAACACAACCGAAGTTCAAGCAATGCAATTGCTTAGCAACATCTGGGAGGCGAACAATAATGCAGTCAAAGTTTTATGGCAACAGCAGGTAGATGAGGACACGGAATGACAAGAACATCGTCAAAGGCTAGACGAAGATGAGCAAGAACGACTCAATCAAGAAAGGATTGACGAAGAGGATGCAGCGTGTAGAGTTTAAAAGTCCCGTTAAGTCCGGTCTTTTGCCTTATTTGGAGGCAACCGGACCAGGACCGGTTGCCTTATTTGGCCAATATCAAAAGACCTGAACTGAAACCTGAAAAGACTGTTTTTTCGGTCTTTTGTGGTTCTACAGCTGGTTTCAGACCGGTTGCAACCAGAATGTGTGCTGTAGCAATGTACTACTCCGTCCCACAATTCCAACAGTCTAATATTTGTATTAAACGGTTAAGATTTGAGCAAGATATGAGCATTACAAAAACAGGTTCCCAAACTGCACCCTGCATGTGAGGCAAATATGAAATGTTATTACTATGCTTAAGTTTCTCGACAAAATATGTGATGCTAGTCAAGGCAATTGTATAGCTAGTCTTAACTTTTCAATAGGGTAAGATATAAGATTGATATAAGCTTGACAAAAAATCGTTATCAGGCTTGTCTTTGAAAAATAAAAGTTGTTACAAGGCTTAGGTGTCTCAACACTAATTGTAGTCCTAGTCTATGTGAGTCTATAGCTAGTCATATCTTGTCAAACACTTAAGGTTTGGGTAAGTTATAAGCCAATCTTTGATTTCATGTTGATATCCTGTGATTTTTGCATCCCTTGTTTGAAATGCTCATATCTTTCTCATATCTTAACAGTTTTACATGAACAAACCACCATTGGAATCCCCTGTTTGAGTACTACAACCCTACAACCCTGACCCTAACCCTAAGACCGGTCGCAACCAGTTTTTATTGGTTTTCAAATTTTCATAAAGGCAGGCAACCTGCAACTGGACTTTTTCTGAAGCCAGGCAACTGCAAGTGAAGTCCAGTCTTTTAAAGTCCAGTTTTGGTCCAGTTGCCAGTTTTTTTTCAGTCCGGCAACTGGACTTTAAAACACTAGCAGTGTGCAAGGAGGAGAAAAAGAAAAACAAGCACAAGTTTATTCCAATTCTCAAAATGGGCATTCCTGACGATCCTGTCATCACGCCATGCTCCTACACGCTAAGGAAGCTGGATAAGGGAGAGTACGTGGAACTATGGTACTTCACAAATGATGGCCTAGACGAAGCCAACACAAAGAAAACCATTGATGATGACACCATGATTCTGTCCACATTGGCTGATGGCTCGACAGCCTGGGTCTCATCAGCCTTGACACGGAATGTGCGGGCGGTAGTGAATGATGAAAACTTACCCTTTGAAGAGTTTTGCCAAGCGTGTCCCCGCTTTCTGACAGTGATAGAAGAAGCAGATTGGCCAGAAGACAGGGTACGAATGATGGCACACTTTTGGATGAACATCCAAGTTCAGAAGTATTGATCGCTGCAAGACCCCATAGCCCAGAAGTCACTGTTGACCTATCAGGCTGAGCAATGCAAACACTGGCACATTGCAGCGAAGTCCTCAGTTGGACCATATGATCTTACCATCGTCAACAAGAAAGTCTTACAAGACACAAAGGAGAGAATATATTGGGAGGAACACAACAAGAGAGATAATGCATGTGACTACAAGGTCAGCATCTACTCAGGACAAGAGGTAACACATGAACTAATTGGTTTCATTGCACACTTGCACCAAAAAAAAAACCAAATTTATAATGCCACACACACTACATGCTACACACTACATGCTACACGCTACTTGCTACATGCCACACGCTACATGCCACATGCTTCATCGTCTATCACAGTCTGACCAACCCATTGGCTCCTCTTTGAGGCAATGTGATGGGAAAGACACGCACAAGCAATCTACATCACCAGAACACCTGGGCAGAGGAAAGAAGCCACATCAGGATTTTCATACAGGCACAAACAGAGGAGTCCTTTCTGCTTGTGCTGTATGTCTTGGATGCAATCCGCACAGGATCATCAAATGCAAAGCTCCCAGGACTTGGGACGACTCATTCGATACCCTCTGCTCCTGCATCAGCAAAATCCTCACCATGTGAGATGGCAAGCCTGTCTGCAGCGACTGGCAGCAGGTCAATGGTTGCTCAGAGATCACTCACAATCAAAGACACTTCTGTTCTGGATGCAGTGCCTCCACTCATGGAGCTCAGGCATGCCCTCGAGCACAGAAGGCGTGAAGTGCTTACCCCGTACAACCCAGATGCTTGGGAGTTGAGGCTGGTATCTACCAGCCTCACTGACAGATATCCGCACATACCCGAAGGGCTGCGGCAAGGCTTTCATCTCAGTATCCCTAGTATTAGCATCACACAAACACCGCCTAATAAACAATCAATTGTTACATATCAACAAGAGTTTCTTGCCATCATCCGAACTGAGCTTAAGAAGGGAAGGTACATTGGCCCGCTTCGAGCAAAAGAAGTTGAAGACTTCATCAGGCCCTTTCAATTGTCTCCCTTTTCCATCATTCCTAAGCTGGGTCGTCCTGGGCATTACCGTATCATTCAGGATTTTTCATTTCCCCATACCGCATCCCCTGAGTTCCCTAATTCTTCTATCAATTCATACATTAATCCGGACAATTTTCCCAGCACATGGGGCACCTTTCACATCATCGTGCTCACAATCAGCCGCCTACCACCCGGATCACAAATTGTGATCAGGGACATATCAAAAGCATATCGCACCGTGCCTATTCACCCCTCACAATGGCCAGGGTTGGTTGGTTGCATCTTGGAAGATCTCTTTTGCATTGACATGTGTATGTGCTTTGGCCTGTGACCATCAGCCGGGGCATATGGGTGTCTCGCTGATGCTGGACTTGACCTATTTCATTTGCGGGGGATTGGGCCTGCCTCAAGATGGGTCAATGATCACCTGTTCATACGCATCCTCAAACAGTATATTGAAACTTACAACAAAAAGAGATGGGCATGGCACCAAGATATCATTAATAGAGGAAAGCATCAGGATGGGGGCAGAATATGGTTTGGCGGCTTCATATTTGAAGACGGCACATTGGAAGAATTTGATGGAGATTGTCAGTTTCCGATTGTTGACCTTTCAGGAACGTCACCCAGATCAGTGGACGATACAAAATTCTCATACAACTTATCGGACATCAGCAACATCTCAGATGAACTCGACATCCCCTGGGAGCCACTCAAGGACAAGAGCTTCGCTTACGCCAATCCTTACATTGGTATCATCTGGGATCTGGCACAGGACAAAGTCTATCTTGACGAAGAGAAGAAGAAGAAGAAGAAGTATTTATCAGCGATTAAAGTTTGGCAAAGCTGCGGCACACATGTGCTCAACGACATACAGCAACTATACGGTTAACTACTGCATACCACACTTGTCGTTCCGAAGGGATGCACATATCTTATGTTGCTCGAAGCCATGCTGCATCTTGTTTTCATTAAACTGTTTATCCCATGAAGGCCCATCAAAAGCCTCGAGGCGGAACTTCTTTGGTGGAAGTCTCTGCTACAGTGCTCTTTCGTTGGCCGTACAATACCCAAACCTCTTACTCTATTCAACCCAGAGGCGTATTCAGATGCCAGCTCCGGCATTGGAATTTCTATCACCATCGGAGTCAAGTGGCGTGCGTGGCAACTTTGCAAAGGATGGCAAACTCTCAATGGCAAGAAAGACATTGGATGGGCAGAAGCAGTCGGCTTTGAGCTACTTGTTCTCTACCTTGTCAGCATGGGAGGAATGCAGCGACATTTCAAGGTATTTGGTGATAACCAAGGGGTCATCGAAGGTTGGAGAAATGGATGCAGCAGGAATTTGGCCATCAACAAAGTCTTTCGCTGAATCTTTACCTTTATCGACAATTCCACAGCACCTCACTTGTTCCATCCAGCATACATTGCTAGCAAAGTGAACCCCGCAGACAACCCCTTTAGAGGAGTCTATGGCAACACAGAGCACCTATCACCAGTCCTCCCCATTCCCATCGCGCTCAGATCATTCATCATCGACCCATTCATTGTCTCTATGGACCCAAGACAGTATAGCATGGACAGAGTCCAATCAGATGCCTCCGAGGAATCTTCTCTCAACCATCTCAATGATGTTGTCAAAAAAGATGCAGGTACCTTCAGTGACACGCTCTTTCACATCCACCAGAGACAACAGCGTACTGGTGGGCAACTCACGCTTTAGCACTTCTCTCCCATCGGATCCCATAACAAAACCACTACCCTATAGAACAGGTCTAACACCAATACCCTCGCAGCTACATCCGCATTGCTTAGTGCAAGACAGACTAAAGCTCTGGTTCCCAATAGAGACCAGAGTAGCCACAGGAGCAGACAGGTGTTTTCTTGCCATCTCGGAAGAGGACTTGCAGAGGGTCTTGACAGTGATGAATCGATCATGGGCGCCGGAGATGAGAGAATGTTACAGAGCAGGTCTCCTGGTTTTTCACGTCTTTTGTGACAAGAGGAACATACCAGAAGAGCAATGGTGTCCAATTGACACACGGACCATGCTGAACTTCGTAGTGAGCTGTGCTGGATCATATCTGGGAAAAACAGTAGTGAACTATGCCTATGCAGTCAAGGCTTAGCACACACTGCATGGTCAGCCATGGGAGGTTCAACATGACGAGCTTAAAGCATTGTTAGATGGAGCATTAGAACTGACTCCGGACTCTTCCAGATGACCCAAACGAGAACCCTTTACCATAAAATTCATCCTCAATATTTGCAAGCATTTGGACCTAACAGATCCTCTTGATGTGGCAGTATATGCATGCCTGATGAGCACTTTTTACACTTTATGTCACACAGGAGAGCTCACGGTCAAGTTGATGAAAGTCTTTGACCCGATGAAGTACGTAAAGCGTGCAGACATAGAAATGGATGTTGAAGATAGACATGAGCTCAGGGTCACCAAGATATTCCTACCACACACCAAGGCTATGGCAGTGGGTGAAGGAGTATACTGGGCGCAACAACAGAATCTCTCGGACCCCAAAGCTGCCATTCTCAATCATTTTCTGGTCGACGGCCTGCCACAAGACAATCACCTATTTGCTTGGAAGCACAAGAAAGGAATGAGACCTTTAACTAGGTCCAAATTCTGGAAATGAATCTATGGGAAGGTGGTCAAGTGAAGCATTCACGATTTATTTGTGCAAACACGCGCTAATACTAGCACCTTACCTCCAAGAATCATTGGCTTTAGAACCATTCACTCGGTATACCATGCCAGTAACATGCTAATGAGGTGAGCTTGCACCATCTCGCCCTTCTCCTTTGAATCGGGAGTCCATCCTGTGCCTGACACGTCACAGGGCTCCTTATAGTTGGGAATCATGGCTCATCCTGGACCTTCCCCACAGGTTCAAAATGGTGTTTCAGGTCGTAAAACCCTGCAGGTTTTAAGCCCAAATAGCTTCACAACGTCTTTACAACTATTTGTATAATCAGATATCAACAATGGGTTAATATATCTGACTAGCAGTAACCCGTGGCTTCGCCACGGCTGTCTGAGTAAAACTAAAAGTGCGTTGACAGGTTCGAAACATATATATATACATGTATAAGTTAGTAAGGTAGCAAATACAAAAATTGTTCAAATAATAGTAACTGTGATGCACTTGCATTCAGCTCTGAAATCAGGTGCGACTACGTTTTGATGGTGTACCATCCTCCGAGTTATTGTCGGGTAAAGAGCGCTTGTTTGCCGGCATGCGGTCAGCTTGTGAGAAGCTGAATTTCAACTTCGAACGGCCTGGAGTTGGGGTTGTTGAAGTAGCACCTTTCCATGTAAAGTTAGAATGATTTAGACCGCAAGGAGATGTAAATATAGTACTCACCATGTGAACTTGAACCAGTTGATGCTACGACAGGATGGCCAAGGAACGTGATACTATCCACTTCGATACGGAAGCGCTCTGTCTCATTTTTGTCGCCAACTTTGATAGTCTTGCGGCCAACAATGAATCCCCTAATACTAACATATCTATTGGGTTGGACAATAAATCTCTTCCCCGACAGTGACTTCTTCCATCTAGCAGTGTCAGGGAAGGTACATGCGACCAGCATTAGTGACCTAAAGTTGGTGCTCGATGGTTCCGGTTTAAGTGCAGCGACATACTGATGAGCATCGATGCAGAATGACTATGCAAGGTCGTCAACAGTGCCGACTGTGCCACAGATTTCGATATATGGGGTGAATGTGGGCTCAATGTCTTGACCCTGCGGGAATCAACTAAAAAAGATTAATATCATTGAGTAAGTACTAACAATCATGAACTTTGAAATGAAGGAAGACATGCCCTGATGATATCTCCGACCATATCATAGTCCATTTCCTCCATACCTGGAAGAAGTCTGAGGCGTGCACCAGATTCCATTTTTGCCACCTTAAGAATGGACTCAGTATTGCGGCATAGCTGTCAGTTACCATTGGACTTGCCTTTGCAATAACAAAGTAAAATCCAATCTCGTCAAATGCACGATTGGTCGAGTTGAAGTACCGCAAAGCTGCCAACAGCGGTGGACAGTTTTCGCCCAAGTAAATCTGGGCATCAAAAATGAGAGTCATACCCTGCTGCTCTGCAACTCTGCCATTTTCAAAAACAGCAACAGCGACGATAGTAGCTGAGCTAGCGCTAGAATTGGTCATGGTAGAGAAATTGGTCTGAAAAGAGGAAAATTGAGTGAGCTTGATGCACCCATTGGATCACAGGCCATGTAGGCTTTATACTGTTGAGGCTTGGAGCTGACAATAGGGTAGCAGAATGACATAGAAGGTTCAGGAAGTTACCCATGACAGCGATGGAACTTGTTGTCACCACCCTGCAACTGGAAGCGAGTAGTGACTGCCAGGATTGCCAACACCTGACTCTGTATGATCGTACCAGGGATTAATCTCTAAGCAAAAACAGGCATCACACATCATATTAAAGATGATTATCATTGAGAAAATGTCTGAATGAAGCAACTTCCCAGTGTTGCTGCCCTATGATCCCATCCATGGCACTCCCTCACTGAGTTGCAAGTGTTCGGTCAACTCAAATTGGAATCTGATAAGCAAGGTCAGTGAGTTAGCAAGGTTGGAAATCATGAGCAGAAGTTAAGATAATCAAACCAACCAAATTAAAACTTCTGGATAGACGATATTTGGCGTCTTTGAGGCTTCGTCGGGGGAAAGCAGTACTTTAACATTGCGACCTGATGTAGCGCGTGAAAGGGCAACATACAGTTGTCCGTGACTAAAAACAGGTATGCGCAGGTCCAATCCAACATACTTCACTGACTGCCCTTGTGCCTTATTGATAGTCATTGCGAAAGCAAGCCGGACAGGGAATTGGCGTCGCTTTAGAATAAAATTAAGATCAGCAGTTTTCGAAGATGGAATGAGGGAAATGCGTGGGATGAAAGCTGTTTGTCCATTGTGATCACCACCCAATATTTTAACTTCAAGCACTCGCTCTGACATACGCAGGAGCACCATACGTGTGCCATTGCACAGTCCATGGCTTGGATCAAGATTTCGAAGTAGGATAAGCGGACAACCAATCTTCAATGATAGTTCACCTGAGGGCAAACCGGATGCACAGAGTGTGCGCAAGAATTCGATAGGGTAATCATTGGCATCGTTCCCATCAGAACCTTGCTCGTGAACGACTTTGTCAGCACTAAAGTATGTGTGCTCATCTCCTTCCATTCAAGTTAGGATCTCCCTGTTGATCCCATCAACATCACTGTTGTGTGGTGCTAGTATTGTCCGATGTTGAAAAAATTCTGCAGGAGGAGGGCCCTGTGAATTATTCGAGATTCCACCATAAATTGTGTCGATGAGTGCCCCAAGGTCATCTGTAACCATACTTTCTGGAAACATGACCATACCATCCGCGTCTGAATTTCGTGCATTGCCAATGTCGAGAATCCATTTCGCAAAGGTCTGGTTGTCTTGATTATTTTGAAGATGCATATTTTGTTTAAGTTGGAGAATTTGTACATGTTTCCAGAGAGGAGAGCGTTGAATTGTTGCTGCGATGATGTCCTCTTGAGATCCTAGACGGCATCAAGTGTTGAAACAGTAAGTAATGTGGTTGAGACAACATGTACTATATACAAACCTTTTGGGATCACCGGAAGAGTCTGTAGAAAATCGCCACCAAACACAACTGTAATTCCACCGAATGGAGCATCATACTTGTTTCGAATGTCACGACAGGACCTGTCTACAGCCTCTGCTGCATTTCGATGCTGCATTGCAGCCTCATCCCATATGATAAGTTTTGTCATCTGAATAAGACCTGCTAACATCCCGTCCTTTGGAATATTGCAGAAGGAGTTTTCATGAAGACTGTCCACTGGGATTTTAAACATCGAGTGAGCTGTCCGGCCACCACTCAGGAGCAGTGCGGCGATACTGGATGAGGCAACACATAGGACAATTGAGCCTGCTGCTCGCACATGATGACATAAAACCTTGTAAACGAAGGTCTTTCTGGTCCCACCAGGGCCATTAAGGAAGAAAACTTTGCCCCATTCATGCTCGATAGACTCCACAATGCGTGAAAATGCATCTCTCTGCTCGGCATTCAGAAGAGGAAGTTGCACACGTTCCTGTTCCTGTTCTACGTGTCTGTCATATGCGAGCTGATCAGCAATCAAGCGATTTTCAGCTTGAGCAGCCCAGTTATGATGTGGTTTGGGCATATTGAAATTTTCTAGTGAGGTCCCCGACTGTCTCAGAATGTCATTGAGACAATATAGGCCATAGTCATAGACATCTTCATCACTTGGATGGTCATGGTGCAGGATACCGGTAAGCCGATGTCGTAGGTCATCACAGATGTGTTGCCGAAATTGATTCCAAAGTGCTGTCGGGTTTGCAGGGGAGCAGAACAAAAGGAGAGTTGCAAAAAATTGGCGTAGCTGTGTTCCAGTCTGCATTACTGATGCCTCTTCTAGGCATTGTCTCCACTCTCCATCACCCTCCAGCAAGCCACGTGCGAGACATGCATCATGAAATGTTGGGTATGTGGTGCCATTGAAGGTTCGGAGGTCTTCAAAGGATGTTGGACCCTTGACGACTGTCAGAAGAGTGTGCAAATAGAAGCATTCGCCTGCTGTCGGACTAACGTAGTACATGCATCCCAAGGCAAATCCTTTCTCCCGTAGTTTCCATGACTTTGTTGTGGCCTTCCATGTGAAGTGTTGTGGAAATTCTTGGTATGTGTATCTCCGTGCTTCAATTTGAAGGTTTGGATCAGCATTCACATTGAAAAATGCTGTCAGAGTTGTGCGTTCACCAGCTGCTCTTTCAAGCACTGTCTCTGGGTTTTCATTAGGATCAAACATCACCAAGTGTTGTCCAGGCAAATGGACCTGCAGGCGTGTGATCGAAGGAGACTGCTCGTGAATATGAAACTGGAAGATCCTCCATACTGATTCTGGAGCAGAAAGATATCTGCCATCAACGAATCGACGAATCTCATCGCGGGAGTCAACTGCCATTGAAGCACGGTCTTGTCCTTTGCATATGTACTTATTGACGTACTTGACCGAGCTAAAGGAGACTGCACATTCAACATTTATGTGACAGTCGAATGTCGCTGACATAAATGGGTTGAAAGGCACGATCCAGCGGTTATCGAGGTCACATTGGCCAACCTTGAAGGTGCGTTGGTCATCGGGTCGAAAGTATCGTGGATAGCCTTCATGATCAATCGTAGTCTGTGCTTGGAATGGCTTAGGATAACCCTTTGTGCACCGACCATTGTCCATGCACGGAGCATTAGGATTGAGAGCACCACATGGTCCATGTACCATGCAGGCTTTGACAGTCTCAAAGAGTAGTGGATGTGCTTCAGGGTCTGGCCATCTTGCCCAGATCGCAGTATCAATGTCAGCTGGAGTCGAAAGCTTGTGTGGCTGATCGAGGAAAATCAGCATGTGCATATGGGGAAGACCACACTTTTGAAACTCGATGGTGTATATCCAGGCAACTGTCCACCTGAACACACCCTTCTTGTAGACATGATCCAGAATTGCTCATTTTTTCATGTGAAAAACTCGTGCCACTAAATCAGGACGGTCCGCAGCTCTTTGACCTGGCAGGAGCTCACACTCAATCTCAGGCCACTTGGGATTGCAAGTGACGGTCATGAATATATCAACTTTCTTGAAGTAGCGGGCCAGCTGCCAGGCCATCTTGATAGCACTGATACATATACCGTGGGCCACCAGTGTATGACGATGGAAGTATGACACGCTGACCAAGGTCATGGAGATTCAAGTCATGGTCACCGGAAGCAGCATCCTCTAAGCCACTGTAAAGTGATGCTCTGAGTTGCAGCTGATGCATACGAAGGTACATAAGCCAATTCTGTTCAGCACTCGCAAACATGTCAACAGTCCACTGCTGGAAAAGAGTACCACCCTGGAGTATAGTAGAAAACTCATTTTGACGTGGAAAGAGTCGGAATGCTGCATAATGAATCTGGGAAAGACAGCTAGGTGTCTCTTTGCTAGGTTGATGCATTTGTAGGTCATAATGCCAACCATCTTCGCCATATGGAAACAACAACACATAATGCAAACACGCATATGACCGGTGCCCATCATTGATTCTCTGCAGTGGACCCTCACATCAGTGAAGGATGATGTCGTGTGACTCCATAGTTTCAGTTCCATCTCCTGGAATGACTGCAGCAATCTCGCTAACAGTGGGTAGATTATACCGACGGTGATCACGGTTCGGATCTGCAAGTAGGCGAATCATGATAGGCGAATCATCAGACTGAGCAGAGAGAATCTCGTGCGCATGTCGAAATATTGTGGCATATCGGTGATTTTGAATCAAGAGCGTCTGGAGCCGTTCCATGGTATGTCGACAAAGATTTTCGTTGCGCTGCATGCGTTCATCAAGAGCCATATGTGGATCGTAGATATACAACTGTGCATACACCGGATGACAACCTTCTGATGGCACGATGTGTCCAATGTGGTGGCACAACTGCCCATGAATACGAAACACATGAGGTCCCCTTCCTGCATTGATTGCATGATCCATGTTGACTCCCAAGGAGGTGAATGCAAGGGCAGCATTGTACTGGCGAATATTCGACCGAAACTCAATAGCTTCAGGTGTATGGGTTTCGAAGAGCTGCTGAAGGTAAGATGGTGGGTGTCGCAGCCGAGGCAATCAAACCTGATCCTGGTCACAGCAAATTCCAAATAGTGGTCTTGATTTCGATGATGAAGAGAGGCGTTCATCCATCCAGTGTAGTGCCTGGCAATAAGGACAGACTACTGTCATTTGGCCCAGGTCATGGCGAGAGCATGGGTCTACATATGGACGTCGTGCAATAGGAAGATCAACAGGATCCCTCCGCACAGCTGGATTTTGGTCATTTCGCAGTGGTGAATGAGGTCGAGCGAGGACATCTGCCCCACATAAAGGGTGCTGTTCGAGGGGCTCATGAGAATGATGATGAGGTTGCCCATGCTCGATCTGCTCTTCAGCATGTTCATGCTCCAATTGCAAGTGGACAGGAATATCTACATCCACTCCTGGAGTCGGTGGCTCCACTCTTGGTACAGATGGCGCACGCAGTTCATTGGATACAATTGGCGTGGCTACCTGGCAGCTGCGCTCCTTTTCCGCACGTTCATGTGCACGACGGCGCTGCTGACCGAGCAAGTGCTTATTTACTGACTCTGTGGGAGCACAGTGCATGGCTTCCTTCTCAGCGTGTTCACATGCACGACGTTGCTGCTGTGCAAGTGAGCGCTTATTCACCTCGGCAGGAGGGAATTGAAGATCATGGATAGATGGCATGGGGTTCCGGGAAGAACCCTGCAAGAATTCAGGATTAATTTGAGTGCGATTCTGAGATTCAAATAACCAGCACCCACAGATTCAGCATACTATGCAGGGCGAGAACGAAACATAACCTTAACTCACCGAGTCACTAAATAGGCTAGATGTAGCACGTCGCTTCCGTGCTTCAATAATTTCCGACTCTGTACATGGGGTATTCTCATCATGATCCTCCCGCGCCCGTTTGCGACAGCCCATTTTCGGACTCAGTGTGGGGCCTACAACCCCACTCAGCAGCATGTTCAAGGTGTCATTGAACGGCTGAAATAAACTTTGCTGAAGGATGGTAAGAATTAGATAGCAACATGAGTTAAATGTCACATCACCTGGAGGGTGTCATACTCTTGCGAGGATGTATGTCCACCGATGGATTGAGCACTGGTTGCAGAACTGATGAAGGAGTCACTTCGGAAAAGTCACTTTGAAGCTCAATGAAATCACATACCTCGTGGATCCGAGATCTGCACGTGCGTGCATTGGGCAATGTGTACTATAAGGTTCTGGCTGATAAGGCGGATTGGCGAGCACCGAAATGTAGTTAGTTGGTGGTTGGCCAGCGTGTCAGTCACATGAGATGTGAGACACGTGAGAAGTAGCCAGCCAATGAGAATGTCTGTCAAGTTTGTCTCTAATGCATGTGACCAAGCGATTTTATTATAATAGATTACCTTCTTGCCATCACAAAAACCGGCAGCTACACATAGAACGCAGTATAGTACACCCTTGGCCAACCCTTGGCAGCACTTTTACCCTGTTCCCACAGTCTGTTAGACCCAGTTTCATTGTAAGGTAGACGACATCTAAATCCAACCACTATGCCAGATGTATTACATGATCTTTCCCACGGCCAAATTTGCACTTGTCACGCAAAAAAAATTGGTTTGCAGTGCGAGAGACACTATGGTTTCATCAAAATTGTATATAAGTACCACATACAGTGGCTCAAAAAACTGTCCGCATGTTTGCACTATTTTCACTATTTATATTATTGTGTATGAATGGACAGGTATATCCAGGACATGCCAGTGGGGTATTTTGTAGTACTCATTCAGGGCAAGATTTCGAGCCCTTACCCGTGGGACTCCATGGTAATATGGTAGATTTATGAGCATTACAAAATGATGACTCATGCGGACAGTTTTTTGACCCAAATATTTTATACAGATAATCAAGCATTCTGGTATTTTGTGTGACCTCCCTTGGCTTTAATTACTGCCTCTATCTTTCTAGGCATACTTTCCAATCAATTTCTGACAGTCCACTGCCATAATTTTCCCCACTCCACTGTGACTCTCTCCTATACCCCCATACCCCTTTAGGAGGTGTGGTCATAGGCTAAAAGCTCTTCTTGAGTACTCCTGACAGATGTTCAATGATATTATGTAGGGATTGTGCTGGCCAGTCAAGGAAATGAATATTGTGCTCTTCAAACCATTCTCTGACTCCTGGATGTACGCTTGGGATCATTATCCTGTTGAAAAATGAATTTTCTTCATTAATTTCTAATTCTGTCATGCAGGCAGCAAGTG